>JAJHUQ010000065.1:1812500-1825000 GCA_035773235.1 Eospalax fontanierii | reverse complement strand
GGTTAGGTTTAGGATTAGTGTTATAGTTAGGTTTAGGGTTAGGTTAAGGTTAGGGTTAGGGTTAGGTTTAGGGTTTGATTTAGGGTTAGGGTTAGGGTTAGGGTTAGTGTTAGGGTTTGGGTTAGGGTTAGGGTTACGACTAGGGTTAGGGTTAGGTTTAGGGTTAGCATTAATTTTAGGATTAGGGTTAGGGTTAGGGTTTGGGTTTGGTTTAGGGTTAGGGTTAGGGTTAGGGTTTGGGTTAGGATTAGGGTTATTGTTAACGTTTGAGTTAGGGTTACGGTTAGGGTTAGGATTAGGGTTAGGGTTTGTGTTAAGATTAGTGTTTGGTTTAGGGTTAGTGTTAGGGTTTGGGTTAAAGTTACGTTTAGGTTTACGTTTTGTTTTAGGGTTACAGTTAGGGATAGGATTAGGTTTAGGGTTTAGGTTTTCGGTTAGGTTTAGTGTTAGGGTTAGTGTTAGGACTAGGGTTTGGGTTAGGGTTTAGGTTTGGTTAGGTTTAGGGTTAGGGTTAGGGTTATGGTTAGGTTAACTTTACGGTTAGGGTTAGGGTTATGGTTAGGGTTAGCGTTAGGGTTAGGGTTAGGGTTAGGGTTCCGATTAGAGTTAAGTTTAGAGTTTGGGTTTGTGTTACGGTTAAGGTTAGGGTTAGGGTTAGGGTTAGGGTTAGGGTTAGAACTAGGATTAGGGTTAGGGTTAGGGTTAGGATTAGGGTTAGGTTTTGGGTTTAGGTTTGGGTTATGATTAGGGTAAGTGTTAGGGTTACAGTTTAGGGTTAGGGTTAGAGTTAGCGTTAGGGTTAGGGTTAGGGTTACGGTTAGGGTTATGTTTTGGGCTAGGTTTAGGGTTAGGTTTAGATTTTGGGTTCGGGTTAGGATTAGGGTTAGGGTTTGAGTTTGAATTAGGTTTAGGGTTAGCATTAGGGTTAGGGTTAGGTTTAGGATTAGTGTTTCAGTTAGGGTTAGGGTTAGGGTTAAGGTTAGGGTTAGGGTTAGGTTTAGGGTTTGATTTAGGGTTAGGGTTAGGGTTAGGGTTAGTGTTAGGGTTTGAGTTAGGGTTAGGGTTAGGACTAGGGTTAGTGTTAGGGTTAGGTTTAGGGTTAGCATGAGGGTTAGGATTAGGGTTAGGGTTAGGGTTTGGGTTAGGGTTAGGGTTAGGGTTAGGGTTAGGGTTAGGGTTAGGTTTTGGGTTAGGGTTAGGGATAGGGTTAGGGTTTGGGTTAGGTTTAGGGTTGGAGTTAGGATTAGGGTTAGGGTTTGTGTTAAAATTAGGGTTTGGGTTTGTGGTAGGGTTAGGGTTAGGGTTAGGGTTAGGGTTAGGTTTAGAATTAGGTTTAGGGTTAGGTTTAGGATAAGGATGAGGGTTAAGGTTAGGGTTAGGATTATGGTTATTATTTGGGTTATGGTTTGGGTTAGTGTTAGGGTTAGGGTTTGGGTTAGTGTTAGAGTTAGGGTTTGAGTTAGGGTTAGGTTTAGGGTAAGGTTAGGGTTTATGTTAGAGTTAGGGTTAGGGTTACGGTTTGGGTTTGGTTTAGAGTTAGGGTTAGGGTGAGGTTTTGGATTAGGGTTATGGTTAGGGTTAGGGTTAGGATTAGGTTTAGGGGTAGGATTCCGATTAGAGTTATGTTTAGAGTTTGGGTTTGGGTAAGGGTTAAGGTTAGGTTTAGGGTAAGGGTTAGGGTTAGGGTTTGAGTTTGAATTAGGTTTAGGGTTAGCATTAGGGCTAGGGTTAGGTTTAGCATAAGTATTTCAGTTAGGGTTAGGGTTAGGGTTAGGGTTTGGGTTCGGGTTAGGGTTAGGGTTAGGGTTAGGGTTTGATTTAGGGTTAGGGTTAGGCTTAGGGTTAGTGTAAGGTTTTGGGTTAGGGTTAGGGTTAGGACTTGGGTTAGTGTTAGGGTTAGGTTTAGGGTTAGCATTAGGGTTAGGACTAGGGTTAGGGTTAGGGCTTGGGTTAGTGTTAGGGCTAGGGTAAGGGTTAGGGTTAGGGTTAGGCTTAGGGTTTGGGTTAGGGTTAGGTTTAGGGTTAGGGTTTGGGTTAGGGTTAGGGTTAGGGTTAGGATTAGTGTTAGGGTTTGTGTTAAGATTAGGGTTTGGGTTTGGGTTAGGGTTAGGTTTAGGGTTAGGGTTAGGGTTAGGGTTAGAATTAGGGTTAGGGTTAGGTTTAGGGTTAGGGTTAGGATAAGGATGAGGGTTAGTGTTAGGGTTAGGATTAGGGTTATTATTTGGGTTATGGTTTGGGTTAGGTTTAGGGTTACGGTTTGGGTTAGTGTTAGAGTGAGGTTTTGAGTTAGGGTTAGGTTTAGGGATAGTTTAGGGTTTGGGTTAGAGTTAGGGTTAGGGTTAGGGTTTGGGTTTGGTTTAGAGTTAGGTTTACGTTAGGGTTTGGGTTAGAGTTAGAGTTAGGGTGAGGTGTTGGATGAGGGTTATGGTTAGGGTTAGGGTTAGGAGTAGGGTTAGGGTTAGGGTTCCGATTAGAGTTAGGTTTAGAGTTTGGGTTTGGGTAAGGGTTAAGGTTAGGGTTAGGGTTACGGTTAGGGTTAGGGATAGGACTAGGATTAGGGTTAGGTTTAGGTTTAGGGTTAGGATTAGTGTTAGGGTTTGTGTTTAGGTTTGGGTTATGGATAGGAAAAGTGTTAGGGTAACGGTTTAGGGTTAGGTTTAGGGTTAGGTTTAGGGTTTCAGTTTGGGTTATATTTTGGGTTAGGTTTAGGGTTAGGGTTAGGGTTTGGGTTCGGGTTAGGATTAGGGTTAGGGTTTGAGTTTGAATTAGGTTTAGGGTTAGCATTAGGGTTAGGGTTAGGTTTAGGATTAGTGTTTCAGTTAGGGTTAGTGTTAGGTTAAGGTTAGGGTTAGGGTTAGGTTTAGGGTTTGATTTAGGGTTAGGGTTAGGGTTAGGGTTAGTGTTAGGGTTTGGGTTAGGGTTAGGGTTACGACTAGGGTTAGGGTTAGGGTTAGGGTTCCGATTAGAATTAGGTTTAGAGTTTGGGTTTGTGTTACGGTTAAGGTTAGGGTTAGGGTTAGGGTTAGGGTTAGGGTCAGAACTAGGATTAGGGTTAGGGTTAGGGTTAGGATTAGGGTTAGGTTTTGGGTTTAGGTTTGGGTTATGATTAGGGTAAGTGTTAGGGTTACAGTTTAGGGTTAGGGTTAGGGTTAGCGGTAGGGTTTCGGTTTGGGTTACGTTTTGGGCTAGGGTTAGGGTTAGGTTTAGATTTTGGGTTCGGGTTAGGATTAGGGTTAGGGTTTGAGTTTGAATTAGGTTTAGGGTTAGCATTAGGGTTAGGGTTAGGTTTAGGATTAGTGTTTCAGTTAGGGTTAGGGTTAGGGTTAAGGTTAGGGTTAGGGTTAGGTTTAGGGTTTGATTTAGGGTTAGGGTTAGGGTTAGGGTTAGTGTTAGGGTTTGAGTTAGGGTTAGGGTTAGGACTAGGGTTAGTGTTAGGGTTAGGTTTAGGTTTAGCATTAGGGTTAGGATTAGGGTTTGAGTTGGGTTAGGGTTTGGGTTAGGGTTAAGGTTAAAGTTAGGGTTAGCTTTAGGTTTTGGGTTAGGGTTAGGGATAGGGTTAGTGTTTGGTTAGGTTTAGGGTTGGAGTTAGGATTAGGGTTAGGGTTTGTGTTAAAATTAGGGTTTGGGTTTGTGTTAGGGTTAGGGTTAGGGTTAGGCTTACGGTTAGGTTTAGAATTATTTTTAGGGTTAGGTTTAGGATAAGGATGAGGGTTAAGGTTAGGGTTAGGATTATGGTTATTATTAGGGTTATGGTTTGGGTTAGTGTTAGGGTTAGGGTTTGGGTTAGTGTTAGAGTTAGGGTTTGAGTTAGGGTTAGGTTTAGGGATAGTTTAGGGTTTGGGTTAGAGTTAGGGTTAGGGTTAGGGTTTGGGTTTGGTTTAGAGTTAGGTTTAGGTTAGGGTTTGGGTTAGAGTTAGGGTGAGTTGTTTTATTAGGGTTATGGTTGGGGTTAGGGTTAGGATTAGGGTTAGGGTTAGGGTTCCGATTAGAGTTAGGTTTAGAGTTTGGGTTTGGGTAAGGGTTAAGGTTAGGGTTAGGGTTACGTTTAGGGTTAGGGATAGGACTAGGATTAGGCTTAGGTTTAGGTTTAGGGTTAGTATTAGGGTTAGATTTGTGTTTAGGTTTGGGTTATGGTTAGGGTAAGTGTTAGGGTTACGGTTTAGGGTTAGGTTTAGGGTTAGGGTTAGGGTTTCGGTTTGGGTTATATTTTGGGTTAGGTTTAGGGTTAGGGTTAGGGTTTGGTTTCGGGTTAGGATTAGGGTTAGGGTTTGAGTTTGAATTAGGTTTAGGGTTAGCATTAGGGTTAGGGTTAGGTTTAGGATTAGTGTTTCAGTTAGGGTTAGGGTTAGGTTAAGGTTAGGGTTAGGGTTAGGTTTAGGGTTTAATTTAGGGTTAGGGTTAGGGTTAGGGTTAGTGTTAGGGTTTGGGTTAGGGTTAGGGTTACGACTAGGGTTAGGGTTAGGTTTAGGGTTAGCATTAGTTTTAGGATTAGGGTTAGGGTTAGGGTTTGGGTTTGGGTTAGGTTTAGGGTTAGGGTTAGGGTTTGGGTTATGGTTAGGGTTAAGGTTAACGTTTGAGTTAGGGTTACGGTTAGGGTTAGGATTAGGGTTAGGGTTTGTGTTAAGATTAGGGTTTGGTTTAGGGTTAGGGTTAGGGTTTGGGTTAAAGTTACGTTTTGGGTTAGGTTTTGTTTTAGGGTTAGCTTTAGGGTTAGGATTATGTTTAGGGTTTAGGTTTTCGGTTAGGTTTAGTGTTAGGGTTAGGGTTAGGATTAGGGTTTGGGTTATGGTTTAGGTTTGGTTAGGTTTAGGTTAGGGTTAGGGTTATGGTTAGGTTTAGCTTTACGGTTAGGGTTAGGGTTATGGTTAGGATTAGCGTTAGGCTTAGTGTTAGGGTTAGTGTTCCGATTAGAGTTAGTTTTAGAGTTTGGGTTTGGGTAAGGGTTATGGTTAGGATTAGGGTTAGGGTTAGGGTTTGGGTAGGGACTAGGAGTAGGGTTAGGGTTAGGGTTAGGGTTAGGGTTAGGGTTTGGGTTTAGGTTAGGGTTATGGTTAGGGTAAGTGTTAGGGTTACAGTTTAGGGTTAGGGTTAGAGTTAGCGTTAGGGTTAGGGTTAGGGTTACGGTTAGGGTTAGGGTTAGGGTTAGAATTAGGGTTAGGGTTAGGGTTAGGGTTAGGGTTAGGATAAGGATGAGGGTTAGTGTTAGGGTTAGGATTAGGGTTATTATTTGGGTTATGGTTTGGGTTAAGGTTAGGGTTACGGTTTGGGTTAGTGTTAGAGTGAGGGTTTGAGTTAGGGTTAGGTTTAGGGTTAGGTTAGGGTTTGGGTTAGAGTTAGGGTTAGGGTTAGTGTTTGGGTTTGGTTTAGAGTTAGGTTTAGGTTAGGGTTTGGGTTAGAGTTAGGGTTAGGGTGAGGTGTTGGATTAGGGTTATGGTTAGGGTTAGGGTTAGGAATAGGGTTAGGGTTAGGGTTCCGATTAGAGTTAGGTTTAGAGTTTGGGTTTGGGTAAGGGTTAAGGTTAGGGTTAGGTTTACGGTTAGGGTTAGGGATAGGACTAGGAATAGGGTTAGTTTTAGGGTTAGGATTAGGGTTAGGGTTTGTGTTTAGGTTTGGTTATGTTTAGGGTAAGTGTTAGGGTTAGGGTTTAGGGTTTGTTTAGGGTTAGGGTTAGGGTTTCGGTTTGGGTTATATTTTGGGTTAGGGTTAGGGTTAGGGTTAGGGTTTGAATTGCAATTAGGTTTAGGGTTAGCATTAGGGTTAGGGTTAGGTTTAGGATTAGTGTTTCAGTTAGGGTTAGGGTTAGGGTTAGGGTTTCGGTTTGGATTATGTTTTGGGCTAGGTTTAGGGTAAGGGTTAGGGTTTGGGTTCGAGTTAGGATTAGGGTTACGGTTTGAGTTTGAATTAGTTTAGGGTTAGCATTAGGGTTACGGTTAGATTTAGGATTAGTGTTTCTGTTAGGGTTAGGGTTAGGGTTAAGGTTAGGGTTAGGGTTAGGTTTAGGGTTTGATTTAGGGTTATGGTTAGTTTTAGGGTTAGTGTAAGGGTTTGGGTTAGGGTTAGGGTTAGGACTACGGTTAGTGTTAGGGTTAGGATTAGGGTTAGCATTAGGGTTAGGATTAGGGTTAGGGTTAGGGTTTGGGTTAGGGTTAGGGTTAGGATTAGGTTAGGGTTAGCGTTTGGTTTAGGGTTACTGTTAGGGTTAGGGTTAGGGTTAGGGTTAGGGTTAGGGTTAGGGTTAGGGTTTGGGTTAGGTTTAGGTTTAGGGTTAGGGTTTGGGTAGGGTTAGGGTTAGGGTTACGGTTAGGGTTAGAATTATGATTAGGGTTAAGGTTAGGGTTAGGGTTAGGGTTAGGGTTAGGGATATTATTTGGGTTATGGTTTGTGTTAGGTTTAGGGTTAGGGTTTGGGTTAGTGGTAGAGTTAGGGTTTGAATTAGGGATAGGTTTAGGGTTAGGTTAGGGTTTGGGTTAGAGTTAGGGTTAGGGTTAGGGTTTGGGTTTGGTTTAGCGTTAGGTTTAGGTTAGGGTTTAGGTTAGAGATAGGGTTAGCGTGAGGTGTTGGATTAGGGTTATGGTTAGAGTTAGGGTTAGGATTAGGGTTAGGGTTAGGGTTCCGATTAGAGTTTGGTTTAGAGTTTGGGTTTGGGTAAGGGTTAAGGTTAGGGTTACGGTTAGGGTTAGGGTTAGGGTTAGGATTAGGGTTAGGGTTAGGGTTCCGATTAGAGTTAGGTTTAGAGTTAGGGTTAGGGTTAGGGTTAGGGTTTGGGTTCGGGTTAGAGTTAGGGTTAGGGTTAGGGTTTGATTTAGGGTTAGGGTTAGGCTTAGGGTTAGTGTAAGGATTTGGGTTAGGGTTAGGGTTAGGACTAGGGTTAGTTTTAGGGTTAGGTTTAGGGTTAGCATTAGGGTTAGGATTAGGGTTAGGGTTAGGGTTTGGGTTAGGGTTAGGGTTAGGGTTAGGGTTAGGGTTAAGGTTAGGGTTTGGGTTTGGTTTAGAGTTAGGTTTAGGTTAGGGTTTGGGTTAGAGTTAGGGTTAGGGTGAGGTGTTGCATTAGGGTTATGGTTAGGGTTAGGGTTAGGATTAGGGTTAGGGTTGGGGTTCCGATTAGAGTTAGGTTTAGAGTTTGGGTTTGGGTAAGGGTTAAGGTTAGGGTTACGGTTAGGGTTAGGGATAGGACTAGGATTAGGGTTAGGTTTAGGGTTAGGATTAGGGTTAGGGTTTGTGTTTAGGTTTGGGTTACTGTTAGGGTTAGGGTTAGTGTTTCGGTTAGGGTTATATTTTGGTTTAGTTTTAGGTTTTCGGTTAGGTTTTGGGTTCGGGTTAGGATTTCGGTTAGGGTTTGAGTTTGAATTAGGTTTAGGATTAGCATTAGGGTTAGGGTTAGGGTTAGGGTTAGGGTTAGGGTTAGGGTTAGGGTTAGGGTTAGGGTTAGGGTTAGGATTAGTGTTACAGTTAGGGTTAGGGTTAGGTTAAGGTTAAGGTTAGGGTTAGGTTTAGCGTTTGATTTAGGGTTAGGGTTAGGGTTACGGTTAGTGTTAGGGTTTGGATTAGGTTTACGGTTACGACTAGGGTTAGGGTTAGGTTTAGGGTTAGCATTAGGTTTAGGCTTATGGTTAGGGCTAGTGGTTGGGTTTGGTTTAGGGTTAGGGTTAGGGTTAGGTTTAGGGTTTGATTTAGGGTTAGTGTTAGGGTTACGGTTAGTGTTAGGGTTTGGATTAGGATTAGGGTTACGACTAGGGTTAGGGTTAGGTTTAGGGTTAGCATCAGTTTTAGGATTATGGTTAGGGTTAGGGTTTGGGTTTGGTTTAGGGTTAGGGTTAGGGTTAGAGTTAGGTTTAGCTTTACGGTTAGGGTTAGGGTTATGGTTAGGGTTAGCGTTAGGGTTAGGGTTAGGGTTAGGGTTCCGATTAGAGTTAGGTTTAGAGTTTGGGGTTGTGTTACGGTTAAGGTTAGGGTTAGGGTTAGGGTTAGGGTTTGAGTTAGCGTTAGGGTTAGGCCTAGGGTCAGTGTTAGGGTTAGGTTTAGGGTTAGCATTAGGGTTAGGATTAGGGTTAGGGTTAGGGTTTGGGTTAGGTTTGGGGTTAGGGTTAGGGTTAGGGTTAGGGTTAGGTTTAGGGTTAGGTTTTGGGTTAGGGTTAGGGTTAGGGTTAGGGTTTGGGTTAGGTTTAGGGTTGGAGTTAGGATTAGGTTTAGGGTTTGTGTTAAAATTAGGGTTTGGGTTTGTGGTAGGGTTAGGGTTAGGGTTAGGGTTAGGGTTAGGGTTAGGTTTAGAATTAGGTTTAGGGTTAGGGTTAGGATAAGGATGAGGGTTAAGGTTAGGGTTAGGATTATGGTTATTATTTGGGTTATGGTTTGGGATAGTGTTAGGGTTAAGGTTTGGGTTAGGGTTAGAGTTAGGGTTTGAGTTAGGGTTAGGTTTAGGGTTAGGTTAGGGTTTGGGTTAGAGTTAGGGTTAGGGTTACGGTTTGGGTTTGGTTTAGAGTTAGGGTTAGGGTGAGGTTTTGGATTAGGGTTATGGTTAGGGTTAGGGTTAGGATTAGGGTTAGGATTAGGGTTCCGATTAGAGTTATGTTTAGAGTTTGGGTTTGGGTAAGGGTTAAGGTTAGGTTTAGGGTTAGGATTAGGGTTAGGGTTTGAGTTTGAATTAGGTTTAGGGTTAGCATTAGGGTTAGGGTTGGGTTTAGCATAAGTATTTCAGTTAGGGTTAGGGTTAGGGTTAGGGTTTGGGTTGGGGTTAGGGTTAGGCTTAGGGTTAGTGTAAGGGTTTGGGTTAGGGTTAGGGTTAGTGTTAGGGTTAGGTTTAGGGTTAGCATTAGGGTTAGGATTAGGGTTAGGGTTAGGGTTTGGGTTAGGGTAAGGGTTAGGGTTAGGGTTAGGGTTAGGGTTTGGGTTAGGGTTAGGTTTAGGGTTAGCGTTTGGGTTAGGGTTAGGGTTAGGGTTAGGATTAGTGTTAGGGTTTGTGTTAAGATTTGGGTTTGGGTTTGGGTTAGGGTTAGGGTTAGGGTTAGGGTTAGGGTTAGAATTAGGGTTAGGGTTAGGGTTAGGGTTAGGATAAGGATGAGGGTTAGTGTTAGGGTTACGATTAGGGTTATTATTTCGGTTATGGTTTGGGTTAGGGTTAGGGTTACGGTTTGGGTTAGTGTTAGAGTGAGGGTTTGAGTTAGGGTTAGGTTTAGGGATAGTTTAGGGTTTGGGTTAGAGTTAGGGTTAGGGTTAGGGTTTGGGTTTGGTTTAGAGTTAGGTTTAGGTTAGGGTTTGGGTTAGAGTTAGAGTTAGGGTGAGGTGTTGGATTAGGGTTATGGTTAGGGTTAGGGTTAGGATTAGGGTTAGGGTTAGGGTTCCGATTAGAGTTAGGTTTAGAGTTTGGGTTTGGGTAAGGGTTAAGGTTAGGGTTAGGGTTACGGTTAGGGTTAGGGATAGGGCTAGGATTAGGGTTAGGTTTAGGTTTAGGGTTAGAATTAGGGTTAGGGTTTGTGTTTAGGTTTGGGTTATGGTTAGGGTAACTGTTAGGGTTAGGGTTTAGGGTTAGGTTTAGGGTTAGGGTTAGGGTTTCGGTTTGGGTTATATTTTGGGTTAGGTTTAGGGTTAGGGTTAGGGTTTGGGTTTGGGTTAGGATTAGGGTTAGGGTTTGAGTTTGAATTAGGTTTAGGGTTAGCATTAGGGTTAGGGTTACGTTTAGGATTAGTGTTTCAGTTAGGGTTAGGGTTAGGTTAAGGTTAGGGTTAGGGTTAGGTTTAGGGTTTGATTTAGGGTTAGGGTTAGGGTTAGGGTTAGTGTTAGGGTTTGGGTTAGGGTTAGGGTTACGACTAGGGTTAGGGTTAGGTTTAGGGTTAGCATTAGTTTTAGGATTAGGGTTAGGGTTAGGGTTTGGGTTTGGGTTAGGTTTAGGGTTAGGGTTAGGGTTTGGGTTAGGGTTAGGGTTAGGGTTAACGTTTGAGTTAGGGTTACGGTTAGGGTTAGGATTAGGGTTAGGGTTTGTTTTAAGATTAGGGTTTATTTTAGGGTTAGGGTTAGGGTTTGGGTTAAAGTTACGTTTAGGGTAAGGTTTTGTTTTAGGGTTAGGTTTAGGGTTAGGATTATGTTTAGGGTTTAGGTTTTCGGTTAGGTTTAGTGTTAGGGTTAGGTTTAGGATTAGGGTTTGGGTTATGGTTTAGGTTTGGTTAGGTTTAGGGTTAGGGTTAGGGTTATGGTTAGGTTTAGCTTTACGGTTAGGGTTAGGGTTATGGTTAGGGTTAGCGTTAGGGTTAGGGTTAGGGTTAGGGTTCCGATTAGAGTTAGGTTTAGAGTTTGGGTTTGGGTAAGGTTTAAGGTTAGGATTAGGGTTAGGGTTAGGGTTACGGTTAGGACTAGGATTAGGGTTAGGGTTAGGGTTAGGGTTAGGGTTAGGGTTTGGGTTTAGGTTTGGGTTATGGTTAGGGTAAGTGTTAGGGTTACAGTTTAGGGTTAGGGTTAGAGTTAGCGTTAGGGTTAGGGTTAGGGTTACGGTTAGGGTTAGGGTTAGGGTTAGAATTAGGGTTAGGGTTAGGGTTAGGGTTAGGGTTAGGATAAGGATGAGGGTTAGTGTTAGGGTTAGGATTAGGGTTATTATTTGGGTTATGGTTTGGGTTAGGGTTAGGGTTACGGTTTGGGTTAGTGTTAGAGTGAGGGTTTGAGTTAGGGTTAGGTTTAGGGTTAGGTTAGGGTTTGGGTTAGAGTTAGGGTTAGGGTTAGGGTTTGGGTTTGGTTTAGAGTTAGGTTTAGGTTAGGGTTTGGGTTAGAGTTAGGTTTAGGGTGAGGTGTTGGATTAGGGTTATGGTTAGGGTTAGGGTTAGGAATAGGGTTAGGGTTAGGGTTCCGATTAGAGTTAGGTTTAGAGTTTGGGTTTGGGTAAGGGTTAAGGTTAGGGTTAGGTTTACGGTTAGGGTTAGGGATAGGACTAGGAATAGGGTTAGGTTTAGGGTTAGGATTAGAGTTAGGGTTTGTGTTTAGGTTTGGGTTATGTTTAGGGTAAGTGTTAGGGTTAGGGTTTAGGGTTTGTTTAGGGTTAGGGTTAGGGTTTCGGTTTGGGTTATATTTTGGGTTAGGGTTAGGGTTTGAATTGGAATTAGGTTTAGGGTTAGCATTAGGGTTAGGGTTAGGTTTAGGATTAGTGTTTCAGTTAGGGTTAGGGTTAGGGTTAGGGTTTCGGTTTGGATTATGTTTTGGGCTAGGTTTAGGGTAAGGGTTAGGGTTTGGGTTCGGGTTAGGATTGGGGTTACGGTTTGAGTTTGAATTAGTTTAGGGTTAGCATTAGGGTTACGGTTAGATTTAGGATTAGTGTTTCTGTTAGGGTTAGGGTTAGGGTTAAGGTTAGGGTTAGGGTTAGGTTTAGGGTTTGATTTAGGGTTATGGTTAGTTTTAGGGTTAGTGTAAGGGTTTGGGTTAGGGTTAGGGTTAGGACTACGGTTAGTGTTAGGGTTAGGATTAGGGTTAGCATTAGGGTTAGGATTAGGGTTAGGGTTAGGGTTTGGGTTAGGGTTAGGGTTAGGATTAGGTTAGGGTTAGCGTTTGGTTTAGGGTTACTGTTAGGGTTAGGGTTAGGGTTAGTGTTAGGGTTAGGACGAGGATTAATGTCAGGGTTAGGTTTAGGGTTAGCATTAGGGTTAGGATTAGGGTTAGGGTTAGGTTAGGGTTAGGGTTTGGGTTAGGTTTAGGTTTAGGGTTAGGGTTTGGGTTAGGGTTAGGGTTAGGGTTAGGGTTAGGGTTAGAATTATGGTTAGGGTTAAGGTTAGGGTTAGGGTTAGGGTTAGGGTTAGGGTTAGGGTTAGGGTTATTATTTGGGTTATGGGTTGTGTTAGGTTTAGGGTTAGGGTTTGGGTTAGTGTTAGAGTTAGGGTTTGAATTAGGGATAGGTTTAGGGTTAGGTTAGGGTTTGGGTTAGAGTTAGGGTTAGGGTTAGGGTTTGGGTTTGGTTTATCGTTAGGTTTAGGTTAGGGTTTAGGTTAGAGATAGGGTTAGCGTGAGGTGTTGGATTAGGGTTATGGTTAGAGTTAGGGTTAGGATTAGGGTTAGGGTTAGGGTTCCGTTTAGAGTTTGGTTTAGAGTTTGGGTTTGGGTAAGGGTTAAGGTTAGGGTTACGGTTAGGGTTAGGGTTAGGGTTAGGATTAGGGTTAGGGTTAGGGTTCCGATTAGAGTTAGGTTTAGAGTTAGGGTTAGGGTTAGGGTTAGGGTTTGGGTTCGGGTTAGGGTTAGGGTTAGGGTTAGGGTTTGATTTAGGGTTAGGGTTAGGCTTAGGGTTAGTGTAAGGATTTGGGTTAGGGTTAGGGTTAGGACTAGGGTTAGTTTTAGGGTTAGGTTTAGGGTTAGCATTAGGGTTAGGATTAGGGTTAGGTTTAGGGTTTGGGTTAGGGTTAGGGTTAGGGTTAGGGTTAGGGTTAGGGTTAAGGTTAGGGTTTGGGTTTGGTTTAGAGTTAGGTTTAGGTTAGGGTTTGGGTTAGAGTTAGGGTTAGGGTGAGGTGTTGCATTAGGGTTATGGTTAGGGTTAG
>JAJHUQ010000065.1:1797500-1810000 GCA_035773235.1 Eospalax fontanierii | reverse complement strand
GTTATGGTTAGGGTTAGGGTTTCGATTTGGTTTATGTTTTGGGCTAGGTTTAGGGTTAGGGTTTGGGTTTGGGTTCGGGTTAGGATTAGGGTTAGGGTTTGAGTTTGAATTAGGTTTAGGGTTAGCATTAGGGTTAGGGTTAGGTTTAGGGTTAGTGTTTCATTTAGGGTTAGGGTTAGGGTTAAGGTTATTGTTAGGGTTAGGTTTAGGGTTTGATTTAGGGTTAGGGTTAGGGTTTGGTTTAGGGTTAGGGTTAGGACTAGTGTTAGTGTTAGGGTTAGGTTTAGGGTTAGCATTAGGGTTAGGATTAGTGTTAGGTTTAGGGTTTGGGTTAGGGTTACGGTTAGGGTTAGGGTTAGGGTTAGGGTTAGTTTTTGGGTTAGGGGTAGGGTTAGGGTTAGGTTTAGGGTTAGGTTTTGTGTTAGGGTTAGGGTTAGGGTTAGGGTTAGGGTTAGGGTTAGGTTTAGGTTTAGAATTAGGGTTAGGGTTAGGGTTAGTATAAGGATGAGGGTTAAGTTTAGGGTTAGGATTAGGGTTATTATTTGGGTTATGGTTTGGGTTAGTGTTAGGGTTAGGGTTTGGGTTAGCGTTAGAGTTAGGTTTTGGGTTAGGGTTAGGTTCAGGGTTAGGTTAGGGTTTGGGTTAGAGTTAGGGTTAGGGTTACGGATTGGGTTTGGTTTAGGGTTAGGGTTAGGTTAGGCTTTGTGTTAGAGTTAGGGTTAGGGTGAGGTGTTGGATTAGGGTTATGGTTAGGGTTAGGATTAGGAGTAGGGTTAGGGTTAGGGTTCCGATTAGAGTTATGTTTAGAGTTTTGGTTTGGGTAAGGGTTAAGGTTAGGTTTAGGGTTAGGATTAGGGTTAGGGTTTGAGTTTGAATTAGGTTTAGGTTTAGCATTAGGGTTAGGGTTCGGTTTAGGATAAGTATTTTAGATAGGGTTAGGGTTAGGGTTAGGGTTTGGGTTCGGGTTAGGGTTAGGGTTAGGGTTAGGGTTTGATTTAGGGTTAGGGTTAGGCTTAGGCTTAGTATAAGGGTTTGGGTTAGGGTCAGGGTTAGGACTAGGGTTAGTGTTAGGGTTAGGTTTAGGGTTAGCATTAGGGTTAGGATTAGGGTTAGGGTTAGGGTTTGGGTTAGGGTTAGGGTTAGGGTTAGGGTTAGGGTTAGGGTTAGGGTTTGGGTTAGGGTTAGGGTTAGGGTTAGGGTTAGGGTTAGGGTTAGGGTTTGGGTTAGGGTTTAGGTTTGGTTAGGTTTAGGGTTAGGGTTAGGGTTATGGTTAGGTTTAGCTTTACGGTTAGGTTTAGGGTTATGGTTAGGGTTATCGTTAGGGTTAGGTTTAGGGTTAGGGTTCAGATTAGAGTTAGGTTTAGAGTTTGGGTTTTGGTAAGGGTTAAGGTTAGGGTTAGGGTTAGGGTTAGGGTTAGGACTAGTATTAGGGTTAGTGTTAGCGTTAGGATTAGGGTTAGGGTTTGGGTTTAGGTTTGGGTTATGATTAGGGTAAGTGTTAGGGTTACAGTTTAGGGTTAGGGTTAGGGTTTCCGTTTGGGTTATGTTTTGGGCTAGGTTTAGGGTTAGGGTTTAGGTTTTCGGTTAGGTTTAGTGTTAGGGTTAGGGTTAGGATTAGGGTTTGGGTTAGGGTTTAGGTTTGGTTAGGTTTAGGGTTAGGGTTGGGTTATGGTTAGGTTTAGCTTTACGGTTAGGGTTAGGTTTAGGGTTAGGGTTCCGATTAGAGTTAGGTTTAGAGTTTGGGTTTGGGTAAGGGTTAAGGTTAGGGTGAAGGTTAGTGTTAGGGTTTGGGTTAGGGTTAGTGTTACGACTAGGGTTAGGGTTAGGTTTAGGGTTAGCATTAGTTTTAGGATTAGGTTTAGGGTTAGGGTTTGGGTTTGTGTTAGGGTTAGGGTTAGGGTTAGGGTTTGGGTTAGGGTTAGGGTTAGGATTATCGTTTGAGTTAGGGTTACGGTTAGGGTGAGGATTAGGTTTAGGGTTTGTGTTAAGATTAGGGTTTGGTTTAGGGTTAGGGTTAGGGTTAGGGTTAGGACTAGGATTAGGGTTAGTTTTAGGGTTAGGATTAGGGTTAGGGTTTGGGTTTAGGTTTGGGTTATGGTTAGGGTAAGTGTTAGGGTTACAGTTTAGGGATAGGGTTAGGGTTAGGGTTAGGGTTTCGGTTTGGGTTATGTTTTGGGCTAGGTTTAGGGTTAGGGTTTGGGTTTGGGTTCGGGTTAGGATTAGGGTTAGGGTTTGAGTTTGAATTAGGTTTAGGGTTAGCATTAGGGTTAGGGTTAGGTTTAGGATTAGTGTTTCAGTAGGTCTTAGGGTTAGGGTTAAGGTTATTGTTAGGGTTAGTTTTAGGGTTTGATTTAGGGTTAGGGTTAGGGTTAGGGTTAGTGTTAGGGTTTGGTTTAGGGTTAGGGTTAGGACTAGTGTTAGTGTTAGGGTTAGGTTTAGGGTTAGCATTAGGGTTAGGATTAGGGTTAGGGTTAGGGTTTGGGTTAGGGTTACGGTTAGGGTTAGGGTTAGGGTTAGGGTTAGGGTTAGGTTTTGGGTTAGGGTTAGGGTTAGGGTTAGGGTTAGGGTTAGGTTTTGTGTTAGGGTTAGGGTTAGGGTTAGGGTTAGCGTTAGGTTTAGGTTTAGAATTAGGGTTAGGGTTAGGGTTAGTATAAGGATGAGGGTTAAGGTTAGGGTTAGGATTAGGATTATTATTTGAGTTAGGGTTTGGGTTAGTGTTAGGGTTAGGGTTTGGGTTAGTGTTAGAGGTAGGTTTTGGGTTAGTGTTAGGATTAGGATTAGGTTAGGGTTTGGGTTAGAGTTAGGGTTAGGGTTACGGATTGGGTTTGGTTTAGAGTTAGGGTTAGGTTAGGCTTTGGGTTAGAGTTAGGGTTAGGGTGAGGTGTTGGATTAGGGTTATGGTTAGGGTTAGGATTAGGATTAGGGTTAGGGTTAGGGTTCCGATTAGAGTTATGTTTAGAGTTTGGGTTTGGGTAAGGGTTAAGGTTAGGTTTAGGGTTAGGATTAGGGTTTGGGTTTGAGTTTGAATTAGGTTTAGTGTTAGCATTAGGGTTAGGGTTCGGTTTAGGATAAGTATTTTAGTTAGGGTTAGAGTTAGGGTTAGGGTTAGGGTTAGGGTTAGGGTTAGGTTTAGGCTTAGGGATAGTATAAGGGTTTGGGTTAGGGGCAGGGGTAGGACTAGGGTTAGTGTTAGGGTTAGGTTTAGGGTGAGCATTAGGGTTAGGATTAGGGTTAGGGTTAGGGTTTGGGTTAGGGTTAGGGTTAGGGTTAGGGTTAGGGTTAGGGTTAGGGTTTGGGTTAGGGTTTAGGTTTGGTTAGGTTTAGGGTTAGGGTTAGGGTTATGGTTAGGGTTAGCGTTAGGGTTAGGGTTCGGGTTAGGGTTCCGATTAGAGTTAGGTTTAGAGTTTGGTTTGGGTAAGGGTTAAGGTTAGGGTTAGGGTTAGGGTTAGGGTTAGGACTAGGATTAGGGTTAGTGTTAGCATTAGGATTAGGGTTAGGGTTTGGGTTTAGTTTTGGGTTATGGTTAGGGTAAGTGTTAGGGTTACAGTTTAGGGTTAGGGTTAGGGTTAGGCTTAGGGTTTCGGTTTGGGTTATGTTTTGGGCTAGGTTGAGGGTTAGGGTTAGGGTTTGGGTTCGGGTTAGGATTAGGGTTAGGGTTTGAGTTTGAATTAGCTTTAGGGTTAGCATTAGGGTTAGGGTTAGGTTTAGGATTAGTGTTTCATTTAGGGTTAGGGTTAAGGTTAAGGTTAGGGTTAGGGTTAGGTTTAGGGTTTGATTTAGGGTTAGGGTTAGGGTTAGGGTTAGTGGTAGGGTTTGGGTTAGGGTTAGGGTTAGGACTAGGGTTAGTGTTAGGGTTAGGTTTAGGGTTACCATTAGGGTTAGGATTAGGGTTAGGGTTAGGGTTTGGGTTAGGGTTAGGGTTAGGGGTAGGGTTAGGGTTAGGATAAGGATGAGGGTTAAGTTTAGGGTTAGGATTAGGGTTATTATTTGGGTTATGGTTTGGGTTAGTGTTAGGGTTAGGGTTTGGGTTAGTGTTAGAGTTAGGGTTTGAGTTAGGGTTAGGTTTAGGGTTAGGTTAGGTTTTGGGTTAGAGTTAGGGTTAGGGTTACGGTTTGGGTTTGGTTTAGAGTTAGGGTTAGGTTAGGCTTTGTGTTAGAGTTAGGGTTAGGGTGAGGTGTTGGATTAGGGTTATGGTTAGGGATAGGGTTAGGATTAGGGTTAGGGTTAGGGTTCCGATTAGAGTTATGTTTAGAGTTTGGGTTTGGGTAAGGGTTAAGGTTAGGTTTAGGGTTAGGATTAGGGTTAGGATTTGAGTTTGAATTAGGTTTAGGGTTAGCATTAGGGTTAGGGTTAGGTTTAGGATATGTATTTCAGTTAGGATTAGGGTTAGGTTTATGGTTTGGGTTCGGGTTCGGGTTAGGGTTAGGGTTAGGGTTTGATTTAGGGTTAGGGTTAGGCTTAGGGTTAGTGTAAGGGTTTGGGGTAGGGATAGGGTTAGGACTAGTGTTAGTGTTAGGGTTAGGTTTAGGGTTCGCATTAGGCTTAGGATTAGGGTTAGGGTTAGGGTTTGGGTTATGGTTAGGGTTAGGGTTAGGGTTAGGGTTAGGGTTTGTGTTAGGGTTAGGGATAGGGTTAGAATTAGGGTTAGGGTTAGAATTAGGGTTAGGGTTAGGATAAGGATGAGGGTTAGTGTTAGGTTTAGGATTAGGGTTATTATTTGGGTTATGGTTTGGGTTAGGGTTAGGGTTACGGTTTGGGTTAGTGTTAGAGTGAGGGTTTGAGTTAGGGTTAGGTTTAGGGTTAGGTTAGGGTTTGGGATAGAGTTAGGGTTAGGGTTAGGGTTTGGGTTTGGTTTAGAGTTAGGTTTAGGTTAGGGTTTGGGTTAGAGTTAGGGTTAGGGTGAGGTGTTGGATTAGGGTTATGGTTAGGGTTAGGGTTAGGATTAGGGCTAGGGTTAGAGTTCCGATTAGAGTTAGGTTTAGAGTTTGGGTTTGGGTAAGGGTTAAGGTTAAGGTTAGGGTTACGGTTAGGGTTAGGGATAGGACTAGGATTAGGGTTAGGTTTAGGGTTAGGATTAGGGTTAGTGTTTGTGTTTAGGTTTGTGTTATGGTTAGGGTCAGTGTTAGGGTTAGGGTTTAGGGTTAGGTTTAGTGTTAGGATTAGGGTTTCGGTTTGGGTTATATTTTGGGTTAGGTTTAGGGTTACGGTTAGGGTTTGGGTTCGGGTTAGGATTAGGGTTAGGGTTTGAGTTTGAATTAGGTTTAGGGTTAACATTAGGGTTAGGGTTAGGTTTAGGGTTAGTGTTTCTGTTAGGGTTAGGGTTAGGTTACGGTTAGGGTTAGGGTTAGGTTTAGGGTTTGATTTAGGGTTAGGGTTAGGGTTAGGGTTAGGGTTAGTGTTAGGGTTTGGGTTAGGGTTAGGGTTACGACTAGCGTTAGGGTTAGGTTTAGGGTTAGCATTAGTTTTAGGATTAGCGTTAGGGTTAGGGTTTGGGTTTGGTTTAGGGTTAGGGTTAGGGTTTGGGTTATGGTTAGGGTTAGGGTTAGGTTTAGGGTTTGGTTTAGGATTACAGTTAGGTTTAGGTTTTCGGTTATGTTTCGGGTTAGGGTTAGGTTTTGCGTTCGGGTTGGGTTAGTGTTAGGGTTTTAGTTAGGGTTAGGGTTAGGGTTAGGGTTAGGGTTTGGGTTAGGGTTAGGCTTAGGGTTAGAGTTTGAGTTTGAGTTAGGTTTAGGGTTAGCATTAGGGTTAGGATTAGGGTTAGGGTTAGGGTCTGGGTTAGGGTTAGGGTTAGAGTTTGGGTTAGGGTTAGGTTTGAATCTGGGTGAGTGTTAGGGTTACGGTTAGTGTTAAGATTAGGGTTAGGGTTAGGGTTAGGGTTAGGTTTTGGGTTAGGGTTAGGGTTAGGGTTAGAATTAGGGTTAGGGTTAGGGTTAGGGTTAGGGTTAGGGTTAGGATAAGCATGAGGGGTAGGGTTAGGGTTAGGGTTATGGGTAGCATTAGGGTTAGGATTAGGGTTAGGGTTAGGGTTTGGGTTAGGTTTAGGGTTAGGGTTAGGGTTAGGGTTAGGTTTAGGGTTTGGGTTAGGGTTACGGTTAGGTTTAGTGTTAGCATTTGGGTTAGGGATACGGTTAGGGTTAGGATTAGTGTTAGGGTTTGTGTTAAGATTAGGGTTTGGGTTTGGGTTAGGGATAGGGTTAGGCTTTGGGTTAACTTTACGTTTAGGGTTAGGGTTTGTGTTAGGGTTAGGTTTTGGGTTAGGAGTAGGGTTAGGGTTTAGGTTTTCGGTTAGGGTTAGTGTAAGGGTTAGGGTTAGGATTAGGGTTTGGGTTAGGATTTAGGTTTGGTTAGGTTTAGGGTTAGGGTTAGGGTTATGGTTAGGTTTAGCGTTACGGTTAGGGTTAGGGTTATGGTTAATGTTAGTGTTAGGGTTAGTGTTAGGGTTTGGGTTTGGGTTAGGGTTTGGGTTAGGGTTAGGGTTTGGGTTAGGGTTAGGGTAAGGGTTAGGATTAGGGTTAGGTTTAGGAGTAGGGTTAGTGTTAGGGTTAGTTTTAGGGTCAGGATTAGGGTTAGGGTTAGGGTTAGGGTTAGGGTTTGGGTTAGGGTTCGGGGTAGGATTAGGATTAGGGTTAAGGTAAGGGTTAGGGTTAGGGTTAGGGTTAGGGTTAGGGTTAGGATTAGGGTTTGTGTTAAGATTAGGGTTTGAGTTTCGGTTTGGGTTAGGGTTAGGGTGAGGGATAGGGTTAGGGTTAGAGTGATGGTTAGGGTGAATGGAGGGGTTAGGGGTAGGGTTAGGGTTAGGGTTAGGGTTAGGGTTAGGGTTACGGTTTGGTTTAGGGTTAGGGTTAGGGTTTGGGTTAGTGTTAGAGTTAGGTTTTTGTGGGGAGAATTAAAATGGCATCCTGCTGCTGCTTCCTCCTAGAGCCAGGAGGTTGCCAAGGTTACAGGAAGGAAGTATGACTGGTTGCTAAAAGCATGCAGGCCTTGTGACCTGCGTGTGATGTTTACCATGATTGGAGGCTCGCCGCCCACGACTTGACCTTTTAGGTGATTGGCTAAGCTAGGGGATATAAAAGGAGAAGAAGCCCAGGAAGAGAGAGTTAGAGTTAGAGTTGTAGTTAGTTAGTTAGTTCGAGTTACTGTTGGAGAGTTCAGGTTGCTATCAGTTAGTTGGAGTTGCTGTCTGGGGGAAGAGTTGCTGTCTTGAAAGAAGGACTGAATAAAACTGCTTGCAACCGGTACGTCTGGAGTGCGGTTTTTCCTTGCCGGTCGAGGGCCACAACAGATGGTGCCGTGACTCGGATCGGTGACTTGGATTGGCAACTCGGATCGATGACTCGGATCGGTGAGTAAGCTAAGAGTACTTAATAAGCCTGTTACGACAGGGAAGGGCCCATAATCATTAGCTGAGATAGTCTCAGGGAGCCGCGGAAAAGCGGGACACGTACGTGAGGTTCGCGGGGAAAGCGACTAGCCCAGGAAGTCATGGGGAATTTAAATTAATAAGGATTCTTTCAATGTTAATTATGTTTTATTGCATTGAGGTCAAAAAATGCAAGAAATCATTTCAATGTTTTTAAATGAGGTTTATTTTATGCCCTAGTATGTGGTCAGCTTTGGAGAAAGATCTGACAGTACTGAACAAAATGTGTACTCTTTGGTATTTAGATAGAATATTCAGTAGATGCCTGTTAGGTAGGTTCATTTTAAGTAAGATGTCTCTCTGTTTATTTTCTTTCCTGTTGAGCTCTCTAATGGAGTTTGAGTGTCTGAAAAAATTTTACTGTAAATTTATCTGGGTCTCAACTTTTATCATTCCAGAAGTTTTTGTATTACTCTTACAATTTCTTTATGTGTTATGGGTGGTCAGGAGCCATTTTTTTTGTTTATGTGTTAAGGTAAAACATTCCAACCTGCAGGGGAGCTCATTAAGCTCAGGAAGTAAACAAGTCAGGAGCTTCAGGAAGTCCCTGAAACTGACCAGGTTCACTAATTTGACTTCCTGCCTAAATTCCTGTGCTCTAATTAAAGGTAAAAATAGAATGAGCAAAACAAAGTTGGAGCCTCAGTATTTCAGAGTCTATTCAGATAGAAAAGGTTCAAAAAAAAAAAAAAAAAAAAAAAAAAAAAAGACAAATGCAAATGGATCTGGGATTGAAACTCAAATGTAGGAGGAAAGTAAAACTAAGCCTTCAGATCTGTTGGAGGGGCCAGCTTTTGTGGAACCTCAAATCAAACAGTTCCTCAAGAGTCTTTAGATCCCAAAGAAAAAGAGGAGAGAGAAAAGGAAGCTGTTAGATATCTGAGAGAGGAGGATTTTAACAGTTGTTTTCATCCCTCCTAAGTAATTGCTGAACTCAACAGCTCTTCATGTAAACCACTGAGTGTAAAAGAGATAAATCTTTGTGTGTAAATTTTGGATAACACTGAGAGATTGACTCTGGAGCTGAATTGGCCACCTAGCTTCAGACTCAATCCCACTTCAGAATGTTCTTCAAAACCTGTTGTGGGATAAGGCTGGCCACCTTACCCTATAACAAATAAAAGAAAGAACAATACAGTCTCAGTGCAAAGACATTGTGCTGTTGATGAATAACTAAGGGATAAACTAATTTCAACAGATTATCATTCATCTTCCTCATATACTCAAGGTAGTGCTGGCTGCCGCTTTAAATGTTATTCTAACTAAAACTAAGCATTTCAAGTTTTTGTGGACAGGAGAGTCATATACCATACAGTATAGAATATGTAACTGGAGGCCTCCAAGAGATCATAATAATCTAAAAATCTCCTGGGCCACAGGCGTTTAATCACATGTCCTAATCCTATTCTTTTTATAAAAAATTTGCTATTACCCACATTACTAACATCCCCTATAATCCTACAGGTCAAAGTGTGGTCGAGGGAGCACACGCTACAATTAAAACCCTTCTTATAAAACAAAAAGGGGGAGTAGGAGCCAAACTATACCCACAGAGTAATTTTTTAAAGCTGGATGCTTTTGGCCTATCCACGGCTGAGCATCATGCCCCAGGCCATGACTCCCCACGTGAATATGTTAGATGGAGGGATGTCATAACAAACAATGGAAGGGCCCGCATCCGGTCTTACGCCGGACGCGAGGAGCTGTTTGTGTTTTTCCGCAGGATGCAGATGCTCCAGTATGGATTCCTGATAGACTGGTGAGAACAGTGAAAGGATATTCGGAAAAAGACAACGCAGATGACCTGGCTAAGAATGGCAAGGATCTTCGTGATGACACAACATAGTTTTGCAGAGAAGCTGGAGTTGTGGGCTGTGGCCAAGGCGTGGCCGGTCCCACTGCCGGTTATCAATAACTCCTCCCTGCTGCCACCCATCTTCGCCACCAATGGGTAAAGAAGAATCTTATGGAATGGACGATTGAGTTGCCCGGAACAGTACTATGGCAGTTCAACAGGCCATGAACCTTCACTCAAAGACAGGACTGCTGTTAGTTAGTACTTAATTCTGGTTCATGGGCACGCTTATGTGTTAAACCTTCCTGGGCTTTGTGTTACTCCTTTATTTGTTGATAATGCCTTTAAGGCATTAAATTTGTCCCAACAAATTGGTTGTATGCTAGGTCCTAACGGATCCTGGTCATATAACCTTTATTGACCAATGGACCAAATGGATCAGGCAAGGATTCTCGTTTGCCAAGCAGTGGGCCGAAATGAATAACTTAAAAATAATCGTTGTCCTCCTGGTAACAGTTGGCTTCAAAAACAGCAGTAGGCTTTTCCGGCACACGCCATCTTAGCTCTCCATCACCATGATTCCCCAGAAGTATGGCTCACTATGCTGGACCGGTAGTCAGTGACGGGTAAGCACCCGGTAATGCTCTACCAACCTAAGACAGGTCCCTTAGCCGGAGGGGTAGCCGATGACGGGTAAGGAGATGCAAAACCCGGGGCGCCTAAGACAGGCACGGTCCCTTAGAAAAACAAAAAGGGGGAATTGTGGGGAGAAATAAAGATGGCATCCTGCTGCTGCTTCCTCCTAGAGCCAGGAGGTTGCCAAGGTTACAGGAAGGAAGTATGACTGGTTGCTAAAAGCATGCAGGCCTTGTGACCTGCGTGTGATGTTTACCATGATTGGAGGCTCGCCGCCCACGACTTGACCTTTTAGGTGATTGGCTAAGCTAGGGGATATAAAAGGAGAAGAAGCCCAGGAAGAGAGAGTTAGAGTTAGAGTTGTAGTTAGTTAGTTAGTTCGAGTTACTGTTGGAGAGTTCAGGTTGCTATCAGTTAGTTGGAGTTGCTGTCTGGGGGAAGAGTTGCTGTCTTGAAAGAAGGACTGAATAAAACTGCTTGCAACCGGTACGTCTGGAGTGCGGTTTTTCCTTGCCGGTCGAGGGCCACAACAGGTTTTGAGTTAGGGATAGGTTTAGGGTTAGGTTAGGGTTTGGGTTAGAGTTAGGGTTAGTGTTAGGGTTTGGGTTTGGTTTAGAGTTAGGGTTAGGTTAGGGTTTGGGTTAGAGTTAGGGTTAGCGTGAGGTGTTGGATTAGGGTTATGGTTAGGGTGAGGGTTAGGAGTAGGGTTAGAGTTAGGGTTCCGATTAGAGTTAGGGTTAGAGGGTGGGGTTGGTTAAGGGTTAATGTTAGGGTTAGGGTTAGGGTTAGGACTAGGATTAGGGTTAGGGTTAGAGTTAGGATTAGGGTTAGGGTTTGGATTTAGGTTTGGGTTATGGTTAGGGTCAGTGTTAGGGTTAGGGTTTAGGGTTAGGTTTAGGGTTAGGGTTAGGGTTTCGGTTTGGTTTATATTTTCGGTTAGGTTTAGGGTTAGGGTTAGGGTTTGGGTTCTGCTAAGGATTAGGGTTAGGGTTTGAGTTTGAATTAGGTTTAGGGTTAGCATTAGGGTTCGGGTTAGGTTTAGGATTAGTGTTTCAGTAAGTGTTAGGGGTAGGGTTAGGGTTTGGGTTCGAGTTAGGTTTAGGGTTAGGTTTAGCGTTTCATTTAGGGTTAGGGTTAGGGTTAGGGTTAGTTTTAGGGTTTGGGTTAGGGTTAGGGTTAGGACTAGAATTAGTGTTAGGGGTAGGTTTAGGGTTAGCATTAGGGTTAGGATTAGGGTTAGCGTTAGGGTTTGGGTTAGGGTTAGGGTTAGGGTTAGGGTTAGGTTTTGGGTTAGGTTTAGGGTTAGGGTTTGTGTTAAGATTAGGGTTTGGGTTTGGATTAGGGTTAGGGTTAGGTTTTGGGTTAAGGTTACGTTTAGGGTTAGGGTTTGTGTTAGGGTTAGGGTTAGGGTTAGGAGTAGGGTTAGGGTTAGGTTTAGGGTTAGGGTTAGGGTTAGGATTAGGGTTAGGGTTTGGGTTAGGGTTAGGGTTTGGGTTAGGGTTAGTATTAGGGTTTGGATTATGGTTTAGGTTTGGTTAGGTTTAGGGTTAGGGTTAGGGTTATGGTTAGGTTTAGCGTTAGGGTTAGGGTTAGGGTTATGGTTAGGGTTAGGGTTAGGGTTTGAGTTTGAATTAGGTTTAGGGTTAGCATTAGGGTTAGGGTTAGGTTTAGGATTAGTGTTTCAGTTAGGTTTAGGGTTAGGGTTAGGGTTTGGGTAATGGTTAGGTTTAGGGTTAGGGTTAGTTTTAGGGTTAGGGGTTAGTTTTAGGTTTAGGGTTATTGTTAGGGTTTGGGATAGGGTTAGTGATAGGGTTTGGGTTTCAGTTAGAATTAGGGTTAGCGTTAAGGTTTGTGTTAGGGTTAGGATTAGAGTTTGAATTAGGTTTAGCGTTAGGGTTAGATTTAAGATTTGGTTTAGGGGTAGTGTTGGTGTTTGGTTTAGGTTTTGGGTTAGGTTTAGAGTTAGGGTTAGGGTTTGGGTTCGCGTTAGGGTTAGGGTTAGGGATAGGGTTTGAGTTAGGGTTAGGGTTAGGGTTAGGTTTAGGGTTAGGGTTAGGATTAGTGTTTCAGTTAGGTTTAGGGTTAGGGTTAGTGTTAGGGTTGGGGTTAGGGGTAGGGTTAGGATTAGCGTTACCGGTTGGGTTAGGGTTAGGGTTTGGGTTAGGGTTAGGGTTAGGGTTAGCGTTTGGGTTAGGGTTAGGGTTAGGGTTAGGATTAGTGTTTCAGTTAGGTTTAGGGTTAGGGTTAGTGTTAGGGTTTGGGTTAGGGTTAGGGTTAGGATTAGGGTTACAGTTTGGGTGAGGGTTAGGGTTTGGGTTAGGGTTAGGGTTAGGGTTAGCGTTTGGGTTAGGGTTAGGGTTAGGGTTAGGATTAGGGTTAGGGTTTGTGTTAAGATTATGGTTTCTGTGTGGATTAGGGTTAGGGTTAGGGTTTGGATTAAGGTTACGTTTAGGGTTAGGGTTTGTGTTAGGGTTAGGGTTAGGGTTAGGAGTAGGTTTAGGGTTAGGGTTAGGGTTAGGTTTAGGGTAAGGATTTGGGTTAGGCTTAGGTTTAGGGTTCGGGTTTCGGTTAGAGTTATGATGAGGGTTAGGGGTTGTGTTAGGGTTTGGGTTCGGGTTAGGATTAGGGTTAGGGTTTGAGTTTGAATTA
>JAJHUQ010000065.1:1777500-1790000 GCA_035773235.1 Eospalax fontanierii | reverse complement strand
TAGTGTTAGGTTTAGGATTAGGGTTAGGGTTTGGGTTTAGGTTTGGGTTATGGTTAGGGTAAGTGTTAGGGTTACAGTTTAGGGATAGGGTTAGGGTTAGGGTTAGGGTTTCGGTTTGGGTTATGTTTTGGGCTAGGTTTAGGGTTAGGGTTTGGGTTTGGGTTCGGGTTAGGATTTGGGTTAGGGTTTGAGTTTGAATTAGGTTTAGGGTTAGCATTAGGGTTAGGGTTAGGTTTAGGATTAGTGTTTCAGTTAGGGTTAGGGTTAGGGTTAAGGTTATTGTTAGGGTTAGGTTTAGGGTTTGATTTAGGGTTAGGGTTAGGGTTAGGGTTAGTGTTAGGGTTTGGTTTAGGGTTAGGGTTAGGACTAGTGTTAGTGTTAGGGTTAGGTTTAGGGTTAGCATTAGGGTTAGGATTAGGGTTAGGGTTAGGGTTTGGGTTAGGGTTACGGTTAGGGTTAGTGTTAGGGTTAGGGTTAGGTTTTGGGTTAGGGTTAGGGTTAGGGTTAGGGTTAGGGTTAGGGTTAGGTTTTGTGTTAGGGTTAGGGTTAGGGTTAGGGTTAGGGTTAGGTTTAGGTTTAGAATTAGGGTTAGGGTTAGGGTTAGTATAAGGATGAGGGTTAAGGTTAGGGTTAGGATTAGGGTTATTATTTGGGTTATGGTTTGGGTTAGTGTTAGGGTTAGGATTTGGGTTAGTGTTAGAGTTAGGTTTTGGGTTAGGGTTAGGTTTAGGGTTAGGTTAGGGTTTGGGTTAGAGTTAGGGTTAGGGTTACGGATTGGGTTTGGTTTAGAGTTAGGGTTAGGTTAGGCTTTCGGTTAGAGTTAGGGTTAGGGTGAGGTGTTGGATTAGGGTTATGGTTAGGGTTAGGATTAGGATTAGGGTTAGGGTTAGGGTTCCGATTAGAGTTATGTTTAGAGTTTGGGTTTGGGTTAGGGTTAAGGTTAGGTTTAGGGTTAGGATTAGGGTTAGGGTTTGAGTTTGAATTAGGTTTAGGGTTAGCATTAGGGTTAGGGTTCGGTTTATGATAAGTATTTTAGTTAGGGTTAGGGTCAGGGTTAGGGTTTGGGTTCGGGTTAGGGTTAGGGTTAGGGTTAGCGTTTGATTTAGGGTTAGGGTTAGGCTTAGGGTTAGTATAAGGGTTTGGGTTAGGGTCAGGGTTAGGACTAGGGTTAGTGTTAGGGTTAGGTTTAGGGTTAGCATTAGGGTTAGGATTAGGGTTAGGGTTAGGGTTTGGGTTAGGGTTAGGGTTAGGGTTAGGGTTAGGGTTAGGGTTTGGGTTAGGGTTTAGGTTTGGTTAGGTTTAGGGTTAGGGTTAGGGTTATGGTTAGGTTTAGCTTTACGGTTAGGGTTAGGGTTATGGTTAGGG
This sequence comes from Eospalax fontanierii, assembly GCA_035773235.1. Taxonomy (NCBI): domain Eukaryota; kingdom Metazoa; phylum Chordata; class Mammalia; order Rodentia; family Spalacidae; genus Eospalax; species Eospalax fontanierii. Next base: position 1,788,635 of record JAJHUQ010000065.1, on the reverse strand, counting down.
TTAGCGTTAGGGTTAGGGTTAGCGTTAGGGTTAGGGTTCGGGTTAGGGTTCCGATTAGAGTTAGGTTTAGAGTCTGGGGTTGGGTAAGGGCTAAGGTCAGGGTTAGGGTTAGGGTTAGGGTTAGGACTAGGATTAGGGTTAGTGTTAGCGTTAGGGTTAGGGTTAGGGTTTGGGTTTAGGTTTGGGTTATGGTTAGGGTAAGTGTTAGGGTTGCAGTATAGGGTTAGGGTTAGGGTTACGGTTAGGGTTTCGGGTTGGGTTATGTTTTGGGCTAGGTTTAGGGTTAGGGTTAGGGTTTGGGTTCGGGTTAGGATTAGGGTTAGTGTTAGGATTAGGGTTTGGGTTAGGGTTTAGGTTTGGTTAGGTTGAGGGTTAGGGTTCGGTTATGGTTAGGTTTAGCTTTACGGTTAGGGTTAGGGTTATGGTTAGGGTTATCGTTAGGGTTAGGTTTAGGGTTAGGGTTCAGATTAGAGTTAGGTTTAGAGTTTGGGTTTGGGTAAGGGTTAAGGTTAGGGTTAGGGTTAGGGTTAGGGATAGGACTAGAATTAGGGTTAGTGTTAGCGTTAGGATTAGGGTTAGGGTTTGGGTTTAGGTTTGGGTTATGGTTAGGGTAAGTGTTAGGGTTACAGTTTAGGGTTAGGGTTAGGGTTTCCGTTTGGGTTATGTTTTGGGCTAGGTTTAGGGTTAGGGTTTAGGTTTTCTGTTAGGTTTAGTCTTAGGGTTAGGGTTAGGATTAGGGTTTGGGTTAGGGTTTAGGTTTGGTTAGGTTTAGGGTTAGGGTTGGGTTATGGTTAGGTTTAGCTTTACGGTTAGGGTTAGGGTTATGGTTAGGGTTATCGTTAGGATTGGGTTTAGGGTTAGGGTTCCGATTAGAGTTAGGTTTGGAGTTTGGGTTTGGGTAAGGGTTAAGGTTAGGGTGAAGGTTAGTGTTAGGGTTTGGGTTAGGGTTAGTGTTACGACTAGGGTTAGGGTTAGGTTTAGGGTTAGCATTAGTTTTAGGATTAGGTTTAGGGTTAGGGTTTGGGTTTGTGTTAGGGTTAGGGTTTGGGTTAGGGTTAGGGTTAGGGTTATCGTTTGAGTTAGGGTTACGGTTAGGGTAAGGATTAGGGTTAGGGTTTGTGTTAAGATTAGGGTTTGGTTTAGGGTTAGGGTTAGGGTTAGGGTTAGGACTAGGATTAGGGTTAGTTTTAGGGTTAGGATTAGGGTTAGGGTTTGGGTTTAGGTTTGGGTTATGGTTAGGGTAAGTGTTAGGGTTACAGTTTAGGGATAGGGTTAGGGTTACGGTTAGGGTTTCGGTTTGGGTTATGTTTTGGGCTAGGTTTAGGGTTAGGGTTTGGGTTTGGGTTCGGGTTAGGATTAGGGTTAGGGTTTCAGTTTGAATTAGGTTTAGGGTTAGCATTAGGGTTAGGGTTAGGTTTAGGATTAGTGTTTCAGTTAGTGTTAGGGTTAGGGTTAAGGTTATTGTTAGGGTTAGGTTTAGGGTTTGATTTAGGGTGAGGGTTAGGGTTAGGGGTAGTGTTAGGGTTTGGTTTAGGGTTAGGGTTAGGACTAGTGTTAGTGTTAGGGTTAGGTTTAGGGTTAGCATTAGGGTTAGGATTAGGGTTAGGGTTAGGGTTTGGGTTAGGGTTACGGTTAGGGTTAGGGTTAGTGTTAGGGTTAGGGTTAGGTTTTGGGTTAGGGTTAGGGTTAGGGTTAGGGTTAGGGTTAAGTTTTGTGTTAGGGTGAGGGTTAGGGTTAAGGGTAGCGTTAGGGTTAGGTTTAGAATTAGGGTTAGGGTTAGGGTTAGTATAAGGATGAGGGTTAAGGTTAGGGTTAGGATTAGGATTATTATTTGGGTTATGGTTTGGGTTCGTGTTAGGGTTAGGGTTTGGGTTAGTGTTAGAGTTAGGTTTTGGGTTAGGGTTAGGTTTAGGCTTAGGTTAGGGTTTGGGTTAGAGTTAGGGTTAGGGTTACGGATTGGGTTTGGTTTAGAGTTAGGGTTAGGTTAGGCTTTGGGTTAGAGTTAGGGTTAGGGTGAGGTGTTGGATTAGGGTTATGGTTAGGGTGAGGATTAGGGTTAGGGTTAGGATTAGGGTTAGGATTAGAGTTATGTTTAGAGTTTGGGTTTGGGTAAGGGTTAAGGTTAGGTTTAGGGTTAGGATTAGGGTTAGGGTTTGAGTTTGAATTAGGTTTAGGGTTACCATTAGGGTTAGGGTTCGGTTTAGGATAAGTATTTTAGTTAGGGTTAGAGTTAGGGTTAGGGTTTGGGTTCGGGTTAGGGTTAGGGTTAGGGTTAAGGTTTGATTTAGGGTTAGGGTTAGGCTTAGGGTTAGTATAAGGGTTTGGGTTAGGGTCAGGGTTAGGACTAGGGTTAGTGTTTGGTTTAGGTTTAGGGTTAGCATTAGGGTTAGGATTAGGGTTAGGGTTAGGTTTTGGGTTAGGGTTAGGGTTAGGGTTAGGGTTAGGGTTAGGGTTAGGGTTAGGGTTTGGTTTAGGGTTTAGGTTTGGTTAGGTTTAGGGTTAGGGTTAGGGTTATGGTTAGGGTTAGCGTTAGGGTTAGGGTTCGGGTTAGGGTTCCGATTAGAGTTAGGTTTAGAGTTTCGTTTGGGTAAGGGTTAAGGTTAGGGTTAGGGTTAGGGTTAGGGTTAGGACTAGGATTAGGGTTAGTGTTAGCATTAGGATTAGGGTTAGGGTTTGGGTTTAGTTTTGGGTTATGGTTAGGGTAAGTGTTAGGGTTACAGTTTAGGGTTAGGGTTAGGGTTAGGGTTAGGGTTTCGGTTTGGGTTATGTTTTGGGCTAGGTTGAGGGTTAGGGTTAGGGTTTGGGTTCGGGTTAGGATTAGGGTTAGGGTTTGAGTTTGAATTAGGTTTAGGGTTAGCATTAGGGGTAGGGTTAGGTTTAGGATTAGTGTTTCAGTTAGGGTTAGGGTTAAGGTTAAGGTTAGGGTTAGTGTTAGGTTTAGGGTTTGATTTAGGGTTAGGGTTAGGGTTAGGGTTAGTGTTGGGGTTTGGGTTAAGGTTAGGGTTAGGACTAGGGTTAGTGTTAGGGTTAGGTTTAGGGTTACCATTAGGGTTAGGATTAGGGTTAGGGTTAAGGTTTGGGTTAGGGTTAGGGTTAGGGTTAGGGTTAGGGTTAGGGTTAGGGTTAGGGTTTGGGTTAGGGTTAGGTTAGGGTTAGGGTTTGGGATAGGTTTAGGGTTGGAGTTAGGATTAGGTTTAGGGTTTGTGTTAAAATTAGGGTTTGGGTTTGTGTTAGGGTTAGGGTTAGGGTTAGGGTTAGGGTTAGGGTTAGGTTTAGAATTAGGGTTAGGGTTAGGGTTAGGATAAGGATGAGGGTTAAGTTTAGGGTTAGGATTAGGGTTATTATTTGGGTTATGGTTTGGGTTAGTGTTAGGGTTAGGGTTTGGGTTAGTGTTAGAGTTAGGGTTTGAGTTAGGGTTAGGTTTAGGGTTAGGTTAGGGTTTGGGTTAGAGTTAGGGTTAGGGTTACGGTTTGGGTTTTTTTAGAGTTAGGGTTAGGTTAGGCTTTGGGTTAGAGTTAGGGTTAGGGTGAGGTGTTGGATTAGGGTTATGGTTAGGGATAGGGTTAGGATTAGGGTTAGGGTTAGGGTTCCGATTAGAGTTATGTTTAGAGTTTGGGTTTGGGTAAGGGTTAAGGTTAGGTTTAGGGTTAGGATTAGGGTTAGGATTTGAGTTTGAATTAGGTTTAGGGTTAGCATTAGGGTTAGGGTTAGGTTTAGGATATGTATTTCAGTTAGGATTAGGGTTAGGTTTATGGTTTGGGTTCGGGTTAGGGTTAGGGTTAGGGTTAGGGTTTGATTTAGGGTTAGGGTTAGGCTTAGGGTTAGTGTAAGGGTTTGGGTTAGGGATAGGGTTAGGACTAGTGTTAGTGTTAGGGTTAGGTTTAGGGTTCGCATTAGGCTTAGGATTAGGGTTAGGGTTAGGGTTTGGGTTATGGTTAGGGTTAGGGTTAGGGTTAGGGTTAGGGTTTGTGTTAGGGTTAGGGATAGGGTTAGAATTAGGGTTAGGGTTAGAATTAGGGTTAGGGTTAGGATAAGGATGAGGGTTAGTGTTAGGTTTAGGATTAGGGTTATTATTTGGGTTATGGTTTGGGTTAGGGTTAGGGTTACGGTTTGGGTTAGTGTTAGAGTGAGGGTTTGAGTTAGGGTTAGGTTTAGGGTTAGGTTAGGGTTTGGGTTAGAGTTAGGGTTAGGGTTAGGGTTTGGGTTTGGTTTAGAGTTAGGTTTATGTTAGGGTTTGGGTTAGAGTTAGGGTTAGGGTGAGGTGTTGGATTAGGGTTATGGTTAGGGTTAGGGTTAGGATTAGGGTGAGGGTTAGAGTTCCGATTAGAGTTAGGTTTAGAGTTTGGGTTTGCGTAAGGGTTAAGGTTAGGGTTAGGGTTAGGGTTAGGGTTGGGGTTAGGGTTAGGGTTAGGACTAGGATTAGGGTTAGGGTTAGTGTTAGGATTAGGGTTAGGGTTTGGGTTTTTTTTAGAGTTAGGTTTAGGTTAGGGTTTGAGTTAGAGTTAGGGTTAGGGTGAGGTGTTGGATTAGGGTTATGGTTAGGGTTAGGGTTAGGATTAGGGTTAGGGTTAGGGTTCCGATTAGAGTTAGGTTTAGAGTTTGGGTTTGGGTAAGGGTTAAGGTTAGGGTTAGGGTTACGGTTAGGGTTAGGGATAGGACTAGGTTTAGGGTTAGGTTTAGGGTTAGGATTAGGGTTAGTGTTTGTGTTTAGGTTTGTGTTATGGTTAGGGTCAGTGTTAGGGTTAGGGTTTAGGGTTAGCTTTAGTGTTAGGATTAGGGTTTCGGTTTGGGTTATATTTTGGGTTAGGTTTAGGGTTACGGTTAGGGTTTGGGTTCGGGTTAGGATTAGGGTTAGGGTTTGAGTTTGAATTAGGTTTAGGGTTAACATTAGGGTTAGGGTTAGGTTTAGGATTAGTGTTTCTGTTAGGGTTAGGGTTAGGTTACGGTTAGGGTTAGGGTTAGGTTTAGGGTTTGAGTTAGGGTTAGGGTTAGGGTTAGGGTTAGGGTTAGTGTTAGGGTTTGGGTTAGGGTTAGGGTTACGACTGGCGTTGGGGTTAGGTTTAGGGTGAGCATTAGTTTTAGGATTAGGGGAAGGGATAGGGTTTGGGTTTGGGTTACGGTTAGGGTTAGGGTTTGGGTTAGGGTTAGAGTTAGGGTTAGGTTTAGGGTTTGGTTTAGGATTACAGTTAGGTTTAGGTTTTCGGTTATGTTTCGGGTTAGGGTTAGGTTTTGCGTTCGGGTTGGGTTAGTGTTAGGGTTTTAGTTAGGGTTAGGGTTAGGGTTAGGGTTAGGGTTTGGGTTAGGGTTAGGCTTAGGGTTAGAGTTTGAGTTTGAGTTAGGTTTAGGGTTAGCATTAGGGTTAGGATTAGCGTTAGGGTTAGGGTCTGGGTTAGGGTTAGGGTTAGAGTTTGGGTTAGGGTTAGGTTTGAATCTGGGTGAGTGTTAGGGTTAGGGTTAGTGTTAAGATTAGGGTTAGGGTTAGGGTTAGGGTTAGGTTTTGGGTTAGGGTTAGGGTTAGGGTTAGAATTAGGGTTAGGGTTAGGGTTAGGGTTAGGTTTAGGGTTAGGGTTAGGATAAGCATGAGAATTAGGGTTAGGGTTAGGGTTATGGTTAGCATTAGGGTTAGGATTAGGGTTAGGGTTAGGGTTTGGGTTAGGTTTAGGGTTAGGGTTAGGGTTAGGGTTAGGGTTAGGTTTAGGGTTTGGGTTAGGGTTACGGTTAGGTTTAGTGTTAGCATTTGGGTTAGGGTTACGGTTAGGGTTAGGATTAGTGTTAGGGTTTGTGTTAAGATTAGGGTTTAGGTTTGGGTTAGGGATAGGGTTAGGCTTTGGGTTAACTTTACGTTTAGGGTTAGGGTTTGTGTTAGGGTTAGGTTTAGGGTTAGGAGTAGGGTTAGGGTTTAGGTTTTCGGTTAGGGTTAGTGTAAGGGTTAGGGTTAGGATTAGGGTTTGGTTAGGTTTAGGGTTATGGTTAGGGTTATGGTTAGGTTTAGCGTTACGGTTAGGGTTAGGGTTATGGTTAATGTTAGTGTTAGGGTTAGTGTTAGGGTTTGGGTTTGGGTTAGGGTTTGGGTTAGGGTTAGGGTTTGGGTTAGGGTTAGGGTAAGGGTTAGGATTAGGGTTAGGTTTAGGAGTAGGGTTAGTGTTAGGGTTAGTTTTAGGGTCAGGATTAGGGTTAGGGTTAGGGTTAGGGTTAGGGTTTGGGTTAGGGTTCGGGTTAGGATTAGGGTTAGGGTTAGGGTTTGGGTTAGGGTTAGGATTAGGATTAGGGTTTGTGTTAAGATTAGGGTTTGGGTTTCGGTTTGGGTTAGGGTTAGGGTTAGGGATAGGGTTAGGGTTAGAATTATGGTTAGGGTTAAGGTAAGGGTTAGGGTTAGGGTTAGGGTTAGGGTTAGGGTTAGGTTTAGGATTTGGTTTAGGGTTAGGGTTAGAGTTTGGGTTAGTGTTAGAGTTAGGTTTTGAGTTAGGGATAGGTTTAGGGTTAGGTTAGGTTTTGGGTTAGAGTTAGGGTTAGTGTTAGCGTTTGGGTTTGGTTTAGAGTTAGGGTTAGGTTAGGGTTTGGGTTAGAGTTAGGGTTAGCGTGAGGTGTTGGATTAGGGTTATGGTTAGGGTTAGGGTTAGGATTAGGGTTAGAGTTAGGGTTCCGATTAGAGTTAGGTTTAGAGTTTGGGTTTGGGTAAGGGTTAATGTTAGGGTTAGGGTTAGGGTTAGGACTAGGATTAGGGTTAGGGTTAGAGTTAGGATTAGGGTTAGGGTTTGGGTTTAGGTTTGGGTTATGGTTAGGGTCAGTGTTAGGGTTAGGGTTTAGGGTTAGGTTTAGGGTTAGGGTTAGGGTTTCGGTTTGGGTTGTGTTTTCGGTTAGGTTTAGGGTTAGGGTTAGGGTTTGAGTTCTGCTAAGGATTAGGGTTAGGGTTTGAGTTTGAATTAGGTTTAGGGTTAGCATTAGGGTTCGGGTTAGGTTTAGGATTAGTGTTTCAGTAAGTGTTAGGGGTAGGGTTAGGGTTTGGGTTCGAGTTAGGTTTAGGGTTAGGTTTAGCGTTTCATTTAGGGTTAGGGTTAGGGTTAGGGTTAGTTTTAGGGTTTCGGTTAGGGTTAGGGTTAGGACTAGAATTAGTGTTGGGGGTAGGTTTAGGGTTAGCATTAGGGTTGGGATTAGGGTTAGCGTTAGGGTTTGGGTTAGGGTTAGGGTTAGGGTTAGGGTTAGGTTTTGGGTTAGGTTTAGGGTTAGGGTTTGTGTTAAGATTAGGGTTTGGGTTTGGATTAGGGTTAGGGTTAGGTTTTGGGTTAAGGTTACGTTTAGGGTTAGGGTTTGTGTTAGGGTTAGGGTTAGGGTTAGGAGTAGGGTTAGGGTTAGGTTTAGGGTTAGGGTTAGGGTTAGGATTAGGGTTAGGGTTTGGGTTAGGGTTAGGGTTTGGGTTAGGGTTAGTATTAGGGTTTGGATTATGGTTTAGGTTTGGTTAGGTTTAGGGTTAGTGTTAGGGTTATGGTTAGGTTTAGCGTTAGGGTTAGGGTTAGGGTTATGGTTAGGGTTAGGGTTAGGGTTTGAGTTTGAATTAGGTTTAGGGTTAGCATTAGGGTTAGGGTTAGGTTTAGGATTAGTGTTTCAGTTAGGTTTAGGGTTAGGGTTAGGGTTTGGGTAATGGTTAGGTTTAGGGTTAGGGTTAGTTTTAGCGTTAGGGGTTAGTTTTAGGTTTAGGGTTATTGTTAGGGTTTGGGTTAGGGTTAGTGATAGGGTTTGGGTTTCAGTTAGAATTAGGGTTAGCGTTAAGGTTTGTGTTAGGGTTAGGATTAGAGTTTGAATTAGGTTTAGGGTTAGGGTTAGATTTAAGATTTGGTTTAGAGGTAGTGTTGGGGTTTGGTTTAGGTTTTGGGTTAGGTTTAGAGTTAGGGTTAGGGTTTGGGTTCGGGTTAGGGTTAGGGTTAGGGATAGGGTTTGAGTTAGGGTTAGGGTTAGGGTTAGGGTTAGGGTTAGGGTTAGGATTAGTGTTTCAGTTAGGTTTAGGGTTAGGGTTAGTGTTAGGGTTTGGGTTAGGGTTAGGGTTAGGGTTAGGATTAGGGTTAGGGTTTTTGTTAAGATTATGTTTTCTGTGTGGATTAGGGTTAGGGTGAGGGTTTGGGTTAAGGTTACGATTAGGGTTAGGGTTGGTGTTAGGGGTAGGGTTAGGGTTAGGAGTAGGGTTAGGGTTTAGGTTTTCGGTTAGGGTTAGTGTTAGGATTAGTGTTAGGATTAGGGTTTGGGTTAGGGTTTAGGTTTGGTTAGGTTTAGGGTTAGGGTTAGGGTTATGGTTAGGGTTAGCGTTAGGGTTAGGGTTAGGGTTAGGGTTAGCGTTAGGGTTAGGGTTAGGGTTTGGGTTTGGGTTTGGGTTAGGGTTTGGGTTAGGGTTTGGGTTAGGGTTAGGTTTAGGGTTAGGGTAAGGATTTGGGTTAGGCTTAGGTTTAGGGTTCGGGTTTGGGTTAGAGTTATGATTAGGGTTAGGGGTTGTGTTAGGGTTAGGGTTAGGGTTAGGATTAGGGTTAGGGTTTGTGTTAAGATTAGGGTTTGGGTTTGGGTTAGGGTTAGGGTTTGGGTTTTAGTTAGAGTTAGGGTTAGTGTTATGGTTAGGGTTAGGATTAGGGTTAGGGTTAGGGTTAAGTTTAGGGTTATGGTTAGGATTTGGGTTAGGGTTAGGGTTAGGATTAGGGTTTGAGTTTGAGTTAGGTTTAGGGTTAGCATTAGGGTTAGGATTAGGGTTAGGGTTTGGGTTTGGGTTCCGGTTAGGGTTAGGGTTAGGGTTTGGGTTAGGGTTAGGGTTAGTGTTAGGGTTTCGGAATGGGTTAGGATAAGGGTTAGGGTTAGGGTTTGGCTTAGGTTTAGGTTTCGGGTTAGTTTTTGGTTTAGGGTTAGGGTTAGGTTTACGGTTGGGTTTAGGTTTTGGGTTAGGGTTAGTGTTAGGGTTTGGGTTAGGGTTAAGGTTAGGGTTAGGGTTAGGGTTAGGGTTAGGGTTTGGTTTAGGATTACATTTAGGTTTAGGTTTTCGGTTAAGTTTCGGGTTAGGGTTAGGGTTTGGGATCGGGTTGGGTTAGTGTTAGGGTTTTAGTTAGGGTTAGGGTTAGGGTTAGGGTTAGCGTTTGGGTTAGGGTTAGGCATACGGTTAGGGTTTGAGTTTGATTTAGGTTTAGGTTTAGCATTAGGGTTAGGGTTAGGTTTAGGATTAGTGTTTCGGTTAGGGTTAGGGTTAGGGTTTGGGATAGGTTTAGGGTTAGGATTAGGGGTTAGGTTTAGGTTTAGGGATATTATAAGTGTTTGGGTTAGGGTTAGTGTTAGAGTTTGGGTTAGGGTTAGGATTAGGGTTAGGGTTAGGGTTACGATTATGGTTAAGTTTAGGGTTCGTGTTTGGGTTAGGTTTAGGCTTAGGGTTAGGGTTAGTGTTAAGGTTTGGGTTAGTCTTAGGTTTAGGGTTTGGGTTAGGGTTAGGGTTAGTGTTAGGAATAGGGTTAGGGTTAGGGTTAGGGTGTGGGTTAGTGTTAGGGTTAGGGTTAGGGTTTGTGTTTAGGTTTTGGTTATGGTTAGGGTAAGTGTTAGGGTTAGGGTTTAGGGTTTGTTAAGGGTTAGGGTTTGGGTTTCGGTTTGGGTCATATTTTGGGTTAGGCTTAGGGTTAGGGTTAGGGTTTGAATTGGAATTAGGTTTAGGGTTAGCATTAGGGTTAGGGTTAGGTTTAGGATTAGTGTTTCAGTTAGGTTTAGGGTTTCGGTTTGGGTTATGTTTTGGGCTAGGTTTAGGGTAAGGGTTAGGGTTTGGGTTCGGGTTAGGATTAGGGTTAGGGTTTGAGTTTGAATTAGGTTTAGGGTTAGCATTAGGGTTACGGTTAGATTTAGGATTAGTGTTTCTGTTAGGGTTAGGTTTAGGGTTAAGGTTAGGGTTAGGGTTAGGTTTAGGGTTTGATTTAGGGTTATGTTTAGTGTTAGGGTTAGTGTTAGGGTTTGGGTTAGGGTTAGGGTTAGGACTAGGGTTAGTGTTAGGGTTAGGTTTAGGGTTAGCATTAGGGTTAGGATTAGGGTTAGGGTTAGGGTTTGGGTTAGGGTTTGAGTTTGAATTAGGTTTAGGGTTAGCATTAGGGTTAGGGTTAGGTTTAGGATTAGTGTTTCAGTTAGGTTTAGGGTTAGGCTTAGGGTTTGGGTAATGGTTAGGTTTAGGGTTAGGGTTAGTTTTAGGGTTAGGGGTTAGTTTTAGGTTTAGGGTTATTGTTAGGGTTTGGGTTAGGGTTAGTGATAGGGTTTGGGTTTCAGTTAGAATTAGGGTTAGCGTTAAGGTTTGTGTTAGGGTTAGGATTAGAGTTTGAATTAGGTTTAGGGTTAGGGTTAGATTTAAGATTTGGTTTAGGGGTAGTGTTGGGGTTTGGTTTAGGTTTTGGGTTAGGTTTAGAGTTAGGGTTAGGGTTTGGGTTCGGGTTAGGGTTAGGGTTAGGGATAGGGTTTGAGTTAGGGTTAGGGTTAGGGTTAGGGTTAGGGTTAGGATTAGTGTTTCAGTTAGGTTTAGGGTTAGGGTTAGTGTTAGGGTTTGGGTTAGGGTTAGGGTTAGGATTAGGGTTACAGTTTGGGTTAGGGTTAGGGTTTGGGTTAGGGTTAGGGTTAGGGTTAGCGTTTGGGTTAGGGTTAGGGTTAGGGTTAGGGTTTGTGTTAAGATTATGTTTTCTGTGTGGATTAGGGTTAGGGTTAGGGTTTGGATTAAGGTTACGTTTAGGGTTAGGGTTTGTGTTAGGGTTAGGGTTAGGGTTAGGAGTAGGGTTAGGGTTTAGGTTTTCGGTTAGGGTTAGTGTTAGGATTAGTGTTAGGATTAGGGTTTGGGTTAGGGTTTAGGTTTGGTTAGGTTTAGGGTTAGGGTTAGGGTTATGGTTAGGGTTAGCGTTAGGGTTAGGGTTAGGGTTAAGGTTAGCGTTAGGGTTAGGGTTAGGGTTTGGGTTTGGGTTTGGGTTAGGGTTTGGGTTAGGGTTTGGGTTAGGGTTAGGGTTAGGGTTAGGGTTAGGGTAAGGATTTGGGTTAGGCTTAGGTTTAGGGTTCGGGTTTGGGTTAGAGTTATGATGAGGGTTAGGGGTTGTGTTAGGTTTAGGGTTAGGATTAGGGTTAGTGGTTGTGTTAAGATTAGGGTTTGGGTTTGG
>JAJHUQ010000065.1:1757500-1772500 GCA_035773235.1 Eospalax fontanierii | reverse complement strand
TTAGGCTTTGGGTTAGAGTTAGAGTTAGGGTGAGGTGTTGGATTAAGGTTATGGTTAGGGTTAGGGTTAGGATTAGGGTTAGGGTTAGGGTTCCGATTAGAGTTATGTTTAGAGTTTGGGGTTGGGTAAGGGTTAAGGTTAGGTTTAGAGTTAGGATTAGGGTGAGGGTTGGAGTTTGAATTAGGTTTAGGGTTAGCATTAGGGTTAGGGTTAGGTTTAGGATAAGTATTTCAGTTAGGGTTAGGGTTAGGGTTAGGGTTTGGTTTCGGGTTAGGGTTAGGGTTAGGGTTAATGTTTGATTTAGGTTTAGGGTTAGGCTTAGGGTTAGTGTAAGGGTTTGGGTTAGGGTCAGGGTTAGGACTAGGTTTAGTGTTAATGTTAGGTTTAGGTTTAGAATTAGGGTTAGGATTAGGGTTAGGGTTAGTGTTTGGGTTAGGGTCAGGGTTAGGGTTGGGGGTTGGCTTAGGGTTAGGGTTAGGGTTAGGGTTTAGGTTAGGGTTAGGGTTAGGGTTAGGATTAGGGTTAGGGTTTGTGTTAAGATTAGGGTTTGGTTTAGGGTTAGGGTTAGGGTTTGGGTTAAAGTTACGTTTAGGGTTAGGTTTTGTTTTAGGGTTAGGGTTAGGGTTAGGATTAGGGTTAGGGTTTAGGTATTCGGTTAGGTTTAGTGTTAGGGTTAGGGTTAGGATTAGGGTTTGGGTTAGGGTTTAGGTTTGGTTAGGTCTAGGGTTAGGGTTGGGTCATGGTTAGGTTTAGCCTTACGGTTAGGGTTAGGGTTATGGTTAGGGTTATCGTTATGGTTAGGTTTAGGGTTAGGGTCCCGATTAGAGTTAGGTTTAGAGTTTGGGTTTGGGCAAGGGTTAAGGTTAGGGTGAGGGTTAGTGTTAGGGTTTGGGTTAGGGTTAGTGTTACGAATAGGGTTAGGGTTAGGTTTAGGGTTAGCATTAGTTTTAGGATTAGGTTTAGGATTAGGGTTTGGGTTTGTTTTAAGGTTAGGGTTAGGGTTAGTGTTTGGGTTAGGGTTAGGGTTAGGGTTATCGTTTGAGTTACGGTTACGGTTAGGGTGAGGATTAGGATTAGGTTTTGTGTTAAGATTAGGGTTTGGTTTAGGGTTAGGGTTAGGGTTAGGGTTAGGACTAGGATTAGGGTTAGTGTTAGGGTTAGGATTAGGGTTAGGGTTTGGGTTTAGTTTTGGGTTATGGTTAGGGTAAGTGTTAGGGTTACAGTTTAGGGATAGGGTTAGGGTTAGCGTTAGGGTTTCGGTTTGGGTTATGTTTTGGGCTAGGTTTAGATTTGGGTTTGGGTTTGGGTGCGGGTTAGGATTAGGGTTAGGGTTTGAGTTTGAATTAGGTTTAGGTTTAGCATTAGGGTTAGGGTTAGGTTTAGGATTAGTGTTTCAGTTAGGGTTAGGGTTAGGGTTAAGGTTATTGTTAGGGTTAGGTTTAGGGTTTGATTTAGGGTTAGGGTTAGGGTTAGGGTTAGTGTTAGGGTTTGGTTTAGGGTTAGGGTTAGGACTAGTGTTAGTGTTAGGGTTAGGTTTAGTGTTAGCATTAGGGTTAAGATTAGGGTTAGGGTTAGGGTTTGGGTTAGGGTTACGGTTAGGGTTAGGGTTAGGGTTAGGGTTAGGGTTAGGTTTTGGGTTAGGGTTAGGGTTAGGGTTAGGGTTAGGGTTAGGTTTTGTGTTAGGGTTAGGGTTAGGGTTAGGGTTAGGGTTAGGTTTAGGTTAAGAATTAGGGTTAGGGTTAGGGTTAGTATAAGGATGAGGGTTAAGGTTAGGGTTAGGATTAGGGTTATTATTTGGGTTATGGTTTGGGTTAGTGTTAGGGTTAGGGTTTGGGTTAGTGTTAGAGTTAGGTTTTGGGTTAGGGTTAGGTTTAGGGTTAGGTTAGGGTTTGGGTTAGAGTTAGGGTTAGGGTTACGGATTGGGTTTGGTTTAGAGTTAGGGTTAGGTTAGGCTTTGGGTTAGAGTTAGGGTTAGGGTGAGGTGTTGGATTAGGGTTATGGTTAGGGTTAGGATTAGGATTAGTGTTAGGGTTAGGGTTCCGATTAGAGTTATGTTTAGAGTTTGGGTTTGGGTAAGGGTTAAGGTTAGGGTTACGGTTAGGGTTAGGGATAGGACTAGGATTAGGGTTAGGTTTAGGGTTAGGATTAGGGTTAGGGTTTGTGTTTAGGTTTTGGTTATGGTTAGGGTAAGTGTTAGGGTTAGGGTTTAGGGTTTGTTAAGGGTTAGGGTTAGGGTTTCGGTTTGGGTTATATTTTGGGTTAGGCTTAGGGTTAGGGTTAGGGTTTGAATTGGAATTAGGTTTAGGGTTAGCATTAGGGTTAGGGTTAGGTTTAGGATTAGTGTTTCAGTTAGGTTTAGGGTTTCGGTTTGGGTTATGTTTTGGGCTAGGTTTAGGGTAAGGGTTAGGGTTTGGTTTCGGGTTAGGATTAGGGTTAGGGTTTGAGTTTGAATTAGGTTTAGGGTTAGCATTAGGGTTACGGTTAGATTTAGGATTAGTGTTTCTGTTAGGGTTAGGTTTAGGGTTAAGGTTAGGGTTAGGGTTAGGTTTAGGGTTTGATTTAGGGTTATGGTTAGTGTTAGGGTTAGTGTTAGGGTTTGGGTTAGGGTTAGGGTTAGGACTAGGGTTAGTGTTAGGGTTAGGTTTAGGGTTAGCATTAGGGTTAGGATTAGGGTTAGGGTTAGGGTTTGGGTTAGGGTTTGAGTTTGAATTAGGTTTAGGGTTAGCATTAGGGTTAGGGTTAGGTTTAGGATTAGTGTTTCAGTTAGGTTTAGGGTTAGGCTTAGGGTTTGGGTAATGGTTAGGTTTAGGGTTAGGGTTAGTTTTAGGGTTAGGGGTTAGTTTTAGGTTTAGGGTTATTGTTAGGGTTTGGGTTAGGGTTAGTGATAGGGTTTGGGTTTCAGTTAGAATTAGGGTTAGCGTTAAGGTTTGTGTTAGGGTTAGGATTAGAGTTTGAATTAGGTTTAGGGTTAGGGTTAGATTTAAGATTTGGTTTAGGGGTAGTGTTGGGGTTTGGTTTAGGTTTTGGGTTAGGTTTAGAGTTAGGGTTAGGGTTTGGGTTCGGGTTAGGGTTAGGGTTAGGGATAGGGTTTGAGTTAGGGTTAGGGTTAGGGTTAGGGTTAGGGTTAGGGTTAGGATTAGTGTTTCAGTTAGGTTTAGGGTTAGGGTTAGTGTTAGGGTTTGGGTTAGGGTTAGGGTTAGGATTAGGGTTACAGTTTGGGTTAGGGTTAGGGTTTGGGTTAGGGTTAGGGTTAGGGTTAGCGTTTGGGTTAGGGTTAGGGTTAGGGTTAGGATTAGGGTTCGGGTTTTTGTTAAGATTATGTTTTCTGTGTGGATTAGGGTTAGGGTTAGGGTTTGGATTAAGGTTACGTTTAGGGTTAGGGTTTGTGTTAGGGTTAGGGTTAGGGTTAGGAGTAGGGTTAGGGTTTAGGTTTTCGGTTAGGGTTAGTGTTAGGATTAGTGTTAGGATTAGGGTTTGGGTTAGGGTTTAGGTTTGGTTAGGTTTAGGGTTAGGGTTAGGGTTATGGTTAGGGTTAGCGTTAGGGTTAGGGTTAGGGTTAGGGTTAGCGTTAGGGTTAGGGTTAGGGTTTGGGATTGCGTTGGGGTGGGGGGTGGGGGTAGGGTTTGGGTTGGGGTTAGGTTTAGGGATAGGGAAAGGAGTTGGGTTAGGCTTAGGTTTAGGGTTCGGGTTTGGGATAGAGTTATGATGAGGGTTAGGGGTTGTGTTAGGGTTAGGGTTAGGGTTAGGATTAGGGTTAGGGTTTGTGTTAAGATTAGGGTTTGGGTTTGGGTTAGGGTTAGGGTTTGGGTTTTACTTAGAGTTAGGGTTAGTGTTATGGTTAGGGTTAGGATTAGGGTTAGGGTTAGGGTTAAGTTTAGGGTTATGGTTAGGATTTGGGTTAGGGTGGGGGTTGGGATTAGGTTTTGAGTTTGTGTTAGGTTTAGGGTTAGCTTTAGGGTTAGGTTTAGGGTTAGGGTTTGGGTTTGGGTTCCGGTTAGGGTTAGGGTTAGGGTTTGGGTTAGGGTTAGGGTTTGATTTAGGGTTATGGTTAGTGTTAGGGTTAGTGTTAGGGTTTGGGTTAGGGTTAGGGTTAGGACTAGGGTTAGTGTTAGGGTTAGGTTTAGGGTTAGCATTAGGGTTAGGATTAGGGTTAGGGTTAGGGTTTGGGTTAGGGTTTGAGTTTGAATTAGGTTTAGGGTTAGCATTAGGGTTAGGGTTAGGTTTAGGATTAGTGTTTCAGTTAGGTTTAGCGTTAGGCTTAGGGTTTGGGTAATGGTTAGGTTTAGGGTTAGGGTTAGTTTTAGGGTTAGGGGTTAGTTTTAGGTTTAGGGTTATTGTTAGGGTTTGGGTTAGGGTTAGTGATAGGGTTTGGGTTTCAGTTAGAATTAGGGTTAGCGTTAAGGTTTGTGTTAGGGTTAGGATTAGAGTTTGAATTAGGTTTAGGGTTAGGGTTAGATTTAAGATTTGGTTTAGGGGTAGTGTTGGGGTTTGGTTTAGGTTTTGGGTTAGGTTTAGAGTTAGGGTTAGGGTTTGGGTTCGGGTTAGGGTTAGGGTTAGGGATAGGGTTTGAGTTAGGGTTAGGGTTAGGGTTAGGGTTAGGGTTAGGGTTAGGATTAGTGTTTCAGTTAGGTTTAGGGTTAGGGTTAGTGTTAGGGTTTGGGTTAGGGTTAGGGTTAGGATTAGGGTTACAGTTTGGGTTAGGGTTAGGGTTTGGGTTAGGGTTAGGGTTAGGGTTAGCGTTTGGGTTAGGGTTAGGGTTAGGGTTAGGATTAGGGTTCGGGTTTTTGTTAAGATTATGTTTTCTGTGTGGATTAGGGTTAGGGTTAGGGTTTGGATTAAGGTTACGTTTAGGGTTAGGGTTTGTGTTAGGGTTAGGGTTAGGGTTAGGAGTAGGGTTAGGGTTTAGGTTTTCGGTTAGGGTTAGTGTTAGGATTAGTGTTAGGATTAGGGTTTGGGTTAGGGTTTAGGTTTGGTTAGGTTTAGGGTTAGGGTTAGGGTTATGGTTAGGGTTAGCGTTAGGGTTAGGGTTAGGGTTAGGGTTAGCGTTAGGGTTAGGGTTAGGGTTTGGGTTTGGGTTTGGGTTAGGGTTTGGGTTAGGGTTTGGGTTAGGGTTAGGTTTAGGGTTAGGGTAAGGATTTGGGTTAGGCTTAGGTTTAGGGTTCGGGTTTGGGTTAGAGTTATGATGAGGGTTAGGGGTTGTGTTAGGGTTAGGGTTAGGGTTAGGATTAGGGTTAGGGTTTGTGTTAAGATTAGGGTTTGGGTTTGGGTTAGGGTTAGGGTTTGGGTTTTACTTAGAGTTAGGGTTAGTGTTATGGTTAGGGTTAGGATTAGGGTTAGGGTTAGGGTTAAGTTTAGGGTTATGGTTAGGATTTGGGTTAGGGTTAGGGTTAGGATTAGGATTTGAGTTTGAGTTAGGTTTAGGGTTAGCATTAGGGTTAGGATTAGGGTTAGGGTTTGGGTTTGGGTTCCGGTTAGGGTTAGGGTTAGGGTTTGGGTTAGGGTTAGGGGTAGTGTTAGGGTTTCGGAATGGGTTAGGATAAGGGGTAGGGTTAGGGTTTGGCTTAGGGGTAGGTTTCGGGTTAGTTTTTGGTTTAGGGTTAGGGTTAGGTTTACGGTTGGGTTTAGGTTTTGGGTTAGGGTTAGTGTTAGGGTTTGGGTTAGGGTTAAGGTTAGGGGTAGGGTTAGGGTTAGGGTTAGGGTTTGGTTTAGGATTACATTTAGGTTTAGGTTTTCGGTTAAGTTTCGGGTTAGGGTTAGGGTTTGGGATCGGGTTGGGTTAGTGTTAGGGTTTTAGTTAGGGTTAGGGTTAGGGTTAGGGTTAGCGTTTGGGTTAGGGTAAGGCTTACGGTTAGGGTTTGAGTTTGAGTTAGGTTTAGGTTTAGCATTAGGGTTAGAATTAGGGTTACGGTTAGGGTTTGGGTTAGGGTTAGGGTTAGGGTTAGGGTTTGGGTTAGGGTTAGGTTTGAATCTGGGTTAGTGTTAGGGGTAGGGTTAGGGTTAAGATTAGGGTTAGCGTTAGGGTTAGGGTTAGGTTTTGGGTTAGGGTTAGGGTTAGGGTTAGGGTTAGGTTTAGGGTTAGGATAAGGATGAGGGTTAGTGTTAGGGTTAGGATTAGGGTTATTATTTGGGTTATGGTTTGGGTTAGGGTTAGGGTTACGGTTTGGGTTAGTGTTAGAGTGAGGGTTTGAGTTAGGGTTAGGTTTAGGGTTAGGTTAGGGTTTGGGTTAGAGTTAGGGTTAGGGTTAGGGTTTGGGTTTCGTTTAGAGTTAGGTTTAGGTTAGGGTTTGGGTTAGAGTTAGGGTTAGGGTGAGGTGTTGGATTAGGGTTATGGTTAGGGTTAGGGTTAGGATTAGGGTTAGGGTTATGGTTCCGATTAGAGTTAGGTTTAGAGTTTGGGTTTGGGTAAGGGTTAAGGTTAGGGTTAGGGTTACGGTTAGGGTTAGGGATCGGCCTAGGATTAGGGTTAGGTTTAGGGTTAGGTTTAGGGTTAGGGTTTGTGTTTAGGTTTTGGTTATGGTTAGGGTAAGTGTTAGGGTTATGGTTTAGGGTTTGTTAAGGGTTAGGGTTAGGGTTTCGGTTTGGGTTATATTTTGGGTTAGGCTTAGGGTTAGGGTTAGGGTTTGAATTGGAATTAGGTTTAGGGTTAGCATTAGGGTTAGGGTTAGGTTTAGGATTAGTGTTTCAGTTAGGTTTAGGGTTTCGGTTTGGGTTATGTTTTGGGCTAGGTTTAGGGTAAGGGTTAGGGTTTGGGTTCGGGTTAGGATTAGGGTTAGGGTTTGAGTTTGAATTAGGTTTAGGGTTAGCATTAGGGTTACGGTTAGATTTAGGATTAGTGTTTCTGTTAGGGTTAGGTTTAGGGTTAAGGTTAGGGTTAGGGTTAGGTTTAAGGTTTGATTTAGGGTTATGGTTAGTGTTAGGGTTAGTGTTAGGGTTTGGGTTAGGGTTAGGGTTAGGACTAGGGTTAGTGTTAGGGTTAGGTTTAGGGTTAGCATTAGGGTTAGGATTAGGGTTAGGGTTAGGGTTTGGGTTAGGGTTTGAGTTTGAATTAGGTTTAGGGTTAGCATTAGGGTTAGGGTTAGGTTTAGGATTAGTGTTTCAGTTAGGTTTAGGGTTAGGCTTAGGGTTTGGGTAATGGTTAGGTTTAGGGTTAGGGTTAGTTTTAGGGTTAGGGGTTAGTTTTAGGTTTAGTGTTATTGTTAGGGTTTGGGTTAGGGTTAGTGATAGGGTTTGGGTTTCAGTTAGAATTAGGGTTAGCGTTAAGGTTTGGGATAGGCTTAGGATTAGAGTTTGAAGTAGGATTAGGGTTAGGGCTAGTTTTAAGATTTGGTGTAGGGGGAGTGTTGGGGTTTGGCTTAGGTT
Organism: Eospalax fontanierii; assembly: GCA_035773235.1. Taxonomy (NCBI): domain Eukaryota; kingdom Metazoa; phylum Chordata; class Mammalia; order Rodentia; family Spalacidae; genus Eospalax; species Eospalax fontanierii. The sequence goes on along the minus strand of JAJHUQ010000065.1, from coordinate 1,765,141 downwards.
TTGGGTTAGGTTTAGAGTTAGGGTTAGGGTTTGGGTTCGGGTTAGGGTTAGGGTTAGGGATAGGGTTTGAGTTAGGGTTAGGGTTAGGGTTAGGGTTAGGGTTAGGGTTAGGGTTAGGATTAGTGTTTCAGGTAGGTTTAGGGTTAGGCGTAGTGTTAGGGTGTGCGTTAGTGGTATGCTTAGGATTAGGGTTACAGGGTGGGTTAGGGTTAGGGTTTGGGTTAGGGTTAGGGTTAGGGTTAGGGTTAGCGTTTGGGTTAGGGTTAGGGTTAGGGTTAGGATTAGGGTTAGGGTTTGTGTTAAGATTATGTTTTCTATGTGGATTAGGGTTAGGGTTAGGGTTTGGATTAAGGTTACGTTTAGGGTTAGGGTTTGTGTTAGGGTTAGGGTTAGGGTTAGGAGTAGGGTTAGGGTTTAGGTTTTCGGTTAGGGTTAGTGTTAGGATTAGTGTTAGGATTAGGGTTTGGGTTAGGGTTTAGGTTTGGCTAGGTTTAGGGTTAGGGTTAGGGTTATGGTTAGGGTTAGCGTTAGGGTTAGGGTTAGGGTTAAGGTTAGCGTTAGGGTTAGGGTTAGGGTTTGGGTTTGGGTTTGGGTTAGGGTTTGGGTTAGGGTTTGGGTTAGGGTTAGGGTTAGGGTTATGGTAAGGATTTGGGTTAGGCTTAGGTTTAGGGTTCGGGTTTGGGTTAGAGTTATGATGAGGGTTAGGGGTTGTGTTAGGGTTAGGGTTAGGGTTAGGATTAGGGTTAGTGTTTGTGTTAAGATTAGGGTTTGGGTTTGGGTTAGGGTTAGGGTTTGGGTCTCAGTTAGAGTTATGGTTAGTGTTATGGTTAGGGTTAGGATTAGGGTTAGGGTTAGGGTTAAGTTTAGGGTTATGTTTAGGTTTTGGGTTAGGGTTAGGGTTAGGATTAGGGTTTGAGTTTGAGTTAGGTTTAGGGTTAGCATTAGGGTTAGGATTAGGCTTAGGGTTTGGGTTTGGGTTCCGGTTAGGGTTAGGGTTAGGGTTTGGGTTAGGGTTAGGGTTAGTGTTAGGGTTTCGGAATGGGTTAGGATAAGGGTTAGGGTTAGGGTTTGGCTTAGGGTTAGGTTTCGGGTTAGTTTTTGGTTTAGGGTTAGGGTTAGGTTTACGGTTGGTTTTAGGTTTTGGGTTAGGGTTAAGGTTAGGGTTAGGGTTAGGGTTAGGGTTAGGGTTTTTTTTAGGATTACATTTAGGTTTAGGTTTTCGGTTAAGTTTCGGGTTAGGGTTAGGGTTTGGGATCGGGTTGGGTTAGTGTTAGGGTTTTAGTTAGGGTTAGGGTTAGGGTTAGGGTTAGCGTTTGGGTTAGGGTTAGGCTTACGGTTAGGGTTTGAGTTTGAGTTAGGTTTAGGTTTAGCATTAGGGTTAGAATTAGGGTTACGGTTAGGGTTTGGGTTAGGGTTAGGGTTAGGGTTAGGGTTTGGGTTAGGGTTAGGTTTGAATCTGGGTTAGTGTTAGGGTTAGGGTTAGGGTTAAGATTAGGGTTAGGGTTAGGGTTAGGGTTAGGTTTTGGGTTAGGGTTAGGGTTAGGGTTAGGGTTAGGGTTAGGGTTAGGGTTAGGATAAGGATGAGGGTTAGTGTTAGGGTTAGGATTAGGGTTATTATTTGGGTTATGGTTTGGGTTAGGGTTAGGGTTACGGTTTGGGTTAGTGTTAGAGTGAGGGTTTGAGTTAGGGTTAGGTTTAGGGTTAGGTTAGGGTTTGGGTTAGAGTTAGGGTTAGGGTTAGGGTTTGGGTTTGGTTTAGAGTTAGGTTTAGGTTAGGGTTTAGGTTAGAGATAGGGTTAGCGTGAGGTGTTTGATTAGGGTTATGGTTAGAGTGAGGGTTAGGATTAGGGTTAGGTTTAGGGTTCCGATTAGAGTTTGGTTTAGAGTTTGGGTTTGGGTAAGGGTTAAGGTTAGGGTTACGGTTAGGGTTAGGGTTTGGGGTAGGGTTAGGGTTAGGGTTAGGGTTAGGGTTTGGGCTAGGGTTAGGGTTAGGGTTAGGGTTTGTGTTAGGTTTAGGTTTGGAGTTAGGATTAGGGTTAGGGTTTGTGTTAAAATTAGGGTTTGGGATTGTGTTAGAGTTAGGGTTTGAGTTAGGGTTAGGTTTAGGGTTAGGTTAGGGTTTGGGTTAGAGTTAGGGTTAGGGTTACGGTTTGGGTTTGGTTTAGAGTTAGGGTTAGGTTAGGCTTTGGGTTAGAGTTAGAGTTAGGGTGAGGTGTTGGATTAAGGTTATGGTTAGGGATAGGGTTAGGATTAGGGTTAGGGTTAGGGTTCCGATTAGAGTTATGTTTAGAGTTTGGGTTTGGGTAAGGGTTAAGGTTAGGTTTAGGGTTAGGATTAGGGTTAGGGTTGGAGTTTGAATTAGGTTTAGGGTTAGCATTAGGGTTAGGGTTAGGTTTAGGATAAGTATTTCAGTTAGGGTTAGGGTTAGGGTTAGGGTTTGGTTTCGGGTTAGGGTTAGGGTTAGGGTTAATGTTTGATTTAGGTTTAGGGTTAGGCTTAGGGTTAGTGTAAGGGTTTGGGTTAGGGTCAGGGTTAGGACTAGGTTTAGTGTTAATGTTAGGTTTAGGTTTAGAATTAGGGTTAGGATTAGGGTTAGGGTTAGTGTTTGGGTTAGGGTTAGGGTTAGGGTTAGGGTTTGGCTTAGGGTTAGGGTTAGGGTTAGGGTTTAGGTTAGGGTTAGGGTTAGGGTTAGGATTAGGGTTAGGGTTTGTGTTAAGATTAGGGTTTGGTTTAGGGTTAGGGTTAGGGTTTGGGTTAAAGTTACGTTTAGGGTTAGGTTTTGTTTTAGGGTTAGGGTTAGGGTTAGGATTAGGGTTAGGGTTTAGGTATTCGGTTAGGGTTAGTGTTTGGGTTAGGGTTAGGGTTAGGGTTAGGGTTTGGCTTAGGGTTAGGGTTAGGGTTAGGGTTTAGGTTAGGGTTAGGGTTAGGGTTAGGATTAGGGTTAGGGTTTGTGTTAAGATTAGGGTTTGGTTTAGGGTTAGGGTTAGGGTTTGGGTTAAAGTTACGTTTAGGGTTAGGTTTTGTTTTAGGGTTAGGGTTAGGGTTAGGATTAGGGTTAGGGTTTAGGTATTCGGTTAGGTTTAGTGTTAGGGTTAGGGTTAGGATTAGGGTTTGGGTTAGGGTTTAGGTTTGGTTAGGTTTAGGGTTAGGGTTGGGTTATGGTTAGGTTTAGCTTTACGGTTAGGGTTAGGGTTATGGTTAGGGTTATCGTTATGGTTAGGTTTACGGTTAGGGTTCCGATTAGAGTTAGGTTTAGAGTTTGGGTTTGGGTAAGGGTTAAGGTTAGGGTGAGGGTTAGTGTTAGGGTTTGGGTTAGGGTTAGTGTTACGAATAGGGTTAGGGTTAGGTTTAGGGTTAGCATTAGTTTTAGGATTAGGTTTAGGATTAGGGTTTGGGTTTGTGTTAAGGTTAGGGTTAGGGTTAGTGTTTGGGTTAGGGTTAGGGTTAGGGTTATCGTTTGAGTTACGGTTACGGTTAGGGTGAGGATTAGGATTAGGTTTTGTGTTAAGATTAGGGTTTGGTTTAGGGTTAGTGTTAGGGTTAGGATTAGGGTTAGGGTTTGGGTTTAGTTTTGGGTTATGGTTAGGGTAAGTGTTAGGGTTACAGTTTAGGGATAGGGTTAGGGTTAGGGTTAGGGTTTCGGTTTGGGTTATGTTTTGGGCTAGGTTTAGATTTGGGTTTGGGTTTGGGTTCGGGTTAGGATTAGGGTTAGGGTTTGAGTTTGAATTAGGTTTAGGTTTAGCATTAGGGTTAGGGTTAGGTTTAGGATTAGTGTTTCAGTAAGGGTTAGGGTTAGGGTTAAGGTTATTGTTAGGGTTAGGTTTAGGGTTTGATTTAGGGTTAGGGTTAGGGTTAGGGTTAGTGTTAGGGTTTGGTTTAGGGTTAGGGTTAGGACTAGTGTTAGTGTTAGGGTTAGGTTTAGTGTTAGCATTAGGGTTAGGATTAGGGTTAGGGTTAGGGTTTGGGTTAGGGTTACGGTTAGGGTTAGGGTTAGGGTTAGGGTTAGGGTTAGGTTTTGGGTTCGGGTTAGGGTTAGGGTTAGGGTTAGGGTTAGGTTTTGTGTTAGGGTTAGGGTTAGGGTTAGGGTTAGGGTTAGGTTTAGGTTAAGAATTAGGGTTAGGGTTAGGGTTAGTATAAGGATGAGGGTTAAGGTTAGGGTTAGGATTAGGGTTATTATTTGGGTTATGGTTTGGGTTAGTGTTAGGGTTAGGGTTTGGGTTAGTGTTAGAGTTAGGTTTTGGGTTAGGGTTAGGTTTAGGATTAGGTTAGGGTTTGGGTTAGAGTTAGGGTTAGGGTTACGGATTGGGTTTGGTTTAGAGTTAGGTTTAGGTTAGGCTTTGGGTTAGAGTTAGGGTTAGGGTGAGGTGTTGGATTAGGGTTATGGTTAGGGTTAGGATTAGGATTAGTGTTAGGGTTAGGGTTCCGATTAGAGTTATGTTTAGAGTTTGGGTTTGGGTAAGGGTTAAGGTTAGGGTTACGGTTAGGGTTAGGGATAGGACTAGGATTAGGGTTAGGTTTAGGGTTAGGATTAGGGTTAGGGTTTGTGTTTAGGTTTTGGTTATGGTTAGGGTAAGTGTTAGGGTTAGGGTTTAGGGTTTGTTAAGGGTTAGGGTTAGGGTTTCGGTTTGGGTTATATTTTGGGTTAGGCTTAGGGTTAGGGTTAGGGTTTGAATTGGAATTAGGTTTAGGGTTAGCATTGGGGTTAGGGTTAGGTTTAGGATTAGTGTTTGAGTTAGGTTTGGGGTTTCGGTTTGGGTTATGTTTTGGGCTAGGTTTAGGGTAAGGGTTAGGGTTTGGGTTCGGGTTAGGATTAGGGTTAGGGTTTGAGTTTGAATTAGGTTTAGGGTTAGCATTAGGGTTACGGTTAGATTTAGGATTAGTGTTTCTGTTAGGGTTAGGTTTAGGGTTAAGGTTAGGGTTAGGGTTAGGTTTAGGGTTTGATTTAGGGTTATGGTTAGTGTTAGGGTTAGTGTTAGGGTTTGGGTTAGGGTTAGGGTTAGGACTAGGGTTAGTGTTAGGGTTAGGTTTAGGGGTAGCATTAGGGTTAGGATTAGGGTTAGGGTTAGGGTTTGGGATAGGGTTTGAGTTTGAATTAGGTTTAGGGTTAGCATTAGGGTTAGGGTTAGGTTTAGGATTAGTGTTTCAGTTAGGTTTAGGGTTAGGCTTAGGGTTTGGGTAATGGTTAGGTTTAGGGTTAGGGTTAGTTTTAGGGTTAGGGGTTAGTTTTAGGTTTAGGGTTATTGTTAGGGTTTGGGTTAGGGTTAGTGATAGGGTTTGGGTTTCAGTTAGAATTAGGGTTAGCGTTAAGGTTTGTGTTAGGGTTAGGATTAGAGTTTGAATTAGGTTTAGGGTTAGGGTTAGATTTAAGATTTGGTTTAGGGGTAGTGTTGGGGTTTGGTTTAGGTTTTGGGTTAGGTTTAGAGTTAGGGTTAGGGTTTGGGTTCGGGTTAGGGTTAGGGTTAGGGATAGGGTTAGGGTTAGGGTTAGGGTTATCGTTTGAGTTACGGTTACGGTTAGGGTGAGGATTAGGATTAGGTTTTGTGTTAAGATTAGGGTTTGGTTTAGGGTTAGTGTTAGGGTTAGGATTAGGTTTAGGGTTTGGGTTTAGTTTTGGGTTATGGTTAGGGTAAGTGTTAGGGTTACAGTTTAGGGATAGGGTTAGGGTTAGGGTTAGGGTTTCGGTTTGGGTTATGTTTTGGGCTAGGTTTAGATTTGGGTTTGGGTTTGGGTTCGGGTTAGGATTAGGGTTAGGGTTTGAGTTTGAATTAGGTTTAGGTTTAGCATTAGGGTTAGGGTTAGGTTTAGGATTAGTGTTTCAGTTAGGGTTAGGGTTAGGGTTAAGGTTATTGTTAGGGTTAGGTTTAGGGTTTGATTTAGGGTTAGGGTTAGGGTTAGGGTTAGTGTTAGGGTTTGGTTTAGGGTTAGGGTTAGGACTAGTGTTAGTGTTAGGGTTAGGTTTAGTGTTAGCATTAGGGTTAGGATTAGGGTTAGGGTTAGGGTTTGGGTTAGGGTTACGGTTAGGGTTAGGGTTAGGGGTAGGGTTAGGGTTAGGTTTTGGGTTAGGGTTAGGGTTAGGGTTAGGGTTAGGGTTAGGTTTTGTGTTAGGGTTAGGGGTTAGGGTTAGGGTTAGGGTTAGGTTTAGGTTAAGAATTAGGGTTAGGGTTAGGGTTAGTATAAGGATGAGGGTTAAGGTTAGGGTTAGGATTAGGGTTATTATTTGGGTTATGGTTTGGGTTAGTGTTAGGGTTAGGGTTTGGGTTAGTGTTAGAGTTAGGTTTTGGGTTAGGGTTAGGTTTAGGGTTAGGTTAGGGTTTGGGTTAGAGTTAGGGTTAGGGTTACGGATTGGGTTTGGTTTAGAGTTAGGGTTAGGTTAGGCTTTGGGTTAGAGTTAGGGTTAGGGTGAGGTGTTGGATTAGGGTTATGGTTAGGGTTAGGATTAGGATTAGTGTTAGGGTTAGGGTTCCGATTAGAGTTATGTTTAGAGTTTGGGTTTGGGTAAGGGTTAAGGTTAGGGTTACGGTTAGGGTTAGGGATAGGACTAGGATTAGGGTTAGGTTTAGGGTTAGGATTAGGGTTAGTGTTTGTGTTTAGGTTTTGGTTATGGTTAGGGTAAGTGTTAGGGTTAGGGTTTAGGGTTTGTTAAGGGTTAGGGTTAGGGTTTCGGTTTGGGTTATATTTTGGGTTAGGCTTAGGGTTAGGGTTAGGGTTTGAATTGGAATTAGGTTTAGGGTTAGCATTAGGGTTAGGGTTAGGTTTAGGATTAGTGTTTCAGTTAGGTTTAGGGTTTCGGTTTGGGTTATGTTTTGGGCTAGGTTTAGGGTAAGGGTTAGGGTTTGGGTTCGGGTTAGGATTAGGGTTAGGGTTTGAGTTTGAATTAGGTTTAGGGTTAGCATTAGGGTTACGGTTAGATTTAGGATTAGTGTTTCTGTTAGGGTTAGGTTTAGGGTTAAGGTTAGGGTTAGGGTTAGGTTTAGGGTTTGATTTAGGGTTATGGTTAGTGTTAGGGTTAGTGTTAGGGTTTGGGTTAGGGTTAGGGTTAGGACTAGGGTTAGTGTTAGGGTTAGGTTTAGGGTTAGCATTAGGGTTAGGATTAGGGTTAGGGTTAGGGTTTGGGATAGGGTTTGAGTTTGAATTAGGTTTAGGGTTAGCATTAGGGTTAGGGTTAGGTTTAGGATTAGTGTTTCAGTTAGGTTTAGGGTTAGGCTTAGGGTTTGGGTAATGGTTAGGTTTAGGGTTAGGGTTAGTTTTAGGGTTAGGGGTTAGTTTTAGGTTTAGGGTTATTGTTAGGGTTTGGGTTAGGGTTAGTGATAGGGTTTGGGTTTCAGTTAGAATTAGGGTTAGCGTTAAGGTTTGTGTTAGGGTTAGGATTAGAGTTTGAATTAGGTTTAGGGTTAGGGTTAGATTTAAGATTTGGTTTAGGGGTAGTGTTGGGGTTTGGTTTAGGTTTTGGGTTAGGTTTAGAGTTAGGGTTAGGGTTTGGGTTCGGGTTAGGGTTAGGGTTAGGGATAGGGTTTGAGTTAGGGTTAGGGTTAGGGTTAGGGTTAGGGTTAGGGTTAGGATTAGTCTTTTAGTTAGGCTTTGGGTTAGGGTTAGTGTTAGGGTTGGGGTTAGGGTTAGGGTTAGGATTAGCGCTACAGTTTGG
>JAJHUQ010000065.1:1747500-1752500 GCA_035773235.1 Eospalax fontanierii | reverse complement strand
GGTTAGGGTTAGGGTTAGGGTTTGGGTTAGGTTTAGGGTTGGAGTTAGGATTAGGGTTAGGGTTTGTGTTAAAATTAGGGTTTGGGATTGTGTTAGAGTTAGGGTTTGAGTTAGGGTTAGGTTTAGGGTTAGGTTAGGGTTTGGGTTAGAGTTAGGGTTAGGGTTACGGTTTGGGTTTGGTTTAGAGTTAGGGTTAGGTTAGGCTTTGGGTTAGAGTTAGAGTTAGGGTGAGGTGTTGGATTAAGGTTATGGTTAGGGTTAGGGTTAGGATTAGGGTTAGGGTTAGGGTTCCGATTAGAGTTATGTTTAGAGTTTGGGTTTGGGTAAGGGTTAAGGTTAGGTTTAGGGTTAGGATTAGGGTTAGGGTTGGAGTTTGAATTAGGTTTAGGGTTAGCATTAGGGTTAGGGTTAGGTTTAGGATAAGTATTTCAGTTAGGGTTAGGGTTAGGGTTAGGGTTTGGTTTCGGGTTAGGGTTAGGGTTAGGGTTAATGTTTGATTTAGGTTTAGGGTTAGGCTTAGGGTTAGTGTAAGGGTTTGGGTTAGGGTCAGGGTTAGGACTAGGTTTAGTGTTAATGTTAGGTTTAGGTTTAGAATTAGGGTTAGGATTAGGGTTAGGGTTAGTGTTTGGGTTAGGGTTAGGGTTAGGGTTAGGGTTTGGCTTAGGGTTAGGGTTAGGGTTAGGGTTTAGGTTAGGGTTAGGGTTAGGGTTAGGATTAGGGTTAGGGTTTGTGTTAAGATTAGGGTTTGGTTTAGGGTTAGGGTTAGGGTTTGGGTTAAAGTTACGTTTAGGGTTAGGTTTTGTTTTAGGGTTAGGGTTAGGGTTAGGATTAGGGTTAGGGTTTAGGTATTCGGTTAGGTTTAGTGTTAGGGTTAGGGTTAGGATTAGGGTTTGGGTTAGGGTTTAGGTTTGGTTAGGTTTAGGGTTGGGGTTGGGTTATGGTTAGGTTTAGCTTTACGGTTAGGGTTAGGGTTATGGTTAGGGTTATCGTTATGGTTAGGTTTAGGGTTAGGGTTCCGATTAGAGTTAGGTTTAGAGTTTGGGTTTGGGTAAGGGTTAAGGTTAGGGTGAGGGTTAGTGTTAGGGTTTGGGTTAGGGTTAGTGTTACGAATAGGGTTAGGGTTAGGTTTAGGGTTAGCATTAGTTTTAGGATTAGGTTTAGGATTAGGGTTTGGGTTTGTGTTAAGGTTAGGGTTAGGGTTAGTGTTTGGGTTAGGGTTAGGGTTAGGGTTATCGTTTGAGTTACGGTTACGGTTAGGGTGAGGATTAGGATTAGGTTTTGTGTTAAGATTAGGGTTTGGTTTAGGGTTAGGGTTAGGGTTAGGGTTAGGACTAGGATTAGGGTTAGTGTTAGGGTTAGGATTAGTGTTAGGGTTTGGGTTTAGTTTTGGGTTATGGTTAGGGTAAGTGTTAGGGTTACAGTTTAGGGATAGGGTTAGGGTTAGGGTTAGGGTTTCGGTTTGGGTTATGTTTTGGGCTAGGTTTAGATTTGGGTTTGGGTTTGGGTTCGGGTTAGGATTAGGGTTAGGGTTTGAGTTTGAATTAGGTTTAGGTTTAGCATTAGGGTTAGGGTTAGGTTTAGGATTAGTGTTTCAGTTAGGGTTAGGGTTAGGGTTAAGGTTATTGTTAGGGTTAGGTTTAGGGTTTGATTTAGGGTTAGGGTTAGGGTTAGGGTTAGTGTTAGGGTTTGGTTTAGGGTTAGGGTTAGGACTAGTGTTAGTGTTAGGGTTAGGTTTAGTGTTAGCATTAGGGTTAGGATTAGGGTTAGGGTTAGGGTTTGGGTTAGGGTTACGGTTAGGGTTAGGGTTAGGGTTAGGGTTAGGGTTAGGGTTAGGGTTAGGTTTTGGGTTAGGGTTAGGGTTAGGGTTAGGGTTAGGGTTAGGTTTTGTGTTAGGGTTAGGGTTAGGGTTAGGGTTAGGGTTAGGTTTAGGTTAAGAATTAGGGTTAGGGTTAGGGTTAGTATAAGGATGAGGGTTAAGGTTAGGGTTAGGATTAGGGTTATTATTTGGGTTATGGTTTGGGTTAGTGTTAGGGTTAGGGTTTGGGTTAGTGTTAGAGTTAGGTTTTGGGTTAGGGTTAGGTTTAGGGTTAGGTTAGGGTTTGGGTTAGAGTTAGGGTTAGGGTTACGGATTGGGTTTGGTTTAGAGTTAGGGTTAGGTTAGGCTTTGGGTTAGAGTTAGGGTTAGGGTGAGGTGTTGGATTAGGGTTATGGTTAGGGTTAGGATTAGGATTAGTGTTAGGGTTAGGGTTCCGATTAGAGTTATGTTTAGAGTTTGGGTTTGGGTAAGGGTTAAGGTTAGGTTTAGGGTTACGATTAGGGTTAGGGTTTGAGTTTGAATTAGGTTTAGGGTTAGCATTAGGGTTAGGGTTCGGTTTAGGATAAGTATTTTAGTTAGGGTTAGGGTTAGGGTTAGGGTTTGGGTTCGGGTTAGGGTTAGGGTTAGGGTTAGGGTTTGATTTAGGGTTAGGGTTAGGCTTAGGGTTAGTATAAGGGTTTGGGTTAGGGTCAGGGTTAGGACTAGGGTTAGTGTTAGGGTTAGGTTTAGGGTTAGCATTAGGGTTAGGATTAGGGTTAGGGTTAGGGTTTGGGTTAGGGTTAGGGTTAGGGTTAGGGTTAGGGTTAGGGTTTGGGTTAGGGTTTAGGTTTGGTTAGGTTTAGGGTTAGGGTTAGGGTTATGGTTAGTTTTAGCTTTACGGTTAGGGTTAGGGTTATGGTTAGGGTTAGCGTTAGGGTTAGGGTTCGGGTTAGGGTTCCGATTAGAGTTAGGTTTAGAGTTTGGGTTTGGGTAAGGGTGAAGGTTAGGGTTAGGGTTAGGGTTAGGGTTAGGGTTAGGACTAGGATTAGGGTTAGTGTTAGCGTTAGGATTAGGGTTAGGGTTTGGGTTTAGGTTTGGGTTATGGTTAGGGTAAGTGTTAGGGTTACAGTTTAGGGTTAGGGTTAGGGTTAGGGTTAGGGTTTCGGTTTGGGTTATGTTTTGGGCTACGTTTAGGGTTAGGGTTAGGGTTTGGGTTCGGGTTAGGATTAGGGTAAGTGTTAGGATTAGGGTTTGGGTTAGGGTTTAGGTTTGGTTAGGTTTAGGGTTAGGGTTTGGTTATGGTTAGGTTTAGATTTACGGTTAGGGTTAGGGTTATCGTTAGGGTTAGGTTTAGGGTTAGGGTTCAGATTAGAGTTAGGTTTAGAGTTTGGGTTTGGGTAAGGGTTAAGGTTAGGGTGAGGGTTAGTGTTAGGTTTTGGGTTAGGATTAGTGGTACGACTAGGGTTAGGGTTAGGTTTAGGGTTAGCATTACTTTTAGGATTAGGTTTAGGGTTAGGGTTTGGGTTTGTGTTAGGGTTAGGGTTAGGGTTAGGGTTTGGGTTAGGGTTAGGGTTAGGGTTATCGTTTGAGTTAGGGTTACGGTTAGGGTGAGGATTAGGGTTAGGGTTTGTGTTAAGATTATTGTATGGTTTAGGGTTAGGGTTAGGGTTAGGGTTAGGGTTAGGACTAGGATTAGGGTTAGTGTTAGGGTTAGGATTAGGGTTAGGGTTTGGGTTTAGGTTAGGGTTATGGTTAGGGTAAGTGTTAGGGTTACATTTTAGGGATAGGGTTAGGGTTAGGGTTAGGGTTTCGGTTTGGGTTTTGTTTTGGGCTAGGTTTAGGGTTAGGTTTTGGTTTTGGGTTCGGGTTAGGATTAGGGTTAGGGTTTGAGTTTGAATTAGGTTTAGGGTTAGCATCAGGGTTAGGGTTAGGTTTAGGATTAGTGTTTCAGTTAGGGTTAGGGTTAGGGTTAAGGTTATTGTTAGGGTTAGGTTTAGGGTTTGATTTAGGGTTAGGGTTAGGGTTAGGGTTAGTGTTAGGGTTTGGTTTAGGGTTAGGGTTAGGACTAGTGTTAGTGTTAGGGTTAGGTTTAGGGTTAGCATTAGGGTTAGGATTAGGGTTAGGGTTAGGGTTTGGGTTAGGGTTACGGTTAGGGTTAGGGTTAGGGTTAGGGTTAGGGTTAGGTTTTGGGTTAGGGTTAGGGTTAGGGTTAGGGTTAGGGCTAGGTTTTGTGTTAGGGTTAGGGTTAGGGTTAGGTTTAGGTTTAGAATTAGGTTTAGGGTTAGGGTTAGTATAAGGATGAGGGTTAAGGTTAGGGTTAGGATTAGGGTTATTATTTGGGTTATGGTTTGGGTTAGTGTTAGGGTTAGGGTTTGGGTTAGTGTTAGAGTTAGGTTTTGGGTTAGGCTTAGGTTTAGGGTTAGGTTAGGGTTTGGGTTAGAGTTAGGGTTAGGGTTACGGATTGGGTTTGGTTTAGAGTTAGGGTTAGGTTAGGCTTTGGGTTAGAGTTAGGGTTAGGGTGAGGTGTTGGATTAGGGTTATGTTTAGGGTTAGGATTAGGATTAGGGTTAGGGTTCCGATTAGAGTTATGTTTAGAGTTTGGGTTTGGGTAAGGGTTAAGGTTAGGTTTAGGGTTAGGATTAGGGTTAGGGTTTGAGTTTGAATTAGGTTTAGGGTTAGCAGTAGGGTTAGGGTTCGGTTTAGGATAAGCATTTTAGTTAGGGTTAGGGTTAGGGTTAGGGTTTGGGTTCGGGTAAGGGTTAAGGTTGGGTTTAGGGTTTGATTTAGGGTTAGGGTTAGGCTTAGGGTTAGTATAAGGGTTTGCGTTAGGGTCAGGGTTAGGACTAGGGTTAGTGTTAGGGTTAGGTTTAGGGTTAGCATTAGGGTTAGGATTAGGGGTAGGGTTAGGGTTTGGGTTAGGGTTAGGGTTAGGGTTAGGGTTAGGGTTAGGGTTTGGGTTAGGGTTTAGGGTTGGTTAGGGTTATGGTTACGTTTAGCTTTACGGTTAGGGTTAGGGTTATGGTTAGGTTTAGCGTTAGTTTTAGGGTTCGGGTTAGGGTTCCGATTAGAGTTAGGTTTAGAGTTTGGGTTTGGGTAAGGGTTAAGGTTAGGTTTAGGGTAAGGGTTAGGGTTAGGACTAGGATTATGGTTAGTGTTAGCGTTAGGATTAGGGTTAGGGTTTGGGTTTAGTTTTGGGTTATGGTTA
>JAJHUQ010000065.1:1720000-1742500 GCA_035773235.1 Eospalax fontanierii | reverse complement strand
GATTAGGTTTAGGGTTAGGGTTCCGATTAGAGTTAGGTTTAGAGTTTGTGTTTGGGTAAGGCTTAAGGTTAGTGTTAGTGTTAGGGTTTGGGTTAGGGTTAGGGTTAGGATTAGGATTAGGGTTAGGGTTAGGGTTAGGATTAGGGTTAGGGTTTGGGTTTAGGTTTGGGTTAATATTAGGGTTAGTGTTAGGGTTAGGGTTTAGAGTTAGGGTTAGATTTAGGGTTAGGGTTTCAGTTTGGGTTATGTTTTGGGTTAGGTTTAGGGTTAGGGTTAGTGTTTGGGTTCGGGTAAGGAATAGGGTTAGGGTTTGAGTTTCAATTAGGTAAGGGTTAGCATTAGGGTTAGGGTTAGGTTTAGGATTAGTGTTACAGTTAGGGTTAGGGTTAGGGTTAGGGTTTGGGTTCGGGTTAGGGTTAGGGATAGGGTTAGGGTTTGATTTAGGGTTAGGGTTAGGGTTAGGTTTACTGTTAGGGTTTGGGTTAGGGTTAGGGTTAGGGTTAGTGTTTGGGTTAGGTTTAGGGTTGGAGTTAGGATTAGGGTTAGGGTTTGTGTTAAAATTAGGGTTTGGGTTTGTGTTAGGGTTAGGATTAGGGTTAGGGTTAGGTTTAGAATTAGGGTTAGGGTTAGGGTTAGGATAAGGATGAGGGTTAAGGTTAGGGTTAGGATTAGGGTTATTATTTGGGTTATGGTTTGGGTTAGTGTTAGGGTTAGGGTTTGGGTTAGTGTTAGAGTTAGGGTTTGAGTTAGGGTTAGGTTTAGGGTTAGGTTAGGGTTTGGGTTAGAGTTAGTGTTAGGTTAGGCTTTGGTTTAGAGTTAGGGTTAGGGTGAGGTGTTGGATTAGGGTTATGGTTAGGGTTAGGGTTAGGATTAGTGTTATGGTTAGGGTTCCGATTAGAGTTATGTTTAGAGTTTGGGTTTGGGTAAGGGTTAAGGTTAGGTTTAGGGTTAGGATTAGGGTTAGGGTTTGAGTTTGAATTAGGTTTAGGGTTAGCATTAGGGTTAGGGTTAGGTTTAGGATAAGTATTTCAGTTAGGGTTAGGGTTAGGGTTAGGCTTAGGGTTTGATTTAGGGGTAGGGTTAGGCTTAGGGTTAGTGTAAGTGTTTGGGTTAGGGTTAGGGTTAGGACTAGGGTTAGTGTTAGGGTTAGGTTTAGGGTTAGCATTAGGGTTAGAATTAGGGTTAGGCTTAGGGTTTGGGTTAGGGTTAGGGTTAGGGTTTGGGTTAGTGTTAGAGAGAGGGTTTGAGTTAGGGTTAGGTTTAGGGTTAGGTTAGGGTTTTGGTTAGAGTTAGGGTTAGGGTTAGGGTTTGGGTTTGGTTTAGAGTTAGGTTTAGGTTAGGGTTTGGGTTAGAGTTAGGGTTAGGGTGAGGTGTTGGATTACGGTTATGGTTAGGGTTAGGGTTAGGATTAGGGTTAGGGTTAGGGTTCCGATTAGAGTTAGGTTTAGAGTTTGGGTTTGGGTAAGGGTTAAGGTTAGGGTTAGGATTACGGTTCGGGTTAGGGATAGGACTAGGATTAGCGTTAGGTTTAGGGTTAGGATTAGGGTTAGGGTTTGTGTTTAGGTTTGGGTTATGGTTAGGGTAAGTGTTAGGGTTAGGGTTTAGGGTTAGGTTTAGGGTTAGGTTTAGGGTTTCGGTATGGGTTATATTTTGGGTTAGGTTTAGGGTTAGGTTTAGGGTTAGGGTTAGGGTTAGGGTTTGGGTTAGGGTTAGGCTTAGCGTTAGGATTAGGGTTAGGGTTTGTGTTAAGATTAGGGTTTGGGTTTGGGTTAGGGTTAGGGTTAGGGTTAGGGTTAGGGTTAGAATTAGGGTTAGGGTTAGGGTTAGGGTTAGGGTTAGGGTTAGGATAAGGATGAGGGTTAGTGTTAGGGTTAGGATTAGGGTTAGTATTTGGGTTATGGTTTGGGTTAGGGTTAGGGTTACGGTTTGGGTTAGTGTTAGAGTGAGGGTTTGAGTTAGGGTTAGGTTTAGGGTTAGGTTAGGGTTTGGGTTAGAGTTAGGGTTAGGGTTAGGGTTTGGGTTTGGTTTAGAGTTAGGTTTAGGTTAGGGTTTGGGTTAGAGTTAGGGTTAGGGTGAGGTGTTGGATTAGGGTTATGGTTAGGGTTAGGGTAAGATTAGGGTTAGGGTTAGGGTTCCGATTAGAGTTAGGTTTAGAGTTTGGGTTTGGGTAAGGGTTAAGGTTAGGGTTAGGTTTACGGTTAGGGTTAGGGATAGGACTAGGATTAGGGTTAGGTTTAGGTTTAGGATTAGGGTTAGGGTTTGTGTTTAGGTTTGGGTCATGGTTAGGGTAAGTGTTAGGGTTAGGCTTTAGGGTTAGGTTTAGGGTTAGGGTTAGGGTTTCGGTTTGGGTTATATTTTGGTTTAGGTTTAGGGTTAGGGCTAGGGTTTGGATTCGGGTTAGGATTAGGGTTACGGTTTGAGTTTGAATTAGGTTTAGGGTTAGCATTAGGGTTAGGGTTAGGTTTAGGATTAGTGTTTCAGTTAGGGTTAGGGTTAGGTTAAGGTTAGGGTTAGGGTTAGGTTTAGGGTTTGATTTAGGGTTAGGGTTAGGTTTAGGGTTAGGGTTAGTGTTAGGATTTGGGTTCGGGTTAGGGTTACGACTAGGGTTAGGGTTAGGTTTAGGGTTAGCATTAGTTTTAGGATTAGGGTTAGGGTTAGGGTTTGGGTTTGGGTTAGGTTTAGGGTTAGGGTTAGGGTTTGGGTTAGGGTTATGGTTACGGTTAGGGTTAGGTTTTGTTTTAGGTTTAGGGTTAGGGTTAGGATTAGGTTTAGGGTTTAGGTTTTCGGTTAGGTTTAGTGTTAGGGTTAGGGTTAGGATTAGGGATTGGGTTAGCGTTTAGGTTTGGTTAGGTTTAGGGTTAGGGTTAGGGTTATGGTTAGGTTTCGCTTTACGGTTAGGGTTAGGGTTATGGTTAGGGTTAGCGTTAGGGTTAGGGTTAGGGTTTGGGTCCCGATTAGGGTTAGGTTTAGAGTTTGGGTTTGGGTAAGGGTTAAGGTTAGGGTTAGGGTTAGGGTTAGGTTTAGGGCTAGGACTAGGATTAGGGTTAGGGTTAGGGTTAGGGTTAGGGTTTCGGTTTGGGTTATGTTTTGGGCTAGGTTTAGGGTTAGGGTTAGGGTTTGGGTTAGGGTTAGGTTTAGGGTTAGCATTAGGGTTAGGGTTAGGTTAAGGATTACTGTTTCAGTTAAGGTTAGGGTTAGGGTTAAGGTTAGGGTTAGGGTTAGGTTTAGGGTTTGATTTAGGGTTAGGGTTAGGGTTAGGGTTAGAGTTAGGGTTTGGGTTGGGGTTAGGGTTAGGACTAGGGTTAGTGTTAGGTTTAGGGTTAGCATTAGGGTTAGGATTAGGTTTAGGGTTACGTTTAGGGTTAGGGTTTGGATTAGGGTTAGGTTTAGGTTTATGTTAGGGATAGGGTTAGGGTTAGGGTTTGGGTTAGGGTTAGGGTTAGGGTTTGGGTTAGGTTAAGGGTTGGAGTTAGGATTAGGGTTAGGGTTTGTGTTAAAATTAGGGTTTGGGTTTGTGTTAGGGTTAGGGTTAGGGTTAGGGTTAGTGTTCCGATTAGAGTTATGTTTAGTGTTTGGGTTTGGGTAAGGGTTAAGGTTAGGTTTAGGGTTAGGATTAGGGTTAGGGTTTGAGTTTGAATTAGGTTTAGGGTTAGCGTTAGGGTTAGGGTTAGGTTTAGTATAAGTATTTCAGTTAGGGTTAGGGTTAGGTTTAGGGTTTGGGTTTGGGTTAGGGTTCCGATTAGAGTTATGTTTAGAGTTTGGGTTTGGGTAAGGGTTAAGGTTAGGTTTAGGGTTATTATTAGGGTTAGGGTTTGAGTTTGAATTAGGTTTAGGGTTAGCATTAGGGTTAGGGTTTGGTTTAGTATAAGTATTTCAGTTACGGTTAGGGTTAGGGTTAGGGTTTGGGTTCGGGTTAGGGTTAGAGTTAGGGTCAGGGTTTGATTTAGGTTTAGGGTTAGGCTTACTGTTAGTGTAAGGGTTTGGGTTAGGGTTAGGGTTAGGACTAGGGTTAGTGTTAGGGTTAGGTTTAGGGTTAGCATTAGGTTTATTAGGGTTAGGGTTAGGGTTTGGGTTAGGGTTAGGGTTAGGGTTAGGATTAGGGTTAGGGTTTGTGTTAAGATTAGGGTTTGGGTTTGGGTTAGGGTTAGGGTTAGGGTTAGGGTTAGTGTTAGGGTTAGGGTTAGGGTTAGAGTTAGGGTTAGGGTTAGGGTTCGGGTTAGTGTAAGGGTTAGGGTTAGGGTTAGGGTTAGGGTTAGGATTAGGGTTATTATTTGGGTTATGGTTTGGTGCAGGGTTAGGGTTACGGTTTGGGTTAGTGTTAGAGTGAGGGTTTGAGTTAGGGTTAGGTTTAGGGTTAGGTTAGGGTTTGGGTTAGAGTTAGTGTTAGGGTTAGGGTTTGGGTTTGGTTTAGAGTTAGGTTTAGGTTAGGGTATGGGTTAGAGTTAGGGTTAGGGTGAGGTGTTGGATTAGGGTTATGGTTAGGGTTAGGGTTAGGATTAGGGTTAGGGTGAGGGATCCGATTAGAGTTAGGTTTAGAGTCTGGGTTTGGGTTAGGGTTAGGGTTAGGGTTAGGGTTTGGGTTAGGGTTAGGTTAACGTTTGAGTTAGGGTTACGGTTAGGGTTAGGATTTGGGTTAGGGTTTGTGTTAAGATTAGGGTTTGGTTTAGGGTTAGGGTTAGGGTTTGGGTTAAAGTTACGTTTTGGGTTAGGTTTTGTTTTAGAGTTAAGGTTAGGGTTAGGATTAGGTTTAGGGTTTAGGTTTTCGGGTAGGTTTAGTGTTAGGGTTAGGGTTAGGATTAGGGTTTGGGTTCGGTTTTAGGTTTGGTTAGGTTTAGGGTTAGGGTTAGGGTTATGGTTAGGTTTAGCTTTACGGTTAGGGTTAGGGTTATGGTTAGGGTTAGCGTTAGGGTTAGGGTTAGGGTTAGGGTTCTGATTAGAGTTAGGTTTAGAGTTTGGGTTTGGGTAAGGGTTAAGGTTAGGCTTAGGGTTAGGGTTAGGTTTAGGGTTAGGACTAGGATTAGGGTTAGGGTTAGGGTTAGGGTTTGGGTTAGGGTTAGATTTAGGGTTTGGGTTAGGTTTAGGGTTGGAATTAGGATTAGGGTTAGGGTTTGTGTTAAAATTAGGGTTTGTGTTTGTGTTAGGGTTAGGGTTAGGGTTAGGGTTAGGGTTAGGGTTCTGATTAGAGTTATGTTTAGAGTTTGGGTTTGGGTAAGGGTTAAGGTTAGGTTTAGGCTTAGGATTAGGGTTAGGGTTTGAGTTTGAATTAGGTTTAGGGTTAGCATTAGGGTTAGGGTTAGGTTTAGTATAAGTATTTCTGTTAGGTTTAGGGTTAGGGTTAGGGTTTGGGTTTGGGTTAGGCTTCCGATTAGAGTTATGTTTAGAGTTTGGGTTTGGGTAAGGGTTAAGGTTAGGTTTAGGGTCATTATTAGGGTTAGCGTTTGAGTTTGAATTAGGTTTAGGCTTAGCATTAGGGTTAGGGTTAGGTTTAGTATTAGTATTTCAGTTAGGGTTAGGGTTAGGGTTAGTGTTTGGGTTCGGGTTAGGGTTAGGATTAGGGTTAGGGTTTGATTTAGGGTTAGGGTTAGGCTTAGGGTTAGTGTAAGGGTTTGGGTTAGGGTTAGTGTTAGGACTAGGATTAGTGTTAGGGTTAGGTTTAGGGTTAGCATTAGGGTTAGGATTAGCGTTAGGGTTAGGGTTTGGGTTAGGGTTAGGGTTAGGGTTAGGTTTTGGGTTACGGTTAGGGTTAGGGTTAGGGTTAGGGTTTGGGTTAGGGTTAGGGTTAGGGTTAGGATTAGGGTTAGTGTTTGTGTTAAGATTAGTGTTTGGGTTTGGGTTAGGGTTAGGGTTAGGGTTAGGGTTAGGGTTAGGGTTAGGGTTAGAATTAGGGCTAGGGTTAGGGTTAGGGTTAGGGTTAGGATAAGGATGAGGGTTAGTGTTAGGGTTAGGATTAGGGTTATTATTTGGGTTATGGTTTGGTGCAGGGTTAGGGTTACGGTTTGGGTTAGTGTTAGAGTGAGGGTTTGAGTTAGGGTTAGGTTTAGGGTTAGGTTAGGGTTTGGGTTAGAGTTAGTGTTAGGGTTAGGGTTTGGGTTTGGTTTAGAGTTAGGTTTAGGTTAGGGTATGGGTTAGAGTTAGGGTTAGGGTGAGGTGTTGGATTAGGGTTATGGTTAGGGTTAGGGTTAGGATTAGGGTTAGGGTTAGGGTTCCGATTAGAGTTAGGTTTAGAGTTTGGGTTTGGGTAAGGGTTAAGGTTAGGGTTAGGGTTACGGTTAGGGTTAGGGATAGGACTAGGATTAGGGTTAGGTTTAGGGTAAGGTTTAGGGTTAGGGTTTGTGTTTAGGTTTGGGTTATGGTTAGGGTAAGTGTTAGGGTTAAGGTGTAGGGTTAGGTTTAGGGTTAGGTATAGGGTTTCGGTTTGCGTTATATTTTGGGTTAGGATTAGGGTTCGGGTTTGAGTTTGAATTAGTTTTAGGGTTAGCATTAGGGTTAGGGTTAGGTTTAGGATTAGTGTTTCAGTTACGGTTAGGGTTAGGGTTAGGTTTAGGGTTTGATTTAGGGTTAGGGTTAGGGTTAGTGTTAGGGTTTGGGTTAGGGTTAGGGTTACGACTAGGGTTAGGGTTAGGTTTAGGGTTAGCATTAGTTTTAGGATAAGGGTTAGGGTTAGGGTTTGGGTTTGGTTTATGGTTAGGGTTAGGGTTAGGGTTTGGGTTAGGGTTAGGGTTAGGGTTAACGTTTGAGTTAGGGTTACGGTTAGGGATAGGATTATGGTTAGGTTTTGTGTTAAGATTAGGGTTTGGTTTAGGGTTAGCGTTAGGGTTTGGGATAACGTTACGTTTAGGGTTAGGTTTTGTTTTAGGGTTAGGGTTAGGGTTAGGATTAGGTTTAGGGTTTAGGTTTTCGGTTAGGTTTAGTGTTAGGGTTAGTGTTAGGATTAGGTTTTGGGTTAAGGTTTAGGTTTGGTTAGGTTTAGGGTTAGGGTTAGGTTTATGGTTAGGTTTAGCTTTAAGGTTAGGGTTAGGGTTATGGTTAGGGTTAGCGTTAGGGTTAGGGTTAGGGTTAGGGTTAGTGTTAGGGTTAGGGTTAGGGTTAGGGTTTGGGTTAGGGTTAGGGTTAGGGTTAGGGTTAGGGTTAGGGTTAGGGTTAGGGTTAGGGTTAGGGTTAGGGTTAGGGTTAGGTTTAGAATTAGGGTTAGTTTTAGGGTTAGGGTTTGAGTTTGAATTAGGTTTAGGGTTAGCATTAGGGTTAGGGTTAGGTTTAGTATAAGTATTTCAGTTAGGGTTAGGTTTAGGGTTAGGGTTTGGGTTCGGGTTAGGGTTAGGGTTAGGGTTAGGGTTTGATTTAGGGTTAGGGTTAGGCTTAGGGTTAGTGTAAGGGTTTGGGCTAGGGTTAGGGTTAGGGTTAGCGTTTGGGTTAGGGTTAGGGTTAGG
Organism: Eospalax fontanierii; assembly: GCA_035773235.1. Taxonomy (NCBI): domain Eukaryota; kingdom Metazoa; phylum Chordata; class Mammalia; order Rodentia; family Spalacidae; genus Eospalax; species Eospalax fontanierii. The sequence goes on along the minus strand of JAJHUQ010000065.1, from coordinate 1,735,073 downwards.
GTTAGGGTTAGGGTTAGGGTTAGGTTTAGGATTAGTGTTTCAGTTAGGGTTAGGATTAGGGTTGACGTTAGGGTTCGGGTTAGGTTAAGGGTTTGATTTAGGTTTAGGGTTAGGGTTAGGGTTAGTGTTAGGGTTTGGGTTAGGGTTAGGGTTAGGACTAGGGTTAGTGTTAGGGTTAGGTTTAGGGTTAGCATTAGGGTTAGGATTAGGGTTAGGGTTAGTGTTTGGGTTAGGGTTAGGGTTTGGGTTAGGGTTAGGATTAGGGTTAGGGTTAGGGTTTGGGTTAGGGTTACGGTTAGGGTTAGGGTTAGGGTTAGGGTTAGTGTTAGGGTTAGGACGAGGGTTAGTGTTAGGGTTAGGTTTAGGGTTAGCATTAGGGTTAGGATTAGGGTTAGGGTTAGGGTTAGGGTTAGGGTTTGGGTTAGGATTAGGGTTAGGGTTAGGGTTTGGGTTAGGGTTAGGGTTAGGATTAGGGTTAGGGTTTGTGTTAAGATTAGGGTTTGGGTTTGGGTTAGGGTTAGGGTTAGGTTTAGGGTTCGGATTAGGGTTGGAATTATGGTTAGGGTTAAGGTTAGGGTTAGGGTTAGGGTTAGGGTTAGGGTTATTATTTGGGTTATGGTTTGTGTTAGGGTTACGGTTAGGGTTTATGTTAGTGTTAGAGTTAGGGTTTGAATTAGGGATAGGTTTAGAGTTAGGTTAGGGTTTGGGTTAGAGTTAGGGTTAGGGTTAGGGTTTGGGTTTGGTTTAGAGTTAGGTTTAGGTTAGGGTTTAGGTTAGAGATAGGGTTAGCGTGAGGTGTTGGATTAGGGTTTTTGTTAGGGTTAGGTTTAGGATTATTGTTAGGGTTAGGGTTCCGATTAGAGTTTGGTTTAGAGTTTGGGTTTGGGTAAGGGTTAAGGTTAGGGTTAGGGTTAGGGTTAGGGTTAACGTTTGAGTTAGGGTTACGGTTAGGGTTAGGATTAGGGTTAGGGTTTGTGTTAAGATTAGGGTTTGGATTTGTGTTAGGGTTAGGCTTAGGGTTAGGGTTAGGGTTAGGGTTAGGGTTAGGGTTAGGGTTTCGGTTTGGGTTATGTTTTGGGTTAGGTTTAGGGTTAGGGTTAGGGTTTGGGTTCGGGTTAGGATTATGGTTAGGGTTTGAGTTTGAATTAGATTTAGGGTTAGCATTAGGGTCTGGGTTAGGTTTAGGATAAGTATTTCAGTTAGGGTTAGGGTTAGGGTTAGGGTTTGGGTTCGGGTTAGGGTTAGGGTTAGGGTTACGGTTTGATTTAGGGTTAGGGTTAGGCTTAGGGTTAGCGTAAGTGTTTGGGTTAGGGTTAGGGTTAGGACTAGGGTTAGTGTTAGGGTTAGGTTTAGGGTTAGCATTAGGGTTAGGATTAGGGTTAGGGTTAGGGTTTGGTTTAGGGTTAGGGTTAGGGTTAGGGTAAGGGTTTGGGTTAGGGTTAGGTTTAGGGTTAGGGTTTGGGTTAGGGTTAGGGTTAGGGTTAGGATTAGGGTTAGGGTTTGTGTTAAGATTAGGGTTTGGGTTTGGGTTAGGGTTAGGGTTAGGGTTAGAATTAGGGTTAGGGTTAGGGTTAGGGTTAGGGTTAGGGTTAGGGTTACGACTAGGGTTATCGTTAGGTTTAGGGTTAGCATTAGTTTTAGGATTAGGGTTAGGTTTTGGGTTTGGGTAAGGGTTAGGGTTAGGGTTAGGGTTAGGGTTTGGGTTAGGGTTAGGGTTTGGGTTAGGTTTAGGGTTGGAGTTAGGATTAGGGTTAGGGTTAGCATTAGGGTTAGGGTTAGGTTTAGTATAAGTATTTCAGTTAGGGTTCGGGTTAGGGTTAGGGTTTGGGTTTGAGTTAGGGTTCCGAGTAGAGTTACGTTTAGAGTTTGGGTTTGGGTAAGGGTTAAGGTTAGGTTTAGGGTTATTATTAGGTTTAGGGTTTGAGTTTGAATTAGGTTTAGGGTTAGCATTAGGGTTAGGGTTAGGTTTAGTATAAGTATTTCAGTTTTGGTTAGGGTTAGGGTTAGGGTTTGGGTTCGTGTTAGGGTTAGGGTTAGGGTTAGGGTTTGATTTAGGGTTAGGATTAGGCTTAGGGTTAGTGTAAGGGTTTGGGTTAGGGTTAGGTTTAGGACTAGGGTTAGTGTTAGGGTTAGGTTTAGGGTTAGCATTAGGGTTATTAGGGTTAGGGTTAGGGTTTGGGTTAGGGTTAGGGTTAGGATTAGGGTTTGCGTTTGGGTTAGGGTTAGGGTTAGGGTTAGGGTTTGGGTTAGGGTTAGGGTTAGGGTTAGGATTAGGGTTAGGGTTTGTGTTAAGATTAGGGTTTGGGTTTGGGTTAGGGTTAGGGTTAGGGTTAGGGTTAGGGTTAGGGTTAGAATTAGGGTTAGGGTTAGGGTTAGGGTTAGGGTTAGGATAAGGATGAGGGTTAGTGTTAGGGTTAGGATTAGGGTTATTATTTGGGTTATGGTTTGGGTTAGGGTTAGGGTTACGGTTTGGGTTAGTGTTAGAGTGAGGGTTTGTGTTAGGGTTAGGTTTAGGGTTAGGTTAGGGTTTGGGTTAGAGTTAGGGTTAGGGTTAGGGTTAGGGTTAGGGTTAGGGTTCCGATTAGAGTTAGGTTTAGAGTTAGGGTTAGGGTTTGAGTTAGGTTTAGAGTTTGGGTTTGTTTAAGGGTTAAGGTTAGGGTTAGGGTTAGGGTTAGGGTTAGGGTTAGGGTTAGGGTTAGGACTAGGATTATGGTTAGGGTTAGGGTTAGGATTAGGGTTAGGGTTTGGGTTTAGGTTTGGGTTATGGTTAGTGTAAGTGTTAGGGTTACAGTTTAGTGTTAGGGATAGGGTTAGGGTTTCGGTTTCGGTTATGTTTTGGGCTAGATTTAGGGTTAGGGTTAGGGTTTGGGTTCGGATTAGGATTACGGTTAGGGTTTGGGTTAGGGTGAGGTTTAGGGTTTGGGTTAGGTTTAGGGTTAGGGTTAGAATTAGGGTTAGGGTTTGGGTTAGAGTTAGGGTTAGGTTGAGATGTTGGATTAGGGTTATGGTTAGGGTTAGGGTTAGGATTAGGGTTAGGGTTAGGGTTCTGATTAGAGTTAGGTTTAGAGTTTGGGTTTGGGTAAGGGTTAAGGTTAGGGTTAGGGTTACGGTTAGGGTTAGGGATAGGACTAGGATTAGGGTTAGATTTAGGGTTAGGATTAGGATTAGGGTTTGTGTTTAGGTTTGGGTTATGGTTAGGGTAAGTGTTAGGGTTAGGGTTTAGGGTTAGGTTTAGGGTTAGGGTTAGGGTTTCGGTTTGGGTTATATTTTGGGTTAGTTTTAGGATTAGGTTTAGGGTTTGAGTTTGAATTAGGTTTAGGGTTAGCATTAGGGTAAGGGTTAGGTTTAGGATTAGTGTTATAGTTACGGTTAGGGTTACGTTAAGGTTAGGGTTAGGGTTAGGTTTAGGGTTTGATTTATGGTTAGGGTTAGGGTTAGGGTTAGGGTTAGTGTTAGGATTTGGGTTCGGGTTAGGGTTACGACTAGGGTTAGGGTTAGATTTAGGGTTAGCATTAATTTTAGGATTAGGGTTAGGGTTAGGTTTTGGGTTTGGGTTAGGTTTAGGGTTAGGGTTAGTGTTTGGGTTAGGGTTAGGGTTAGGTTTAACGTTTGAGTTAGGGTTACAGTTAGGGTTAGGATTAGGGTTAGGGTTTGTGTTAAGATTAGGGTTTGGTTTAGGGTTAGGGTTAGGGTTTGGGTTAAAGTTATGTTTAGGGTTAGGTTTTGTTTTAGGGTTAGGGTTAGGGTTAGGATTAGGTTTAGGGTTTAGGTTTTCGGTTAGGTTTCGTGTTAGGGTTAGGGTTAGGATTAGGGTTTGGGTTAGGGTTTAGGTTTGTTTAGGTTTAGGGTTAGGGTTAGGTTTATGGTTAGGTTTAGCTTTCCGGTTAGGGTTAGGGTTATGGTTAGTTAGCGTTAGGGTTAGGGTTAGGGTTAGGGTTCCGATTAGAGTTAGGTTTAGAGTTTGGGTTTGGGTAAGGGTTAAGGTTAGGGTTAGGGTTAGGGTTATGGTTAGGGTTAGGGTTAGGACTAGGATTAGTGTTAGGGTTAGGGTTAGGGTTAGGATTAGGGTTAGGGTTTGGGTTTAGGTTTCGGTTATGGTTAGGGTAAGTGTTAGGGTTACTGTTTAGTGTTAGGGTTAGGGTTAGGGTTTCGCTTTCGGTTATGTTTTGGAATAGATTTAGGTTTAGGGTTAGGGTTTGGGTTCGGATTAGGATTAGGGTTAGGGTTTGGGTTAGGGTTAGGGTTAGGGTTTGGGTTAGGGTTAGGGTTAGGGTTATGATTAGGGTTAGGGTTTGTGTTAAGATTAGGGTTTGGGTTTGGGTTAGGGTTAGGGTTAGGGTTAGGGTTAGGGTTAGGGTTAGGGTTTGGATAAGGAGGAGGGTTAGTGTTAGGGTTAGGATTAGGGTTATTATTTGGGTTATGGTTTGGGTTAGGGTTAGGGTTACGGTTTGGGTTAATGTTAGAGTGAGGGTTTGAGTTAGGGTTAGGTTTAGGGTTAGGTTAGGGTTTGGGTTAGAGTTAGGGTTAGGGTTAGGGTTTGGGTTTGGTTTAGAGTTAGGTTTAATTTAGTTTTTGGGTTAGAGTTAGGGTTAGGGTGAGGTGTTGGATTAGGGTTATGGTTAGGGTTAGTGTTAGGATTAGGTTTAGGGTTAGGGTTCCGATTAGAGTTAGGTTTAGAGTTTGGTTTTGGGTAAGGGTTAAGGTTAGGGTTAGGGTTACGGTTAGGGTTAGGGAAAGGACTAGGATTAGGGTTAGGTTTAGCTTTACGGTTAGGGTTAGGTTTATGGTTAGGATTAGGGTTAGGGTTTGTGTTTAGGTTTGGGTTATGGTTAGGGTAAGTGTTAGGGTTAGGGTTTAGGGTTAGTTTTAGGGTTAGGCTTAGGGTTTCGGTTTGGGTTATATTTTGGGTTAGGTTTAGGGTTAGGGTTAGGGTTTGGGTTCGGGCTAGGATTAGGGTTAGGGTTTGAGTTTGAATTAGGTTTATGGTTAGCATTAGTTTTAGGGTTAGGTTTAGGATTAGTGTTTCAGTTAGGGTTAGGGTTAGGTTAAGGTTAGGGTTAGGGTAAGGGTTAGGGTTACGACTAGGGTTAGGGTTAGGTTTAGGGTTAGCATTAGTTTTAGGATTAGGGTTAGGGTTACGGTTTGGGTTTGGGTTAGGGTTAGGGTTAGGGTTAGGGTTTGGGTTAGGGTTAGGGTTAGGGTTAACGTTTGAATTAGGGTTACGGTTAGAGTTAGGATTAGGGTTAGGATTTGTGTTAAGATTAGGGTTTGGTTTAGGGTTAGGGTTAGGGTTTGGGTTAAAGTTACGTTTAGGGTTATGTTTTGTTTTAGGGTTAGGGTTAGGGTTAGGATTAGGTTTAGGGTTAGGGTTCCGATTAGAGTTAGGTTTAGAGTTTGGGTTTGGGACAGGGTTAAGGTTAGGGTTAGGGTTAGGGTGAGGGTTAGGGATGGTGTTTGATTTAGGGTTCGGGTTAGGCTAGGGGTTAGTGTAAGGGTTTGGGTTAGGGTTAGGGTTAGGACTAGGGTTAGGGTTAGAATTAGGGTTAGGGTTAGGGTTAGTGTAAGGGTTAGAGTAAGGGTTAGACTTAGGGTTACAGTAAGGGTTAGGGTTAGGGTTAGGATAAGGATGAGGGTTAGTGTTAGGGTTAGAATAAGGATTAGGGTTAGGGTTAGGGTTAGGATTAGGGTTATTATTTGGGTTATGGTTTGGGTTAGTGTTAGGGTTAGGGTTTGGGTTAGTGTTAGAGTTAGGGTTTGAGTTAGGATTAGGTTTAGGGTTAGGTTAGGGTTTGGGTTAGAGTTAGGGTTAGGGTTACGGTTTGGGTTTGGTTTAGAGTTAGGGTTAGGTTAGGCTTTGGGTTAGAGTTAGGGTTAGGGTGAGGTTTTGGATTAGGGTTATGGTTAGGGTTAGGGTTAGGATTAGCGTTAGGGTTAGGGTTCCGATTAGAGTTATGTTTAGAGTTTGGGTTTGGGTAAGGGTTAAGGTTAGGTTTAGGGTTAGGATTAGGGTTAGGGTTTGAGTTTGAATTAGGTTTAGGGTTAGCATTAGGGTTAGGGTTAGGTTTAGTATAAGTATTTCAGTTAGGGTTAGGGTTACGGTTTGGGTTCGGGTTAGGGTTCGGGTTAGGGTTAGGGTTTGATTTAGGGTTAGGGTTAGGCTTAGGGTTAGTGTAAGGGTTTGGGTTAGGGTTAGGGTTAGGACTAGGGTTAGGGTTAGAATAAGGGTTAGGGTTAGGGTTAGTGTAAGGATTAGGGTTAGGGTTAGGGTTAGGGTTAGGGTTAGGGTTAGGGTTAGGATAAGGATGAGGGTTAGTGTTAGGGTTAGGATTAGGGTTATTATTTGGGTTATGGTTTGGGTTAGGGTTAGGGTTACGGTTTGCGTTAGTGTTAGAGTGAGGGTTTGAGTTAGGGTTAGGTTTAGGTTTAGGTTAGTGTTTGGGTTAGAGTTAGGGTTAGGGTTAGGGTTTGGGTTTGGTTTAGAGTTAGGTTTAGGTTAGGGTTTGGGTTAGAGTTAGGGTTAGGTTGAGGTGTTGGATTAGGGTTATGGTTAGGGTTAGGGTTAGGATTAGGGTTAGGGTTAGGGTTCCGATTAGAGTTAGGTTTAGAGTTTGGGTTTGGGTAAGGGTTAAGGTTAGAGTTAGGGTTACGGTTAGGGTTAGGGTTAGGACTAGGATTAGGGTTTGCTTTAGGGTTAGGATTAGGGTTAGGGTTTGTGTTTAGGTTTGGGTTATGTTTAGTGTAAGTGTTAGGGTTAGGGTTTAGGGTTAGGTTTAGGGTTAGTGTTAGGGTTTCGGTTTGGGTTATATTTTGGGTTAGGTTTAGGGTTAGGGTTAGGGTTAGGGTTTGGGTTCAGGTTAGGATTAGGGTTAGGGTTTGAGTTTGAATTAGGTTTAGGGTTAGCATTAGGGTTAGGGTTAGGTTTAGGATTAGTGTTTCAGTTAGGGTTAGGGTTAGGGTAAGGTTAGGGTTAGGGTTAGGTTTAGGGTTTGATTTAGGGTTAGGGTTAGGGTTAGGGTTAGTGTTAGGGTTTGTGTTAGGGTTAGGGTTACGACTAGGGTTAGGGTTAGGTTTAGGGTTAGCATTAGTTTTAGGATTAGGGTTAGGGTTAGGGTTAGGGTTCCGATTAGAGTTAGGTTTAGAGTTTGGGTTTGGGTAAGGGTTAAGGTTAGGGTTAGGGTTAGGGTTAGGGTTAGGGTTAGGGTTAGCACTAGGATTCGGGTTAGGGTTAGGGTTAGGATTAGGTTTGGGTTTGGGTTTATGTTTGGGTTATGGTTGGGGTAAGTGTTACGGTTAGAGTTTAGGGTTAGGGTTAGGGTTAGGGTTAGGGTTTCGGTTTGGGTTATGTTTTGGGCTAGGTTTAGGGTTAGGGTTAGGGTTTGGGTTCAGGTTAGGATTAGGGTTAGGGTTTGAGTTTGAATTAGGTTTAGGGTTAGCATTAGGGTTAGAGTTAGGTTTAGGATTAGTGTTTCAGTTAGGGTTAGGTTTAGGGTTAAGGTTAGGGTTAGGGTTAGGTTTAGGGTTTGATTTAGGGTTAGGGTTAGGGTTAAGGTTAGTGTTAGGGTTTGGGTAAGGGTTAGGGTTAGGACTAGGGTTAGTGTTAGGGTTAGGTTTAGGGTTAGCATTAGGGTTAGGATTAGGGTTAGGTTTAGGGTTTGGGTTAGGGTTAGGGTTAGGGTTAGGGTTTGGGTTAGGTTTAGGGTTGGAGTTAGGATTAGGGTTAGGGTTTGTGTTAAAATTAGGGTTTGGGTTTGTGTTAGGGTTAGGGTTAGGGTTAGGGTTAGGTTTAGAATTAGGGTTAGGGTTAGGGTTAGGATAAGGATGAGGGTTAAGGTTAGGGTTAGGATTAGGGTTATTATTTGGTTTATGGTTTGTTTTAGTGTTAGGGTTAGGGTTTGGGTTAGTGTTAGAGTTAGGGTTTGAGTTAGGGTTAGGTTTAGGGTTAGGTTAGGTTTTGGGTTAGAGTTAGGGTTAGGGTTACGGTTTGGGTTTGGTTTAGAGTTAGGGTTAGGTTAGGCTTTGTGTTAGAGTTAGGGTTAGGGTGAGGTGTTGGATTAGGGTTATGGTTAGGGATAGGGTTAGGATTAGGGTTAGGGTTAGGGTTCCGATTAGAGTTATGTTTAGAGTTTGGGTTTGGGTAAGGGTTAAGGTTAGGTTTAGGGTTAGGGTTTGAGTTTGAATTAGGTTTAGGGTTAGCATTAGGGTTAGGGTTAGGGTTAGGATTAGTGTTTGAGTAGGTGTTGGGCTTGGGGTTAAGGTTATTGTTAGGGTTAGTTTTAGGGTTTGATTTAGGGTTAGGGTTAGGGTTAGGGTTAGTGTTAGGGTTTGGTTTAGGGTTAGGGTTAGGACTAGTGTTAGTGTTAGGGTTAGGTTTAGGGTTAGCATTAGGGTTAGGATTAGGGTTAGGGTTAGGGTTTGGGTTAGGGTTACGGTTAGGGTTAGGGTTAGGGTTAGGGTTAGGTTTTGGGTTAGGGTTAGGGTTAGGGTTAGGGTTAGGGTTAGGTTTTGTGTTAGGGTTAGGGTTAGGGTTAGGGTTAGCGTTAGGTTTAGGTTTAGAATTAGGGTTAGGGTTAGGGTTAGTATAAGGATGAGGGTTAAGGTTAGGGTTAGGATTAGGATTATTATTTGGGTTATGGTTTGGGTTAGTGTTAGGGTTAGGGTTTGGGTTAGTGTTAGAGTTAGGTTTTGGGTTAGGGTTAGGTTTAGGGTTAGGTTAGGGTTTGGGTTAGAGTTAGGGTTAGGGTTACGGATTGGGTTTGGTTTAGAGTTAGGGTTAGGTTAGGCTTTGGGTTAGAGTTAGGGTTAGGGTGAGGTGTTGGATTAGGGTTATGGTTAGGGTTAGGATTAGGATTAGGGTTAGGGTTAGGGTTCCGATTAGAGTTATGTTTAGAGTTTGGGTTTGGGTAAGGGTTAAGGTTAGGTTTAGGGTTAGGATTAGGGTTAGGGTTTGAGTTTGAATTAGGTTTAGTGTTAGCATTAGGGTTAGGGTTCGGTTTAGGATAAGTATTTTAGTTAGGGTTAGAGTTAGGGTTAGGGTTAGGGTTAGGGTTAGGGTTAGGTTTAGGCTTAGGGTTAGTATAAGGGTTTGGGTTAGGGTCAGGGTTAGGACTAGGGTTAGTGTTAGGGTTAGGTTTAGGGTTAGCATTAGGGTTAGGATTAGGGTTAGGGTTAGGGTTTGGGTTAGGTTTAGGGTTAGGGTTTGGGTTAGGGTTAGGATTAGGGTTTGGGTTAGGGTTTAGGTTTGGTTAGGGTTAGGATTAGGGTTAGGGTTATGGTTAGGGTTAGCGTTAGGGTTAGGGTTCGGGTTAGGGTTCCGATTAGAGTTAGGTTTAGAGTTTTGTTTGGGTAAGGGTTAAGGTTAGGGTTAGGGTTAGGGTTAGGGTTAGGACTAGGATTAGGGTTAGTGTTAGCATTAGGATTAGGGTTAGGGTTTGGGTTTAGTTTTGGGTTATGGTTAGGGTAAGTGTTAGGGTTACAGTTTAGGGTTAGGGTTAGGGTTAGGGTTAGGGTTTCGGTTTGGGTTATGTTTTGGGCTAGGTTGAGGGTTAGGGTTAGGGTTTGGGTTCGGGTTAGGATTAGGGTTAGGGTTTGAGTTTGAATTAGCTTTAGGGTTAGCATTAGGGTTAGGGTTAGGTTTAGGATTAGTGTTTCATTTAGGGTTAGGGTTAAGGTTAAGGTTAGGGTTAGGGTTAGGTTTAGGGTTTGATTTAGGGTTAGGGTTAGGGTTAGGGTTAGTGGTAGGGTTTGGGTTAGGGTTAGGGTTAGGACTAGGGTTAGTGTTAGGGTTAGGTTTAGGGTTACCATTAGGGTTAGGATTAGGGTTAGGGTTAGGGTTTGGGTTAGGGTTAGGGTTAGGGGTAGGGTTAGGGTTAGGATAAGGATGAGGGTTAAGTTTAGGGTTAGGATTAGGGTTATTATTTGGGTTATGGTTTGGGTTAGTGTTAGGGTTAGGGTTTGGGTTAGTGTTAGAGTTAGGGTTTGAGTTAGGGTTAGGTTTAGGGTTAGGTTAGGTTTTGGGTTAGAGTTAGGGTTAGGGTTACGGTTTGGGTTTGGTTTAGAGTTAGGGTTAGGTTAGGCTTTGGGTTAGAGTTAGGGTTAGGGTGAGGTTTTGGATTAGGGTTATGGTTAGGGTTAGGGTTAGGATTAGGGTTAGGGTTAGGGTTCCGATTAGAGTTATGTTTAGAGTTCGGGTTTGGGTAAGGGTTAAGGTTAGGTTTAGGGTTAGGATTAAGGTTAGGGTTTGAGTTTGAATTAGGTTTAGGGTTAGCATTAGGGTTAGGGTTAGGTTTAGTATAAGTATTTCAGTTAGGGTTAGGGTTAGGGTTTGGGTTCGGGTTAGGGTTAGGGTTAGGGTTAGGGTTTGATTTAGGGTTAGGGTTAGGCTTAGGGTTAGTGTAAGGGTTTGGGTTAGGGTTAGGGTTAGGACTAGGGTTAGGGTTAGAATAAGGGTTAGGGTTAGGGTTAGTGTAAGGGTTAGGGTTAGGGTTAGGGTTAGGGTTAGGGTTAGGATAATGATGAGGGTTAGTGTTAGGGTTAGGATTAGGGTTATTATTTGGGTTATGGTTTGGGTTAGGGTTAGGGTTACGGTTTGGGTTAGTGTTAGAGTGAGGGTTTGAGTTAGGGTTAGGTTTAGGGTTAGGTTAGGGTTTAGGTTAGACTTAGGGTTAGGGTTAGGGTTTGAGTTTGGTTTAGAGTTAGGTTTAGGTTAGGGTTTGGGTTAGAGTTAGGGTTAGGGTGAGGTGTTGGATTAGGGTTATGGTTAGGGTTATGGTTAGGATTAGGGTTAGGGTTAGGGTTCCGATTTGAGTTAGGTTTAGAGTTTGGGTTTGGGTAAGGGTTAAGGTTAGGGTTAGGGTTACGGTTAGGGTTAGGGATAGGACTAGGATTAGGGTTAGGTTTAGGGTTAGGATTAGGGTTAGGGTTTGTGTTTAGGTTTGGGTTAGTGTTAGGGTTAGGGTTAGGGTTAGGGTTAGGGTTAGGGTTAGGGTTAGGGTTCCGATTAGAGTTAGGTTTAGAGTTTGTGTTTGGGTAGGGCTTAAGGTTAGTGTTAGGGTTACGGTTAGGGTTAGGGATAGGACTACGATTAGGGTTAGGTTTAGGGTTAGGATTAGGGTTAGGGTTTGTGTTTAGGTTTGGGTTATGGTTAGGGTAAGTGTTAGGATTAGGGTTAGGGTTAGGGTTAGGTTTAGGATTAGGGTTTCAGTTAGGGTTAGGGTTAGGGTTAGGGTTTGGGTTCGGGTTAGGGTTAGGAATAGGGTTAGGGTTTGATTTAGGGTGAGGGTTAGGGTTAGGTTTAGTGTTAGGGTTTGGGTTAGGGTTAGGGTTAGGACTAGGGTTAGTGTTAGGGTTACGTTTAGGGTTAGCATTAGGGTTAGGATTAGGGTTAGGGTTAGAGTTTGGGTTAGGGTTAGGGTAAGGGTTAAGGTTAGGGTTAGGGTTAGGGTTTGGGTTAGGGTTAGGGTTAAGGTTAGGGTTTGGGTTAGGTTTAGGGTTGGAGTTAGGATTAGGGTCAGGGTTTGTGTTAAAATTAGGGTTTGGGTTTGTGTTAGGGTTAGGGTTAGGGTTAGGTTTAGAATTAGGGTTAGGGTTAGGGTTAGGATAAGGATGAGGGTTCAGGTTAGGGTTAGGATTAGGGTTATTATTTGGGTTATGGTTTGGGTTAGTGTTAGAGTTAGGGTTTGAGTTAGGGTTAGGTTTAGGGTTAGGTTAGGGTTTGGGTTAGAGTTAGGGTTAGGGTTACGGTTTGGGTTTGGTTTAGAGTTAGGGTTAGGTTAGGCTTTGGGTTAGAGTTAGGGTTAGGGTGAGGTGTTGGATTAGGGATATGGTTAGGGTTAGGGTTAGGATTAGGGTTAGGATTAGGGTTCTGATTAGAGTTATGTTTAGAGTTTGGGTTTGGGTAAGGGTTAAGGTTATTTTTAGTGTTAGGATTAGGGATAGGGTTTGAGTTTGAATTAGGTTTAGGGTTAGCATTAGGGTTAGGGTGAGGTTTAGGATAAGTATTTCAGTTAGGGTTAGGGTTAGGGTTAGGGTTTGGGTTCGGGTTATGGTTAGGGTTAGGGTTAGGGTTTGATTTAGGGTTAGGGTTAGGCTTAGGGTTAGTGTAAGTGTTTGGGTTAGGGTTAGGTTTAGGACTAGGGTTAGTGTTAGGGTTAGGTTTAGGCTTAGCATTAGGGATAGGATTAGGGTTAGGGTTAGGGTTTGGGTTAGGGTTAGGGTTAGGGTTAGGGTTAGGGTTTGGGTTAGGGTTAGGGTTAGGGTTAGGTTTAGGACTAGGGTTAGTGTTAGGGTTAGGTTTAGGCTTAGCATTAGGGATAGGATTAGGGTTAGAACTAGGGTTAGGTTTAGGGTTAGGGTTAGGATAAGGATGAGGGTCAGTGTTAGGGTTAGGATTAGGGTTATTATTTGGGTTATGGTTAGGGTTAGGGTTAGGGTTACGGTTTGGGTTAGTGTTAGAGTGAGGGTTTGAGTTAGGGTTAGGTTTATGGTTAGGTTAGGATTTTGGTTAGAGTTAGGGTTAGGGTTAGGGTTTAGGGTTAGGGTTAGGGTTAGGGTTAGGGTTTAGGGTTAGGTTTAGGGTTAGGTATAGGGTTTCGGTTTGCGTTATATTTTGGGTTAGGATTAGGGTTCGGGTTTGAGTTTGAATTAGTTTTAGGGTTAGCATTAGGGTTAGGGTTAGGTTTAGGATTAGTTTTTCAGTTACGGTTAGGGTTAGGGTTAGGTTTAGGGTTTGATTTAGGGTTAGGGTTAGGGTTAGGGTTAGTGTTAGGGTTTGGGTTAGGGTTAGGGTTACGACTAGGGTTAGGGTTAGGTTTAGGGTTAGCATTAGTTTTAGGATAAGGGTTAGGGTTAGGGTTTGGGTTTGGTTTAGGGTTAGGGTTAGGGTTAGGGTTTGGGTTAGGGTTAGGGTTAGGGTTAACGTTTGAGTTAGGGTTACGGTTAGGGTTAGGATTAGGGTTAGGGTTTGTGTTAAGATTAGGGTTTGGTTTAGGGTTAGGGTTAGGGTTTGGGTTAACGTTACGTTTAGGGTTAGGTTTTGTTTTAGGGTTAGGGTTAGGGTTAGGATTAGGTTTAGGGTTTAAGTTTTCGGTTAGGTTTAGTGTTAGGGTTAGTGTTAGGATTAGGTTTTGGGTTAGGGTTTAGGTTTGGTTAGGTTTAGGGTTAGGGTTAGGTTTATGGTTAGGTTTAGCTTTAAGGTTAGGGTTAGGGTTATGGTTAGGGTTAGCGTTAGGGTTAGGGTTAGGGTTAGGGTTCCGATTAGAGTTAGGTTTAGAGTTTGGGTTTGGGTAAGGGTTAAGGTTAGGGTTAGGGTTAGGGTTAGGGTTAGGACTAGGATTAGGGTTAGGGTTAGGGTTAGGGTTAGGATTAGGGTTAGGGTTTGGGTTTAGGTTTGGGTTATGGTTAGGGTAAGTGTTAGGGTTACAGTTTAGTGTTAGGGTTAGTGTTAGGGTTTCGGTTTCGGTTATGTTTTGGGCTAGATTTAGGTTTAGGTTTAGGGTTTGGGTTCGGATTAGGATTAGGGTTAGGGTTTGGGTTAGGGTTAGGGTTAGGGTTTGGGTTAGGGTTAGGGTTAGGGTTAGGATTAGGGTTAGGGTTTGTGTTAAGATTAGGGTTTCGGTTTGGGTTAAGGTTAGGGTTAGGGGTAAGGATAGGGTTAAGATTAGGGTTAGGGTAAGGGTTAGGGTTAGGGTAAGGGTTAGGATAAGGAGGAGGGATAGTGTTAGGGTTAGGATTAGGGTTATTATTTGGGTTATGGTTTGGGTTAGCGTTAGGTTTACGGTTTGGGTTAGTGTTAGAGTGAGGCTTTGAGTTAGGGTTAAGTTTGGGGTTAGGTTAGGGTTTGGTTTAGAGTTAGGTTTAGGTTAGGGATTGGGTTAGAGTTAGGGTTAGGGTTAGGTGTTGGATTAGGGTTATGGTTAGGGTTAGGGTTAGGATTAAGGTTAGGGTTAGGGTACCGATTAGAGTTAGGTTTAGAGTTTGGGTTTGGGTAAGGGTTAAGGTTAGGGTTACTGTTACGGTTAGGGTTAGGGATAGGACTAGGTTTAGGTTTAGGTTTACGGTTAGGATTAGGATTAGGGTTTGTGTTTAGGTTTGGGTTATTGTTAGGGTAAGTGTTAGGGTTAGGGTTTAGGGTTAGGTTTAGGTTTAGGGTTAGGGTTTCGGTTTGGGTTATATTTTGGGTTATGTTTAGGGTTAGGGTTAGGGTTTGGGTTCGGGTTAGGATTAGGGTTAGGGTTTGAGTTTGAATTAGGTTTAGGCTTAGCATTAGGGTTAGGGTTAGGTTTAGGATTAATGTTTCAGTTAGGGTTAGGGTTAGGGTTAGGATAAGGATGAGGGTTAGTGTTTTTGTTAGGATTAGGGTTATTATTTGGGTTATGGTTTGGGTTAGGTTTAGGGTTAGGGTTAGGGTTAGGGTTTGGGTTAGGGTTAGGTTTAGGGTTAGGGTTAGGGTTAGGGTTTGTGTTAAGATTAGGGTTTGGTTTAGGGTTAGGGTTAGGGTTAGGATAAGGATGAAGGTTAGTGTTAGGCTTAGGATTAGGGTTATTATTTGGGTTATGGTTTGGGTTAGGGTTAGGGTTCCGGTTTGGGTTTGTGTTAGAGTGAGGGTTTGAGTTAGGGTTAGTTTTCGGGTTAGGTTAGGGTTTGGGTTAGAGTTAGGGTTAGGGTTAGGGTTTGGGTTTGGTTTAGAGTTAGGTTTAGGTTAGGTTTTGGGTTAGAGTTAGGTTTAGGGTGAGGTGTTGGATTAGGGATATGGTTAGGGTTAGGGTTAGGGTTAGCGTTCTGATTAGAGTTATGTTTAGAGTTTGGGTTTGGGTAAGGGTTAAGGTTATTTTTAGTGTTAGGATTAGGGTTAGGGTTTGAGTTTGAATTAGGTTTAGGGTTAGCATTAGGGTTAGGGTGAGGTTTAGGATAAGTATTTCAGTTAGGGTTAGGGTTAGGGTTAGGGTTTGGGTTCGGGTTATGGTTAGGGTTAGGGTTAGGGTTAGGGTTAGGGTTAGGATTTGGGTTAGGGTTAGGGTTAGGGTTCGGGTTAGGTTTAGGACTAGGGTTAGTGTTAGGGTTAGGTTTAGGCTTAGCA
>JAJHUQ010000065.1:1705000-1715000 GCA_035773235.1 Eospalax fontanierii | reverse complement strand
GGTTAAGGTTAGGGTTAGGGTTAGGGTTTGGGTTAGGGTTAGGTTAAGGTTAGGGTTTGGGTTAGGTTTAGGGTTGGAGTTAGGATTAGGGTCAGGGTTTGTGTTAAAATTAGGGTTTGGGTTTGTGTTAGGGTTAGGGTTAGGGTTAGGTTTAGAATTAGGGTTAGGGTTAGGGTTAGGATAAGGATGAGGGTTCAGGTTAGGGTTAGGATTAGGGTTATTATTTGGGTTATGGTTTGGGTTAGTGTTAGAGTTAGGGTTTGAGTTAGGGTTAGGTTTAGGGTTAGGTTAGGGTTTGGGTTAGAGTTAGGGTTAGGGTTACGGTTTGGGTTTGGTTTAGAGTTAGGGTTAGGTTAGGCTTTGGGTTAGAGTTAGGGTTAGGGTGAGGTGTTGGATTAGGGATATGGTTAGGGTTAGGGTTAGGATTAGGGTTAGGGTTAGCGTTCTGATTAGAGTTATGTTTAGAGTTTGGGTTTGGGTAAGGGTTAAGGTTATTTTTAGTGTTAGGATTAGGGTTAGGGTTTGAGTTTGAATTAGGTTTAGGGTTAGCATTAGGGTTAGGGTGAGGTTTAGGATAAGTATTTCAGTTAGGGTTAGGGATAGGGTTAGGGTTTGGGTTCGGGTTATGGTTAGGGTTAGGGTTAGGGTTTGATTTAGGGTTAGGGTTAGGCTTAGGGTTAGTGTAAGGGTTTGGGTTAGGGTTAGGTTTAGGACTAGGGTTAGTGTTAGGGTTAGGTTTAGGCTTAGCATTAGGGATAGGATTAGGGTTAGGTTTAGGGTTTGGGTTAGGGTTAGGGTTAGGGTTAGGGTTAGGGTTTGGGTTAGGGTTAGGGTTAGGGTTAGGTTTAGGACTAGGGTTAGTGTTAGGGTTAGGTTTAGGCTTAGCATTAGGGATAGGATTAGGGTTAGAACTAGGGTTAGGTTTAGGGTTAGGGTTAGGATAAGGATGAGGGTTAGTGTTAGGGTTAGGATTAGGGTTATTATTTGGGTTATGGTTTGGGTTAGGGTTAGGGTTACGGTTTGGGTTAGTGTTAGAGTGAGGGTTTGAGTTAGGGTTAGGTTTATGGTTAGGTTAGGATTTTGGTTAGAGTTAGGGTTAGGGTTGGGTTTAGGGTTAGGGTTAGGGTTAGGGTTAGGGTTTAGGGTTAGGTTTAGGGTTAGGTATAGGGTTTCGGTTTGCGTTATATTTTGGGTTAGGATTAGGGTTCGGGTTTGAGTTTGAATTAGTTTTAGGGTTAGCATTAGGGTTAGGGTTAGGTTTAGGATTAGTGTTTCAGTTACGGTTAGGGTTAGGGTTAGGTTTAGGGTTTGATTTAGGGTTAGGGTTAGGGTTAGGGTTAGTGTTAGGGTTTGGGTTAGGGTTAGGGTTACGACTAGGGTTAGGGTTAGGTTTAGGGTTGGCATTAGTTTTAGGATAAGGGTTAGGGTTAGGGTTTGGGTTTGGTTTAGGGTTAGGGTTAGGGTTTGGGTTAGGGTTAGGGTTAGGGTTAACGTTTGAGTTAGGGTTACGGTTAGGGTTAGGATTAGGGTTAGGGTTTGTGTTAAGATTAGGGTTTGGTTTAGGGTTAGGGTTAGGGTTTGGGTTAACGTTACGTTTAGGGTTAGGTTTTGTTTTAGGGTTAGGGTTAGGGTTAGGATTAGGTTTAGGGTTTAGGTTTTCGGTTAGGTTTAGTGTTAGGGTTAGTGTTAGGATTAGGTTTTGGGTTAGGGTTTAGGTTTGGTTAGGTTTAGGGTTAGGGTTAGGTTTATGGTTAGGTTTAGCTTTAAGGTTAGGGTTAGGGTTATGGTTAGGGTTAGCGTTAGGTTTAGGGTTAGGGTTAGGGTTCCGATTAGAGTTAGGTTTAGAGTTTGGGTTTGGGTAAGGGTTAAGGTTAGGGTTAGGGTTAGGGTTAGGGTTAGGACTAGGATTAGGGTTAGGGTTAGGGTTAGGGTTAGGATTAGGGTTAGGGTTTGGGTTTAGGTTTGGGTTATGGTTAGGGTAAGTGTTAGGGTTACAGTTTAGTGTTAGGGTTAGTGTTAGAGTTTCGGTTTCGGTTATGTTTTGGGCTAGATTTAGGTTTAGGGTTAGGGTTTGGGTTCGGATTAGGATTAGGGTTAGGGTTTGGGTTAGGGTTAGGGTTAGGGTTTGGGTTAGGGTTAGGGTTAGGGTTAGGATTAGGGTTAGGGTTTGTGTTAAGATTAGGGTTTCGGTTTGGGTTAGGGTTAGGGTTAGGGTTAAGGTTAGGGTTAGAATTAGGGTTAGGGTTAGGGTTAGGGTTAGGGTTAGGGTTAGGATAAGGAGGAGGGATAGTGTTAGGGTTAGGATTAGGGTTATTATTTGGGTTATGGTTTGGGTTAGCTTTAGGTTTACGGTTTGGGTTAGTGTTAGAGTGAGGCTTTGAGTTAGGGTTAAGTTTAGGGTTAGGTTAGGGTTTGGTTTAGAGTTAGGTTTAGGTTAGGGATTGGGTTAGAGTTAGGGTTAGGGTTAGGTGTTGGATTAGGGTTATGGTTAGGGTTAGGGTTAGGATTAAGGTTAGGGTTAGGGTACCGATTAGAGTTAGGTTTAGAGTTTGGGTTTGGGTAAGGGTTAAGGTTAGGGTCAGGGTTACGGTTAGGGTTAGGGATAGGACTAGGTTTAGGGTTAGGTTTACGGTTAGGATTAGGATTAGGGTTTGTGTTTAGGTTTGGGTTATTGTTAGGGTAAGTGTTAGGGTTAGGGTTTAGGGTTAGGTTTAGGTTTAGGGTTAGGGTTTCGGTTTGGGTTATATTTTGGGTTATGTTTAGGGTTAGGGTTAGGGTTTGGGTTCGGGTTAGGATTAGGGTTAGGGTTTGAGTTTGAATTAGGTTTAGGCTTAGCATTAGGGTTAGGGTTAGGTTTAGGATTAATGTTTCAGTTAGGGTTAGGGTTAGGGTTAGGATAAGGATGAGGGTTAGTGTTTTTGTTAGGATTAGGGTTATTATTTGGGTTATGGTTTGGGTTAGGTTTAGGGTTAGGGTTAGGGTTAGGGTTTGGGTTAGGGTTAGGTTTAGGGTTAGGGTTAGGGTTAGGGTTTGTGTTAAGATTAGGGTTTGGTTTAGGGTTAGGGTTAGGGTTAGGATAAGGATGAAGGTTAGTGTTAGGGTTAGGATTAGGGTTATTATTTGGGTTATGGTTTGGGTTAGGGTTAGGGTTCCGGTTTGGGTTTGTGTTAGAGTGAGGGTTTGAGTTAGGGTTAGTTTTCGGGTTAGGTTAGGGTTTGGGTTAGAGTTAGGGTTAGGGTTAGGGTTTGGGTTTGGTTTAGAGTTAGGTTTAGGTTAGGTTTTGGGTTAGAGTTAGGTTTAGGGTGAGGTGTTGGATTAGGGTTATGGTTAGGGTTAGGGTTAGGATTAGGGTTATGGTTATGTTCCGATTAGAGTTAGGTTTAGAGTTTGGGTTTGGATAAGGGTTAAGGTTAGGGTTAGGGTTACGGTTAGGGTTAGGGATAGGACTAGGATTAGGGTTACGTTTAGGGTTAGGATTAGGGTTATGGTTTGTGTTTAGGTTTGGGTTATGGTTAGGGTAATTGTTAGGGTTAGGGTTTAGGGTTAGGTTTAGGGTTAGGGTTAGGGTTTCGGTTTGGGTTATATTTTGGGTTAGGATTAGGGTTAGGTTTAGGTTTTGGGTTCGGGTTAGGATTAGGGTTACGGTTTGAGTTTGAATTAGGTTTAGGGTTAGCATTAGGGTTAGGGTTAGGTTTAGGATTAGTGTTTCAGTTACGGTTAGGGTTAGGTTAAGGTTAGGGTTAGTGTTAGGTTTAGGGTTTGATTTAGGGTTAGGGTTAGGGTTAGGGTTAGTGTTAGGGTTTGGGTTAGGGTTAGGGTTACGACTAGGGTTAGGGTTAGGTTTAGGGTTAGCATTAGTTTTAGGATTAGGGTTAGGGTTAGGGTTTGGGTTTGGGTTAGGTTTAGGGTTAGGGTTAGGGTTTGGGTTAGGGTTAGGGTTAACGTTTGAGTTAGGGTTACGGTTAAGGTTAGGATTAGGCTTAGGTTTTGTGTTAAGATTAGGGTTTGGTTTAGGGTTAGGGTTAGGGTTTGGGTTAAAGTTACGTTTAGGGTTAGGTTTTGTTTTAGGGTTAGGGTTAGGGTTAGGATTAGGTTTAGGGTTTAGGTTTTCGGTTAGGTTTAGTGTTAGGGTTAGGATTAGGGTTTGGGTTAGGGTTTAGGTTTGGTTAGGTTTAGGATTAGGTTTAGCTTTACGGTTAGGGTTATTGTTAGGGTTAGCGTTAGGGTTAGGGTTAGGATAAGGAGGAGGGTTAGTGTTAGGGTTAGGATTAGGGTTATTATTTGGGTTAAGGTTTGGGTTAGGGTTAGGGTTACGGTTTGGGTTAGTGTTAGAGTGAGGGTTTGAGTTAGGGTTAGGTTTAGGGTTAGGTTAGGTTTTGGGTTAGAGATAGGGTTAGGGTTAGGGTTTGGGTTTGGTTTAGAGTTAGGTTTAGGTTAGGGTTTGGGTTAGAGTTAGGGTTAGGGTTAGGTGTTGGATTAGGGTTATGGTTAGGGTTAGGGTTAGGATTAGGGTTAGGGTTAGGGTTCCGATTAGAGTTAGGTTTAGAGTTTGGGTTTGGGTAAGGGTTAAGGTTAGGGTTAGGGTTACGGTTAGGGTTAGGGATAGGACTAGGTTTAGGGTTAGGTTTAGGGTTAGGATTAGGGTTAGGGTTTGTGTTTAGGTTTGGGTTATGGTTAGGGTAAGTGTTAGGGTTAGGGTTTAGGGTTAGGTTTAGGGTTAGGGTTAGGGTTTCGGTTTGGGTTATATTTTGGGTTAGGTTTAGCTTTATGGTTAGGGTTATTGTTAGGGTTAGCGTTAGGGTTAGGGTTAGGGTTAGGTTTCCGATTAGAGTTAGGTTTAGAGTTTGGGTTTGGGTAAGGGTTAAGGTTAGGGTTAGGGTTAGGGTTAGGGTTAGGGTTAGGGTTAGGGTTAGGACTAGGATTAGGGTTAGGGTTAGGGTTAGGGTTAGGATTAGGGTTAGGGTTTGGGTTTAGGTTTGGGTTATGGTTAGGGTAAGTGTTAGGGTTACAGTTTAGTGTTAGGGTTAGGGTTAGGGTTCCAGTTTCGGTTAGGTTTTGGGCTAGATTTAGGTTTAGGGTTAGGGTTTGGGTTCGGACTAGGATTAGGGTTAGGGTTTGGGTTAGGGTTAGGGTTAGGGTTTGAGTTAGGGTTAGGGTTAGGGTTAGGATTAGGGTTAGGGTTTGTGTTAAGATTAGGGTTTGGTTTAGGGTTAGCGTTAGGGTTTGGGTTAACGTTACGTTTAGGGTTAGGTTTAGTTTTAGGGTTAGGGTTAGGGTTAGGATTAGCGTTAGGGCTAAGGTTTTCGCTTAGGTTTAGTGTTAGGGTTAGTGTTAGGATTAGGTTTTGGGTTAGGTTTTAGGTTTGGTTAGGTTTAGGGTTAGGGTTAGGTTTATGGTTAGGTTTAGCTTTAAGGTTAGGGTTAGGGTTATGGTTAGGTTTAGCGTTAGGGTTAGGGTTAGGGTTAGGGTTCCGATTAGAGTTAGGTTTAGAGTTTGGGTTTGGGTAAGGGTTAAGGTTAGGGTTAGGGTTAGGGTTAGGGTTAGGACTAGGATTAGGGTTAGGGTTAGGGTTAGGGTTAGGATTAGGGTTAGGGTTTGGGTTTAGGTTTGGGTTATGGTTAGGGTAAGTGTTAGGGTTACAGTTTAGTGTTAGGGTTAGTGTTAGGGTTTCGGTTTCGGTTATGTTTTGGGCTAGATTTAGGTTTAGGGTTAGGGTTTGTGTTCGGATTAGGATTAGGGTTAGGGTTTGGGTTAGGGTTAGTGTTAGGGTTTGGGTTAGGGTTAGGGTTAGGGTTAGGATTAGGGTTAGGTTTTGTGTTAAGATTAGGGTTTCGGTTTGGGTTAGGGTTAGGGTTAGGGTTAAGGTTAGGGTTAGAATTAGGGTTAGGGTTAGGGTTAGGGTTAGGGTTAGGGTTAGGATAAGGAGGAGGGATAGTGTTAGGGTTAGGATTAGGGCTCTTATTTGGGTTGTGGTTTGGGTTAGCTTTAGGTTTACGGTTTGGGTTAGTGTTAGAGTGAGGCTTTGAGTTAGGGTTAAGTTTAGGGTTAGGTTAGGGTTTGGTTTAGAGTTAGGTTTAGGTTAGGGATTGGGTTAGAGTTAGGGTTAGGGTTAGGTGTTGGATTAGGGTTATGGTTAGGGTTAGGGTTAGGATTAAGGTTAGGGTTAGGGTACCGATTAGAGTTAGGAATAGAGTTTGGGTTTGGGAAAGGGTTAAGGTTAGGGTTAGGGTTACGGTTAGGGTTAGGGATGGGACTAAGTGTAGGGTTAGGTTTACGTATAGGATTAGGATTAGGGTTTGTGTTTAGGTTTGGATTATTGTTAGGGTAAGTGTTAGGGTTAGGGTTTAGGGTTAGGTTTAGGTTTAGGGTTAGGGTTTCGGTTTGGGTTATATTTTGGGTTATGTTTAGGGTTAGGGTTAGGGTTTGGGTTCGGGTTAGGATTAGGGTTAGGGTTTGAGTTTGAATTAGGTTTAGGCTTAGCATTAGGGTTAGGGTTAGGTTTAGGATTAATGTTTCAGTTAGGGTTAGGGTTAGGGTTAGGATAAGGATGAGGGTTAGTGTTTTTGTTAGGATTAGGGTTATTATTTGGGTTATGGTTTGGGTTAGGTTTAGGGTTAGGGTTAGGGTTAGGGTTTGGGTTAGGGTTAGGTTTAGGGTTAGGGTTAGGGTTAGGGTTTGTGTTAAGATTAGGGTTTGGTTTAGGGTTAGGGTTAGGGTTAGGATAAGGATGAAGGTTAGTGTTAGGGTTAGGATTAGGGTTATTATTTGGGTTATGGTTTGGGTTAGGGTTAGGGTTCCGGTTTGGGTTTGTGTTAGAGTGAGGGTTTGAGTTAGGGTTAGTTTTCGGGTTAGGTTAGGGTTTGGGTTAGAGTTAGGGTTAGGGTTAGGGTTTGGGTTTGGTTTAGAGTTAGGTTTAGGTTAGGTTTTGGGTTAGAGTTAGGTTTAGGGTGAGGTGTTGGATTAGGGTTATGGTTAGGGTTAGGGTTAGGATTAGGGTTATGGTTAGGGTTCCGATTAGAGTTAGGTTTAGAGTTTGGGTTTGGATAAGGGTTAAGGTTAGGGTTAGGGTTACGGTTAGGCTTAGGGATAGCACTAGGATTAGCGTTACGTTTAGGGTTAGGATTAGGGTTATGGTTTGTGTTTAGGTTTGGGTTATGGTTAGGGTAATTGTTAGGGTTAGGGTTTAGGGTTAGGTTTAGGGTTAGGGTTAGGGTTTCGGTTTGGGTTATATTTTGGGTTAGGATTAGGGTTAGGTTTAGGTTTTGGGTTCGGGTTAGGATTAGGGTTACGGTTTGAGTTTGAATTAGGTTTAGGGTTAGCATTAGGGTTAGGGTTAGGTTTAGGATTAGTGTATCAGTTACGGTTAGGGTTAGGTTAAGGTCAGGGTTAGTGTTAGGTTTAGGGTTTGATTTAGGGTTAGGGTTAGGGTTAGGGTTAGTGTTAGGGTTTGGGTTAGGGTTAGGGTTACGACTAGGGTTAGGGTTAGGTTTAGGGTTAGCATTAGTTTTAGGATTAGGGTTAGGGTTAGGGTTTGGGTTTGGGTTAGGGTTAGGGTTAGGGTTAGGATTTGGGTTAGGGTTAGGGTTAACGTTTGAGTTAGGGTTACGGTTAAGGTTAGGATTAGGCTTAGGTTTTGTGTTAAGATTAGAGTTTGGTTTAGGGTTAGGGTTAGGGTTTGGGTTAAAGTTACGTTTAGGGTTAGGTTTTGTTTTAGGGTTAGGGTTAGGGTTAGGATTAGGTTTAGGGTTTAGGTTTTCGGTTAGGTTTAGTGTTAGGGTTAGGATTAGGGTTTGGGTTAGGGTTTAGGTTTGGTTAGGTTTAGGATTAGGTTTAGCTTTACGGTTAGGGTTATTGTTAGGGTTAGCGTTAGGGTTAGGGTTAGGATAAGGAGGAGGGTTAGTGTTAGGGTTAGGATTAGGGTTATTATTTGGGTTAAGGTTTGGGTTAGGGTTAGGGTTACGGTTTGGGTTAGTGTTAGAGTGAGGGTTTGAGTTAGGGTTAGGTTTAGGGTTAGGTTAGGTTTTGGGTTAGAGATAGGGTTAGGGTTAGGGTTTGGGTTTGGTTTAGAGTTAGGTTTAGGTTAGGGTTTGGGTTAGAGTTAGGGTTAGGGTTAGGTGTTGGATTAGGGTTATGGTTAGGGTTAGGGTTAGGATTAGGGTTAGGGTTAGGGTTCCGATTAGAGTTAGGTTTAGAGTTTGGGTTTGGGTAAGGGTTAAGGTTAGGGTTAGGGTTACGGTTAGGGTTAGGGATAGGACTAGGTTTAGGGTTAGTTTTAGGGTTAGGATTAGGGTTAGGGTTTGTGTTTAGGTTTGGGTTATGGTTAGGGTAAGTGTTAGGGTTAGGGTTTAGGGTTAGGGTTAGGGTTACGGTTAGGGTTTCGGTTTGGGTTATATTTTGGGTTAGGTTTAGCTTTATGGTTAGGGTTATTGTTAGGGTTAGCGTTAGGGTTAGGGTTAGGGTTAGGTTTCCGATTAGAGTTAGGTTTAGAGTTTGGGTTTGGGTAAGGGTTAAGGTTAGGGTTAGGGTTAGGGTTAGGGTTAGGGTTAGGGTTAGGGTTAGGGTTAGGACTAGGATTAGGGTTAGGGTTAGGGTTAGGGTTAGGATTAGGGTTAGGGTTTGGGTTTAGGTTTGGGTTATGGTTAGGGTAAGTGTTAGGGTTACAGTTTAGTGTTAGGGTTAGGGTTAGGGTTTCAGTTTCGGTTATGTTTTGGGCTAGATTTAGGTTTAGGGTTAGGGTTTGGGTTCGGATTAGGATTAGGGTTAGGGTTTGGGTTAGGGTTAGGGTTAGGGTTTGAGTTAGGGTTAGGGTTAGGGTTAGGATTAGGGTTAGGGTTTGTGTTAAGATTAGGGTTTGGGTTTGGGTTAGGGTTAGGGTTAGGGTTAGGGTTAGGGTCAGAATTAGGGTTAGGGTTAGGGTTAGGGTTAGGGTTAGGGTTAGGGTTAGGGTTAGGATAAGGAGGAGGGTTATTGTTAGGTTTAGGATTAGGGTTATTATTTGGGTTAAGGTTTGGGTTAGGGTTAGGGTTACGGTTTGGGTTAGTGTTAGAGTGAGGGTTTGAGTTAGGGTTAGGTTTAGGGTTAGGTTAGGTTTTGGGTTAGAGATAGGGTTAGGGTTAGGGTTTGGGTTTGGTTTAGAGTTAGGTTTAGGTTAGGGTTTGGGTTAGAGTTAGGGTTAGGGTTAGGTGTTGGATTAGGGTTATGGTTAGGGTTAGGGTTAGGATTAGGGTTAGGGTTAGGGTTCCGATTAGAGTTAGGTTTAGAGTTTGTGTTTGGGTAAGGGTTAAGGTTAGGGTTACTGTTACGGTTAGGGTTAGGGATAGGACTAGGTTTAGGGTTAGGTTTAGGGTTAGGATTAGGGTTAGGGTTTGTGTTTAGGTTTGGGTTATGGTTAGGGTAAGTGTTAGGGTTAGGGTTTAGGGTTAGGTTTAGGGTTAGGGTTAGGGTTTCGGTTTGGGTTATATATTGGGTTAGGTTTAGGGGTAGGGTTAGGGTTTGGGTTCGGGTTAGGATTAAGGTTAGGGTTTGAGTTTGAATTAGGTTTAGGCTTAGCATTAGGGTTAGGGTTAGGTTTAGGATTAATGTTTCAGTTAGGGTTAGGGTTAGGGTTAGGATAAGGATGAGGGTTAGTGTTAGGGTTAGGATTAGGGTTATTATTTGGGTTATGGTTTGGGTTAGGGTTAGGGTTAGGGTTAGGGTTAGGGTTTGCGTTAGGGTTAGGGTTAGGGTTAGGGTAAGGGTTAGGGTTAGGATAAGGATGAAGGTTAGTGTTAGGGTTAGGATTAGGGTTATTATTTGGGTTATGGTTTGGGTTAGGGTTAGGGTTCCGGTTTGGGTTTGTGTTAGAGTGAGGGTTTGAGTTAGGGTTAGTTTTCGGGTTAGGTTAGGGTTTGGGTTAGAGTTAGGGTTAGGGTTAGGGTTTGGGTTTGGTTTAGAGTTAGGTTTAGGTTAGGTTTTGGGTTAGAGTTAGGTTTAGGGTGAGGTGTTGGATTAGGGTTATGGT
>JAJHUQ010000065.1:1697500-1700000 GCA_035773235.1 Eospalax fontanierii | reverse complement strand
TTAGGATTAATGTTTCAGTTAAGGTTAGGGTTAGGGTTAGGATAAGGATGAGGGTTAGTGTTGGGGTTAGGATTAGGGTTATTATTTGGGCTATGGTTTGGGTTAGGGTTAGGGTTAGGGTTAGGCTTAGGGTTTGCGTTAGGGTTAGGGTTAGGGTTAGGGTTAGGGTTAGGGTTTGTGTTAAGATTAGGGTTTGGTTTAGGGTTAGGGTTAGGGTTAGGATAAGGATGAGGATTAGTGTTAGGGTTAGGATTAGGGTTATTATTTGGGTTATGGTTTGGGTTAGGTTTAGGGTTACGGTTTGGGTTTGTGTTAGAGTCAGGGTTTGAGTTAGGGTTAGGTTTAGGGTTAGGTTAGGGTTTGGGTTACATTCAGGGTTAGGGTTAGGGTTTGGGTTTGGTTTAGAGTTAGGTTTAGTTTAGGGTATGGGTTAGAGTTAGGGTTAGGGTGAGGTGTTGGATTAGGGTTATGTTTAGGGTTAGGGTTAGGATTAGGGTTATGGTTAGGGTTCCGATTAGAGTTAGGTTTAGAGTTTGGGTTTGGGTAAGGGTTAAGTTTAGGGTTAGGGTTACGGTTAGGGTTAGGGATAGGACTAGGATTAGGGTTAGGTTTAGGGTTAGGATTAGTGTTAGTGTTTGTGTTTAGGTTTGGGTTATGGTTAGGGTAAGTGTTAGGGTTAGGGTTTAGGGTTAGGGTTAGGGTTTCGGTTTGGGTTATATTTTGGGTTAGTTTTAGGGTTAGGGTTAGGGTTTGGGTTCGGGTTAGGATTAGGGTTAGGGTTTGAGTTTGAATTAGGTTTAGGGTTAGCAATAGGGTTAGGGTTAGGTTTAGGATTAGTGTTTCAGTTAGGGTTAGGGTTAGGTTAAGGATATGGTTAGGGTTAGGTTTAGGGTTTATTTTAGGGTTAGGGTTAGGGTTAGAGTTAGTGTTAGGGTTCGGGTTAGGGTTAGGGTTACGACTAGGGTTAGGGTTAGGTTTAGGGTTAGCATTAGTTTTAGGATTAGGGTTAGGGTTAGGTTTTGGGTTTGGGTAAGGGTTAGGGTTAGGGTTAGGGTTTGGGTTAGGGTTAGGGTTAGGGTTAACGTTTGAGTTAGGGTTACGGTTAGGGTTAGGATTAGGGTTAGGATTTGTGTTAAGATTAGGGTTTGGTTTAGGGTTAGGGTTAGGGTTTGGGTTAAAGTTACGTTTAGGGTTAGGTTTTGTTTTAGGTTTAGGGTTAGGGTTAGGATTAGGTTTAGGGTTTAGGTTTTCGGTTAGTTTTAGTGTTAAGGTTAGGGTTAGGATTAGGGTTTGGTTTAGGTTTTTAGGTTTGGTTAGGTTTAGGGTTAGGGTTTGGGTTTTGGTTAGATTTTGCTTTACGGTTAGGGTTAGGGTTATGGTTAAGGTTAGCGTTAGGGTTAGGGTTAGGGTTAGGCTTCCGATTAGAGTTAAGTTTAGAGTTTGGGTTTGGGTAAGGATTAAGGTTAGGGTTAGGGTTAGTGTTAGGGTTAGGGTTAGGACTAGGATTAGGGTTAGGGTTAGGGTTAGGATTAGGGTTAGGGTTTGGGTTTAGGTTTGGGTTATGGTTAGGGTAAGTGTTAGGGTTACAGTTTAGGGTTAGGTTTAGGGTTAGGGTTAGGGTTTCGGTTTGGGTTATGTTTTGGGCTAGGTTTAGGTTTAGGGTTAGGGTTTGGGTTCGGGTTACGATTAGGGTTAGTGTTTGAGTTTGAATTAGGTTTAGGGTTAGCATTAGGTTTAGGGTTAGGTTTAGGATTAGTGTTTCAGTTAGGGTTAGGGTTAGGATTAAGGTTAGGGTTAGAGTTAGGTGTAGGGTTTATTTTAGGGTTAGGGTTAGGGTTAGGGTTAGTGATATGGTTCGGGTTAGGGTTAGTGTTACGACTAGGGATAGGGTTAGGTTTAGGTTAGCATTAGTTGTAGGATTAGGGTTAGGGTTAGGTTTTGGGGTTGGGTAAGGGTTAGGGTTAGGGTTAGGGTTTGGGTTAGGGTTAGGGTTAGGGTTAACGTTTTAGTTAGGGTTACGGTTAGGGTTAGGATTAGGGTTAGGATTTGTGTTAAGATTAGGGTTTGGTTTAGGGTTAGGGTTAGGGTTTGGGTTAAAGTTACGTTTAGGGTTAGGTTTTGTTTTAGGTTTAGGGTTAGGGTTAGGATTAGGTTTAGGGTTTAGGTTTTCGGTTAGTTTTCGTGTTAAGGTTAGGGTTAGGATTAGGGTTTGGTTTAGGTTTTTAGGTTTGGTTAGGTTTAGGGTTAGGGTTAGGGTTATGGTTAGATTTAGCTTTACGGTTAGGGTTAGGGTTATGGTTAAGGTTAGCGTTAGGGTTAGGGTTAGGGTTAGGCTTCCGATTAGAGTTAGGTTTAGAGTTTGGGTTTGGGTAAGGATTAAGGTTAGGGTTAGGGTTAGTGTTAGGGTTAGGGTTAGGACTAGGATTAGGGTTAGGGTTAGGGTTAGGATTAGGGTTAGGGTTTGGGTTTAGGTTTGGGTTATGGTTAGGGTAAGTGTTAG
>JAJHUQ010000065.1:1685000-1695000 GCA_035773235.1 Eospalax fontanierii | reverse complement strand
GCGTTAGGATTAGGGTTAGGGTTAGCATTAGGGTTAGGGTTAGGTTTAGTATAAGTATTTCAGTTAGGGTTCGGGTTAGGGTTAGGGTTTGGGTTTGGGTTAGGGTTCCGAGTAGAGTTACGTTTAGAGTTTGGGTTTGGGTAAGGGTTAAGGTTAGGTTTAGGGTTATTATTAGGTTTAGGGTTTGAGTTTGAATTAGGTTTAGGGTTAGCATTAGGGTTAGGGTTAGGTTTAGTATAAGTATTTCAGTTTTGGTTAGGGTTAGGGTTAGGGTTTGGGTTCGTGTTAGGGTTAGGGTTAGGGTTAGGGTTTGATTTAGGGTTAGGATTAGGCTTAGGGTTAGTGTAAGGGTTTGGGTTAGGGTTAGGTTTAGGGCTAGGGTTAGTGTTAGGGTTAGGTTTAGGGTTAGCATTAGGGTTATTAGGGTTAGGGTTAGGGTTTGGGTTAGGGTTAGGGTTAGGATTAGGGTTTGCGTTTGGGTTAGGGTTAGGGTTAGGGTTAGGGTTTGGGTTAGGATTAGGGTTAGGGTTAGGATTAGGGTTAGGGTTTGTGTTAAGATTAGGGTTTGGGTTTGGGTTAGGGTTAGGGTTAGGGTTAGGGTTAGGGTTAGGGTTAGAATTAGGGTTAGGGTTAGGGTTAGGGTTAGGGTTAGGATAAGGATGAGGGTTAGTGTTAGGGTTAGGATTAGGGTTATTATTTGGGTTATGGTTTGGGTTAGGGTTAGGGTTACGGTTTGGGTTAGTGTTAGAGTGAGGGTTTGTGTTAGGGTTAGGTTTAGGGTTAGGTTAGGGTTTGGGTTAGAGTTAGGGTTAGGGTTAGAGTTTGGGTTTGGTTTAGTGTTAGGTTTAGGTTAGGGTTTGTGTTAGAGTTAGGGTTAGGTTGAGGTGTTGGATTAGGGTTATGGTTAGGGTTAGGGTTAGGATTAGGGTTAGGGTTAGGGTTCCGATTAGAGTTAGGTTTAGAGTTAGGGTTAGGGTTTGAGTTAGGTTTAGAGTTTGGGTTTGTTTAAGGGTTAAGGTTAGGGTTAGGGTTAGGGTTAGGGTTAGGGTTAGGGTTAGGGTTAGGGTTAGGACTAGGATTAGGGTTAGGGTTAGGGTTAGGATTAGGGTTAGGGTTTGGGTTTAGGTTTGGGTTATGGTTAGGGTTAGGGTTAGGGTTAGTGTTAGGGTTAGGACGAGGGTTAGTGTTAGGGTTAGGTTTAGGGTTAGCATTAGGGTTAGGATTAGGGTTAGGGTTAGGGTTAGGGTTAGGGTTTCGGTTAGGTTTAGGGTTGGGGTTAGGGTTTCGGTTAGGGTTAGGGTTAGGGTTAGGGTTTGGGTTAGGGTTAGGGTTAGGATTAGGGTTAGGGTTTGTGTTAAGATTAGGGTTTGGGTTTGGGTTATGGTTAGGGTTAGGTTTAGGGTTCGGATTAGGGTTGGAATTATGGTTAGGGTTAAGGTTAGGGTTAGGGTTAGGGTTAGGGTTAGGGTTATTATTTGGGTTATGGTTTGTGTTAGGGTTACGGTTAGGGTTTGTGTTAGTGTTAGAGTTAGGGTTTGAATTAGGGATAGGTTTAGGGTTAGGTTAGGGTTTGGGTTAGAGTTAGGGTTAGGGTTAGGGTTTGGGTTTGGTTTAGAGTTAGGTTTAGGTTAGGGTTTAGGTTAGAGATAGGGTTAGGGTGAGGTGTTGGATTAGGGTTTTGGTTAGGGTTAGGTTTAGGATTAGTGTTAGGGTTAGGGTTCCGATTAGAGTTTGGTTTAGAGTTTGGGTTTGGGTAAGGGTTAAGGTTAGGGTTACGGTTAGGGTTAGGGTTAACGTTTGAGTTAGGGTTACGGTTAGGGTTAGGATTAGGGTTAGGGTTTGTGTTAAGATTAGGGTTTGGATTTGTGTTAGGGTTAGGCTTAGGGTTAGGGTTAGGGTTAGGGTTAGGGTTAGGGTTAGGGTTTCGGTTTGGGTTATGTTTTGGGTTAGGTTTAGGGTTAGGGTTAGGGTTTGGGTTCGGGTTAGGATTAGGGTTAGGGTTTGAGTTTGAATTAGATTTAGGGTTAGCATTAGGGTTAGGGTTAGGTTTAGGATAAGTATTTCAGTTAGGGTTAGGGTTAGGGTTAGGGTTTGGGTTCGGGTTAGGGTTAGGGTTAGGGTTACGGTTTGATTTAGGGTTAGGGTTAGGCTTAGGGTTAGCGTAAGGGTTTGGGTTAGGGTTAGGGTTAGGACTAGGGTTAGTGTTAGGGTTAGGTTTAGGGTTAGCATTAGGGTTAGGATTAGGGTTAGGGTTAGGGTTTGGGTTATGGTTAGGCTTAGGGTTAGGGTAAGGGTTTGGGTTAGGGTTAGGTTTAGGGTTAGGGTTTGGGTTAGGGTTAGGGTTAGGGTTAGGATTAGGGTTAGGGTTTGTGTTAAGATTAGGGTTTGGGTTTGGGTTAGGGTTAGGGTTAGGGTTAGAATTAGGGTTAGGGTTAGGTTTAGGGTTAGGGTTAGGGTTAGGTTTACGACTAGGGTTATCGTTAGGTTTAGGGTTAGCATTAGTTTTAGGATTAGGGTTAGGTTTTGGGTTTGGGTAAGGGTTAGGGTTAGGGTTAGGGTTAGGGTTTGGGTTAGGGTTAGGGTTTGGGTTAGGTTTAGGGTTGGCGTTAGGATTAGGGTTAGGGTTAGCATTAGGGTTAGGGTTAGGTTTAGTATAAGTATTTCAGTTAGGGTTCGGGTTAGGGTTAGGGTTTGGGTTTGGGTTAGGGTTCCGAGTAGAGTTACGTTTAGAGTTTGGGTTTGGGTAAGGGTTAAGGTTAGGTTTAGGGTTATTATTAGGTTTAGGGTTTGAGTTTGAATTAGGTTTAGGGTTAGCATTAGGGTTAGGGTTAGGTTTAGTATAAGTATTTCAGTTTTGGTTAGGGTTAGGGTTAGGGTTTGGGTTCGTGTTAGGGTTAGGGTTAGGGGTAGGGTTTGATTTAGGGTTAGGATTAGGCTTAGGGTTAGTGTAAGGGTTTGGGTTAGGGTTAGGTTTAGGACTAGGGTTAGTGTTAGGGTTAGGTTTAGGGTTAGCATTAGGGTTATTAGGGTTAGGGTTAGGGTTTGGGTTAGGGTTAGGGTTAGGATTAGGGTTTGCGTTTGGGTTAGGGTTAGGGTTAGGGTTAGGGTTTGGGTTAGGATTAGGGTTAGGGTTAGGATTAGGGTTAGGGTTTGTGTTAAGATTAGGGTTTGGGTTTGGGTTAGGGTTAGGGTTAGGGTTAGGGTTAGGGTTAGGGATAGAATTAGGGTTAGGGTTAGGGTTAGGGTTAGGGTTAGGATAAGGATGAGGGTTAGTGTTAGGGTTAGGATTAGGGTTATTATTTGCGTTATGGTTTGGGTTAGGGTTAGGCTTACGGTTTGGGTTAGTGTTAGAGTGAGGGTTTGTGTTAGGGTTAGGTTTAGGGCTAGGTTAGGGTTTGGGTTAGAGTTAGGGTTAGGGTTAGAGTTTGGGTTTGGTTTAGTGTTAGGTTTAGGTTAGGGTTTGTGTTAGAGTTAGGGTTAGGTTGAGGTGTTGGATTAGGGTTATGGTTAGGGTTAGGGTTAGGATTAGGGTTAGGGTTAGGGTTCCGATTAGAGTTAGGTTTAGAGTTAGGGTTAGGGTTTGAGTTAGGTTTAGAGTTTGGGTTTGTTTAAGGGTTAAGGTTAGGGTTAGGGTTAGGGTTAGGGTTAGGGTTAGGGTTAGGGTTAGGGTTAGGACTAGGATTAGGGTTAGGGTTAGGGTTAGGATTAGGGTTAGGGTTTGGGTTTAGGTTTGGGTTATGGTTAGTGTAAGTGTTAGGGTTACAGTTTAGTGTTAGGGATAGGGTTAGGGTTTCGGGTTCGGTTATGTTTTGGGCTAGATTTAGGGTTAGGGTTAGGGTTTGTGTTCGGATTAGGATTACGGTTAGGGTTTGGGTTAGGGTGAGGGTTAGGGTTTGGGTTAGGTTTAGGGTTAGTGTTAGAATTAGGGTTAGGGTTTGGGTTAGAGTTAGGGTTAGGTTTAAATGTTGGATTAGGGTTATGGTTAGGGTTAGGGTTAGGATTAGGGTTAGGGTTAGGGTTCTGATTAGAGTTAGGTTTAGAGTTTGGGTTTGGGTAAGGGTTAAGGTTAGGGTTAGGGTTACGGTTAGGGTTAGGGATAGGACTAGGATTAGGGTTAGATTTAGGGTTAGGATTAGGATTAGGGTTTGTGTTTAGGTTTGGGTTATGGTTAGGGTAAGTGTTAGGGTTAGGGTTTAGGGTTAGTTTTAGGGTTAGGGTTAGGGTTTCGGTTTGGGTTATATTTTGGGTTAGTTTTAGGATTAGGTTTAGGGTTTGAGTTTGAATTAGGTTTAGGGTTAGCATTAGGGTTAGGGTTAGGTTTAGGATTAGTGTTATAATTACGGTTAGGGTTACGTTAAGGTTAGGGATAGGGTTAGGTTTAGGGTTTGATTTATGGTTAGGGTTAGGGTTAGGGTTAGGGTTAGAGTTAGGATTTGGGTTCGGGTTAGGGTTACTACTAGGGTTAGGGTTAGGTTTAGGGTTAGCATTAATTTTAGGATTAGGGTTAGGGTTAGGGTTTGGGTTTGGGTTAGGTTTAGGGTTAGGGTTAGGGTTTGGGTTAGGGTTAGGGTTAGGTTTAACGTTTGAGTTAGGGTTACGGTTAGGGTTAGGATTAGGGTTAGGGTTTGTGTTAAGATTAGGGTTTCGTTTAGGGTTAGGGTTAGGGTTTGGGTTAAAGTTATGTTTAGGGTTAGGTTTTGTTTTAGGGTTAGGGTTAGGATTAGGTTTAGGGTTTAGGTTTTCGGTTAGGTTTAGTGTTAGGGTTAGGGTTAGGATTAGGGTTTGGGTTAGGGTTTAGGTTTGTTTAGGTTTAGGGTTAGGGTTAGGTTTATGGTTAGGTTTAGCTTTCCGGTTAGGGTTAGGGTTATGGTTAGTTAGCGTTAGGGTTAGGGTTAGGGTTAGGGTTCCGATTAGAGTTAGGTTTAGAGTTTGGGTTTGGGTAAGGGTTAAGGTTAGGGTTAGGGTTAGGGTTAGGGTTAGGGTTAGGGTTAGGGTTAGGACTAGGATTAGTGTTAGGGTTAGGGTTAGGGTTAGGATTAGGGTTAGGGTTTGGGTTTAGGTTTGGGTTATGGTTAGGGTAAGTGTTAGGGTTACAGTTTAGTGTTAGGGTTAGGGTTAGGGTTTCGCTTTCGGTTATGTTTTGGAATAGATTTAGGTTTAGGGTTAGGGTTTGGGTTCGGATTAGGATTAGGGTTAGGGTTTGGGTTAGGGTTAGGGTTAGGGTTTGGGTTAGGGTTAGGGTTAGGGTTAGGATTAGGGTTAGGGTTTGTGTTAAGATTAGGGTTTGGGTTTGGGTTAGGGTTAGGGTTAGGGTTAGGGTTAGGGTTAGGGTTAGGGTTTGGGTAAGGAGGAGGGTTAGTGTTAGGGTTAGGATTAGGGTTATTATTTGGGTTATGGTTTGGGTTAGGGTTAGGGTTACGGTTTGGGTTAATGTTAGAGTGAGGGTTTGAGTTAGGGTTAGGTTTAGGGTTAGGTTAGGGTTTGGGTTAGAGTTAGGGTTAGGGTTAGGGTTTGGGTTTGTTTTAGAGTTAGGTTTAAGTTAGTTTTTGGGTTAGAGTTAGGGTTAGGGTGAGGTGTTGGATTAGGGTTATGGTTAGGGTTAGTGTTAGGATTAGGTTTAGGGTTAGGGTTCCGATTAGAGTTAGGTTTAGAGTTTGGTTTTGGGTAAGGGTTAAGGTTAGGGTTAGGGTTACGGTTAGGGTTAGGGAAAGGACTACGATTAGGGTTAGGTTTAGCTTTACGGTTAGGGTTAGGTTTATGGTTAGGATTAGGGTTAGGGTTTGTGTTTAGGTTTGGGTTATGGTTAGGGTAAGTGTTAGGGTTAGGGTTTAGGGTTAGTTTTAGGGTTAGGGTTAGGGTTTCGGTTTGGGTTATATTTTGGGTTAGGTTTAGGGTTAGGGTTAGGGTTTGGGTTCGGGCTAGGATTAGGGTTAGGGTTTGAGTTTGAATTAGGTTTATGGTTAGCATTAGTTTTAGGGTTAGGTTTAGGATTAGTGTTTCAGTTAGGGTTAGGGTTAGGTTAAGGTTAGGGTTAGGGTTAGGGTTAGGGTTACGACTAGGGTTAGGGTTAGGTTTAGGGTTAGCATTAGTTTTAGGATTAGGGTTAGGGTTACGGTTTGGGTTTGGGTTAGGGTTAGGGTTAGGGTTAGGGTTTGGGTTAGGGTTAGGGTTAGGGTGAACGTTTGAGTTAGGGTTACGGTTAGAGTTAGGATTAGGGTAAGGATTTGTGTTAAGATTAGGGTTTGGTTTAGGTTTAGGGTTAGGGTTTGGGTTAAAGTTACGTTTAGGGTTATGTTTTGTTTTAGGGTTAGGGTTAGGGTTAGGATTAGGTTTAGGGTTTAGGTTTTCGCTTAGATTTAGTCTTAGGGTTAGGGTTATGATTAGGGTTTGGGTTAGGGTTTAGGTTTGGTTAGGTTTAGGGTTAGGGTTAGGGTTATGGTTAGGTTTAGCTTTACGGTTAGGGTTAGGGTTATGGTTAGGGTTAGCGTTAGGGTTAGGGTTAGGGTTAGGGTTCCGATTAGAGTTAGGGTTAGAGTTTGGGTTTGGGACAGGCCTAAGGTTAGGGTTAGGGTTAGGGTTAGGCTTAGGGTTAGGGTTTGATTTAGGGTTAGGGTTAGGCTTCGGGTTAGTGTAAGGGTTTGGGTTAGGGTTAGGGTTAGGACTAGGGTTAGGGTTAGAATTAGGGTTAGGGTTAGGGTTAGTGTAAGGGTTAGGGTAAGGGTTAGATTTAGGGTTAGGGTTAGGGTTAGGGTTAGGGTTAGGATAAGGATGAGGGTTAGTGTTAGGGTTAGGATTAGGGTTATTATTTGGGTTATGGTTTGGGTTAGGGTTAGGGTTACAGTTTGGGTAAGTGTTAGAGTGAGGGTTTGAGTTAGGGTTAGGGTTAGGGTTTGGGTTTGGTTTAGAGTTAGGTTTAGTTTAGGGTTTGGGTTAGAGTTAGGGTTAGGGTGAGGTGTTGGATTAGGATTATGGTTAGGGTTAGGGTTAGGATTAGGGTAAGGGTTAGGGTTCCGATTTCAGTTAGGTTTAGAGTTTGGGTTTGGGTAAGGGTTAAGGTTAGGGTTAGGGTTACGGTTAGGGTTAGGGATAGGACTAGGATTAGGGTTAGGTTTAGGGTTAGGATTAGGGTTAGGGTTTGTGTTTAGGTTTGGGTTATGGTTAGGGTAAGTGTTAGGGTTAGGGTTTAGGGATAGGTTGATGGTTAGTTTTAGGGTTTTGGTTTGGGTTATATTTTGGGTTACGTTTAGGGTTAGGGTTAGGGTTTGGGTTCGGGTTAGGATTAGGGTAGGGGTTTGAGTTTGAATTAGGTTTATGGTTAGCATTAGGGTTAGGGTTAGGTTTAGGATTAGTGTTTCTGTTAGGGTTAGGGTTAGGTTAAGGTTAGGGTTAAGGTTAGGTTTAGGGTTTCATTTAGGGTTAGGGTTAGGGTTAGGGTAAGTGTAAGTGTTTGGGTTAGGGTTAGGGTTAGGGTTAGGGTTAGGTTTAGGGTTAGCATTAGTTTTAGGATTAGGGTTAGGGTTAGGGTTAGGGTTCCGATTAGAGTTAGGTTTAGAGTTTGGGCTTGGGTAAGGGTTAAGGTTAGGGTTAGGGTTAGGGTTAGATTTAGGGTTAGGACTAGGATTAGGGTTAGTGTTAGGGTTAGGATTAGGGTTAGGGTTTGGGTTTATGTTTGGGTTATGGTTGGGGTAAGTGTTAGGGTTACAGTTTAGGGTTAGGGTTAGGGTTAGGGTTAGGGTTTCGGTTTGGGTTATGTTTTGGGCTAGGTTTAGGGTTAGAGTTAGGGTATGGGTTCGGGTTAGGATTAGGGTTAGGGTTTGAGTTTGAATTAGGTTTAGGGTTAGCATTAGGGTTAGGGTTAGGTTTAGGATTAGTGTTTCAGTTAGGGTTAGGGTTAGGGTTAAGGTTAGGGTTAGGGTTAGGTTTAGGGTTTGATTTAGGGTTAGGGTTAGGTTTAGGGTTAGTGTTAGGGTTTGGGTAAGGGTTAGGGTTAGGACTAGGGTTAGTGTTAGTGTTAGGTTTAGGGTTAGCATTAGGGTTAGGATTAGGGTTAGGTTTAGGGTTTGGGTTAGGGTTAGGGTTATGGTTAGGGTTACGGTTAGGGTTAGGGTTAGGGTTAAGGTTAGGGTTAGGGTTAGGGTTTAGGTTAGGTATAGGGTTGGAGTTAGGATTAGGGTTAGGGTTTGTGTTAAAATTAGGGTTTGGGTTTGTGTTAGGGTTAGGGTTAGGGTTAGGGTTAGGTTTAGAATTAGGGTTAGGGTTAGGGTTAGGATAAGCATGAGGGTTAAGGTTAGGGTTAGGATTAGGGTTATTATTTGGGTTATGGTTTGGGTTAGTGTTAGGGTTAGGGTTTGCTTTAGTGTTAGAGTTAGGGTTTGAGTTAGGATTAGGTTTAGGGTTAGGTTAGGGTTTGGGTTAGAGTTAGGGTTAGGGTTACGGTTTGGGTTTGGTTTAGAGTTAGGGTTAGGTTAGGCTTTGGGTTAGAGTTAGGGTTAGGGTGAGGTTTTGGATTAGGGTTATGGTTAGGGTTAGGGTTAGGATTAGGGTTAGGGTTAGGGTTCCGATTAGAGTTATGTTTAGAGTTTGGGTTTGGGTAAGGGTTAAGGTTAGGTTTAGGGTTAGGATTAGGGTTAGGGTTTGAGTTTGAATTAGGTTTAGGGTTAGCATTAGGGTTAGGGTTAGGTTTAGTATAAGTATTTCAGTTAGGGTTAGGGTTAGGGTTTGGGTTCGGGTTAGGGTTAGGGTTAGGGTTAGGGTTTGATTTAGGGTTAGGGTTAGGCTTAGGGTTAGTGTAAGGGTTTGGGTTAGGGTTAGGGTTAGGACTAGGGTTAGGGTTAGAATAAGGGTTAGGGTTAGGGTTAGTGTAAGGGTTAGGGTTAGGGTTAGGGTTAGGGTTAGGATAAGGATGAGGGTTAGTGTTAGGTTTAGGATTAGGGTTATTATTTGGGTTATGGTTTGGGTTAGGGTTAGGGTTACGGTTTGGGTTAGTGTTAGAGTGAGGGTTTGAGTTAGGGTTAGGTTTAGGGTTAGGTTAGTGTTTGGGTTAGAGTTAGGGTTAGGGTTAGGGTTTGGGTTTGGTTTAGAGTTAGGTTTAGGTTAGGGTTTGGGTTAGAGTTAGGGTTAGGTTGAGGTGTTGGATTAGGGTTATGGTTAGGGTTAGGGTTAGGATTAGGGTTAGGGTTAGGGTTCCGATTAGAGTTAGGTTTAGAGTTTGGGTTTGGGTAAGGGTTAAGGTTAGAGTTAGGGTTACGGTTAGGGTTAGGGATAGGACTAGGATTAGGGTTTGCTTTAGGGTTAGGATTAGGGTTAGGGTTTGTGTTTAGGTTTGGGTTATGTTTAGGGTAAGTGTTAGGGTTAGGGTTTAGGGTTAGGTTTAGGGTTAGGGTTAGGGTTTCGGTTTGGGTTATATTTTGGGTTAGGTTTAGGGTTAGGGTTAGGGTTTGGGTTCAGGTTAGGATTAGGGTTAGGGTTTGAGTTTGAATTAGGTTTAGGGTTAGCATTAGGGTTAGGGTTAGGTTTAGGATTAGTGTTTCAGTTAGGGATAGGGTTAGGTTAAGGTTAGGGTTAGGGTTAGGTTTAGGGTTTGATTTAGGGTTAGGGTTAGGGTTAGGGTTAGTGTTAGGGTTTGTGTTAGGGTTAGGGTTATGACTAGGGTTAGAGTTAGGTTTAGGGTTAGCATTAGTTTTAGGATTAGGGTTAGGGTTAGGGTTAGGGTTCCGATTAGAGTTAGGTTTAGAGTTTGGGTTTGGGTAAGGGTTAAGGTTAGGGTTAGGGTTAGGGTTAGGGTTAGGGTTAGCACTAGGATTAGGTTTAGGTTTAGGGTTAGGATTAGGTTTGGGTTTGGGTTTATGTTTGGGTTATGGTTGGGGTAAGTGTTACGGTTAGAGTTTAGGGTTAGGGTTAGGGTTAGGGTTAGGGTTTCGGTTTGGGTTATGTTTTGGGCTAGGTTTAGGGTTAGGGTTAGGGTTTGGGTTCAGGTTAGGATTAGGGTTAGGGTTTGAGT
>JAJHUQ010000065.1:1680000-1682500 GCA_035773235.1 Eospalax fontanierii | reverse complement strand
GGTTCGGGTTATGGTTAGGGTTAGTGTTAGGGTTTGATTTAGGGTTAGGGTTAGGCTTAGGGTTAGTGTAAGGGTTTGGGTTAGGGTTAGGTTTAGGACTAGGGTTAGTGTTAGGGTTAGGTTTAGGCTTAGCATTAGGGATAGGATTAGGGTTAGGGTTAGGGTTTGGGTTAGGGTTAGGGTTAGGGTTAGGGTTAGGGTTTGGGTTAGGGTTAGGGTTAGGGTTAGGTTTAGGACTAGGGTTAGTGTTAGGGTTAGGTTTAGGCTTAGCATTAGGGATAGGATTAGGGTTAGAACTAGGGTTAGGTTTAGGGTTAGGGTTAGGATAAGGATGAGGGTTAGTGTTAGGGTTAGGATTAGGGTTATTATTTGGGTTATGGTTTGGGTTAGGGTTAGGGTTACGTTTTGGGTTAGTGTTAGAGTGAGGGTTTGAGTTAGGGTTAGGTTTATGGTTAGGTTAGGATTTTGGTTAGAGTTAGGGTTAGGGTTAGGGTTTGAGTTTGGTTTAGAGTTAGGTTTAGGTTAGGGTTTGGGTTAGAGTTAGGGTTAGGGTGAGGCGTTGGATTAGGGTTATGGTTAGGGTTAGGCTTCCGATTAGAGTTAGGTTTAGAGTTTGGGTTTCGGTAAGGGTTAAGGTTAGGGTTAGGGTTACGGTTAGGGTTATGGATAGGACTAGGATTAGGGTTAGGTTTAGGGTTAGGATTAGGGTTAGGGTTTGTGTTTAGATTTGGGTTATGGTTAGGGTAAGTGTTAGGGTTAGGGTTTAGGGTTAGGTTTAGGGTTAGGGTTAGGGTTTCGGCTTGGGTTATATTTTGGTTTAGGTTTAGGGTTAGGGTTAGGGTTAGGGTTAGGGTTAGGGTTAGGGTTAGGGTTAGT
Organism: Eospalax fontanierii; assembly: GCA_035773235.1. Taxonomy (NCBI): domain Eukaryota; kingdom Metazoa; phylum Chordata; class Mammalia; order Rodentia; family Spalacidae; genus Eospalax; species Eospalax fontanierii. The sequence goes on along the minus strand of JAJHUQ010000065.1, from coordinate 1,681,624 downwards.
TTTATGGTTAGATGTTAGGTTTAGGTTTAGGGTTATTGTTAGGGTTTGGTTTAGGGTTAGTGTTAGGGTTTGGGTTTCAGTTAGAATTAGGGTTAGCGTTAGGGTTTGTGTTAGTGTTAGGGTTAGAGTTGGAATTAGGTTTAGGGTTAGGGTTAGATTTAGGTTTTGGTTTAGGGCTGGTGTTGGGGTTTGGTTTAGATTTTGGGTTAGGTTTAGAGTTAGGGTTAGGGTTTGGGTTCGGGTTAGAGTTAGGGTTAGGGATAGGGTTTGAGTTAATGTTAGGGTTAGGGTTAGGGTTAGTGTTAGGGTTTGGGTTAGGGTTAGGGTTAGGATTAGGATTAGGGTTCGGGTAGGGTTTGGGTTTGGGTTAAGGTTAGTGTTAGGGTTAGCTTTTGGGTTACGGTTAGGGTTAGGGTTTGGGTTAGGGTTAGGGTAAGGGTTAAGGTTAGGGTTAGGGTTAGGGTTTGGGTTAGGGTTAGGGTTAAGGTTAGGGTTTGGGGTAGGTTTAGGGTTGGAGTTAGGATTAGCGTCAGGGTTTGTGTTAAAATTAGGGTTTGGGTGTGTGTTAGGGTAAGGGGTAGGGTTAGGTTTAGAATTAGGGGTAGGGTTAGGGCTAGGAGAGGGATGAGGGTTCAGGTTAGGGTTAGGATTAGGGTTATTTTTTGGGTTTTGGTTTGGGTTAGTGTTAGAGTTAGGGTTTGAGTTAGGGTTAGGTTTAGGGTTAGGTTAGGGTTTGGGTTAGAGTTAGGGTTAGGGTTATGGTTTGGGTTTGGTTTAGAGTTAGGGTTAGGTTAGGCTTTGGGTTAGAGTTAGGGTTAGGGTGAGTTGTTGGATTAGGGTTATGGTTTGGGTTAGGGTTAGGATTAGGGTTAGGGTTAGGGTTCTGATTAGAGTTATGTTTAGAGTTTGGGTTTGGGTAAGGGTTAAAGTTATTTTTAGTGTTAGGATTAGGGTTATGGTTTGAGTTTGAATTAGGTTTAGGGTTAGCATTAGGGTTAGGGTGAGGTTTAGGATAAGTATTTCAGTTAGGGTTAGGGTTAGGGTTAGGGTTTGGGTTCGGGTTAGGGTTAGGGTTAGGGTTAGGGTTAGGGTTTGATTTAGGGTTAGGGTTAGGCTTAGGGTTAGGGTTAGGTTTAGGACTAGGGTTAGTGTTAGGGTTAGGTTTAGGCTTAGCATTAGGGATAGGATTAGGGTTAGGGTTAGGGTTTGGGTTAGGGTTATGGTTAGGGTTAGGGTTAGGGTTTGGGTTAGGGTTAGGGTTAGGGTTAGGATTTGGGTTAGGGTTTGTGTTAAGATTAGGGTTTGGGTTTGGGTTAGGGTTAGGGTTAGGTTTATGGTTAGGGTTAGAACTAGGGTTAGGTTTAGGGTTAGGGTTAGGATAAGGATGAGGGTTAGTGTTAGGGTTAGGATTAGGGTTATTATTTGGGTTATGGTTTGGGTTAGGGTTAGGGTTACGTTTTGGGTTAGTGTTAGAGTGAGGGTTTGAGTTAGGGTTAGGTTTAGGGTTAGGTTAGGATTTTGGTTAGAGTTAGGGTTAGGGTTAGGGTTTGAGTTTGGTTTAGAGTTAGGTTTAGGTTAGGGTTTGGGTTAGAGTTAGGGTTAGGGTGAGGTGTTGGATTACGGT
>JAJHUQ010000065.1:1672500-1675000 GCA_035773235.1 Eospalax fontanierii | reverse complement strand
GGTTTAGAGTTAGGTTTAGGTTAGGGTTTGGGTTAGAGTTAGGGTTAGGGTGAGGTGTTGGATTAGGGTTATGGTTAGGGTTAGGCTTCCGATTAGATTTAGGTTTAGAGTTTGGGTTTGGGTAAGGGTTAAGGTTAGGGTTAGGGTTACGGTTAGGGTTATGGATAGGACTAGGATTAGGGTTAGGTTTAGGGTTAGGATTAGGGTTAGGGTTTGTGTTTAGATTTGGGTTATGGTTAGGGTAAGTGTTAGGGTTAGGGTTTAGGGTTAGGATTAGGGTTAGGGTTAGGGTTTCGGTTTGGGTTATATTTTGGTTTAGGTTTAGGGTTAGGGTTAGGGTTAGGGTTAGGGTTAGGGTTAGGGTTAGGGTTAGTTTTATGGTTAGATGTTAGGTTTAGGTTTAGGATTATTGTTAGGGTTTGGGTTAGGGTTAGTGTTAGTGTTTGGGTTTCAGTTAGAATTAGGGTTAGCGTTAGGGTTTGTCTTAGGGTTAGGGTTAGAGTTTGAATTAGGGTTAGGGTTAGGGTTAGATTTAGGATTTGGTTTAGGGGTAGTGTTGGAGTTTGGTTTAGGTTTTGGGTTAGGTTTAGAGTTAGGGTTAGGGTTTGGGTTCGGGTTAGAGTTAGGGTTAGGGATAGGGTTTCAGTTAGGGTTAGGGTTAGGGTTAGGGTTAGTGTTAGGGTTTGGGTTAGGGTTAGGGTTAGGATTAGGATTAGGGTTGGGGTAGGGTTTGGGTTTGGGTTAGGGTTAGTGTTAGGGTTCGCTTTTGGGTTAGGGTTAGGGTTAGGGTTAGGGTTAGGGTTTGGGTTAGGGTTAGGGTTAGGTTTAGGGTTTGGGTTAGGGTTAGGGTTAGGGTTAGGGTTAGGATTAGGGTTAGGGTTTGTGTTAAGATTAGGGTTTGGGTTTGGGTTAGGGTTAGGGTTAGGGTTAGGGTTAGGGTTAGAACTAGGGTTAGGTTTAGGGTTAGGGTTAGGATAAGGATGAGGGTTAGTGTTAGGGTTAGGATTAGGGTTATTATTTGGGTTATGGTTTGGGTTAGGGTTAGGGTTACGTTTTGGGTTAGTGTTAGAGTGAGGGTTTGAGTTAGGGTTAGGTTTAGGGTTAGGTTAGTGTTTTGGTTAGAGTTAGGGTTAGGGTTAGGGTTTGGGTTTGGTTTAGAGTTAGGTTTAGGTTAGGGTTTGGTTAGAGTTAGGGTTAGGGTGAGGTGTTGGATTAGGGTTATGGTTAGGGTTAGGCTTCCGATTAGAGTTAGGTTTAGAGTTTGGGTTTGGGTAAGGGTTAAGGTTAGGGTTAGGGTTACGGTTAGGGTTATGGATAGGACTAGGATTAGGGTTAGGTTTAGGGTTAGGATTAGGGTTATGGTTTGTGTTTAGATTTGGGTTATGGTTAGGGTTAGTGTTAGGGTTAGGGTTTAGGGTTAGGTTTAGGGTTAGTGTTAGGGTTTCGCTTTGGGTTATATTTTGGTTTAGGTTTAGGTTTAGGGTTAGTGTTAGGGTTAGGGTTAGGGTTAGGGTTAGGGTTAGTTTTATGGTTAGCTGTTAGTTTTAGGTTTAGGGTTATTGTTAGGGTTTGGGTTAGGGTTAGTGTTAGGGTTTGGGTTTCAGTTAGAATTAGGGTTAGCGTTTGGGTTTGTGTTAGGGTTAGGGTTAGAGTTTGAATTAGGTTTAGGGTTAGGGTTAGATTTAGAATTTGGTTTAGGGGTAGTGTTGGGGTTTGGTTTAGGTTTTGGGTTAGGTTTAGAGTTAGGGTTAGGGTTAGGGTTAGGGTTAGGGTTAGGGATAGGGTTTGAGTTAGGGTTAGGGTTAGGGTTAATGTTAGTGTTTGGGTTAGGGTTAGGGTTAGGGTTATGGTTTGGGTTAGGGTTAGGGTTAGGGTTAGGATTAAGGTTAGGGTTTGGGTTAGGTTTAGGGTTGGAGTTAGGATTAGGGTCCGGGTTTGTGTTAAAATTAGGGTTTGGGTTTGTGTTAGAGTTAGGGTTAGGGTTAGGTTTAGAATTAGGGTTAGGGTTAGGGTTAGGATAAGGATGAGGGTTCAGGTTAGGGTTAGGATTAGGGTTATTATTTGGGTTATGGTTTGGGTTAGTGTTAGAGTTAGGGTTTGAGTTAGGGTTAGGTTTAGGGTTAGGTTAGGGTTTGGGTTAGAGTTAGGGTTAGGGTTATGGTTTGAGTTTGGTTTAGAGTTAGGTTTAGGTTAGGGTTTGGGTTAGAGTTAGGGTTTGGGTGAGGTGTTGGATTAGGGTTATGGTTAGGGTTAGGCTTCCGATTAGAGTTAGTTTTAGAGTTTGGGTTTGGGTAAGGGTTAAGGTTAGGGTTAGGGTTACGGTTAGAATTATGGATAGGACTAGGATTAGGGTTAGGTTTAGGGTTAGGATTAGGGTTAGGGTTTGTGTTTAGATTTGGATTATGGTTAGAGTAAGTGTTAGGGTTAGGGTTTAGGGTTAGGTTTAGGGTTAGGGTTAGGGTTTCGGTTTGGGTTATATTTTGGTTTGGTTTATGGTTAG
>JAJHUQ010000065.1:1665000-1667500 GCA_035773235.1 Eospalax fontanierii | reverse complement strand
TTAGGGTTAGGGTTTGGGTTAGGGTTAGAGTTAGTGTTAGGGTTTGGGTTAGGGTTAGGGTTAGGGTTAGGATTAGGGTTAGGGTTTGTGTTAAGATTAGGGTTTGGGTTTGGGTTAGGGTTAGGGTTAGGGTTTGGGTTAGGGTTAGGGTTAGAACTAGGGTTAGGTATAGGGTTAGGGTTAGGATAAGGATGAGGGTTAGAGTTAGGGTTAGGATTAGGGTTATTATTTGGGTTATGGTTTGGGTTAGGGTTAGAGTTAAATTTTGGGTTAGTGTTAGAGTGACGGTTTGAGTTAGGGTTAGGTTTAGGGTTAGGTTAGGGTTTTGGTTAGAGTTAGGGTTGGGGTTAGGGTTTGGGTTTGGTTTAGAGTTAGGTTTAGGATTAGGGTTGGGGTAGGGTTTGGATTTGGGTTAGGGTTAGTGTTAGGGTTAGCTTTTGGGTTAGGGTTAGGGTTAGGGTTAGGATTAGGGTTTGGGTTTGTGTTAAGATTATGGTTTCTGTGTGGATTAGGGTTAGGGTTAGGGTTTGGATTAAGGTTACGTTTAGTGTTAGTGTTTGTGTTAAGGTTAGGGTTAGGCTTAGGAGTAGGGTTAGGGTTTAGTTTTTCGTTAAGGGTTAGTGTTAGGGTTAGTGTTAGGATTAGGGTTTGGGTTAGGGTTTAGGTTTGGTAAGTTTTAGGGTTAGGGTTAGGGTTATGGTTAGGGTTAGCGTTAGGGTTAGGGTTAGGGTTAGGGTTAGGGTTCCGATTAGAGTTAGGTTTAGAGTTTGTGTTTGGGTAAGGCTTAAGGTTAGTGTTAGTGTTAGGGTTAGGGTTTAGGGTTAGGGTTAGATTTAGGGTTTGGGTTTCGGTTTGGGTTATGTTTTGTGTTAGGTTTAGGGTTAGGGTTAGTGTTTGGGTTCGGTTTAGGAATAGGGTTAGGGTTTGAGTTTGAATTAGGTTTAGGGTTAGCATTAGGGTTAGGGTTAGGTTTAGGATTAGGGTTTCAGTTAGGGTTAGGGTTAGGGTTAGGGTTTGGGTTCGGGCTAGGGTTAGGGATAGGGTTAGGGTTTGATTTAGGGTTAGGGTTAGGGTTAGGTTTAGTGTTAGTGTTTGGGTTAGGGCTAGGGTTAGGATTAGGGTTAGGGTTAGGGTTCTAATTAGAGTTATGTTTAGAGTTTGGGTTTGGGTAAGGGTTAAGGTTATTTTTAGTGTTAGGATTAGGGTTAGGGTTTGAGTTTGAATTAGGTTTAGGGTTAGCATTAGGGTTAGGGTGAGGTTTAGGATAAGTATTTCAGTTAGGGTTAGGGTTAGGGTTAGGGTTTGGGTTCGGGTTAGGGTTAGGGTTAGGGTTAGGGTTTGATTTAGGGTTAGGGTTAGGCTTAGGGTTAGTGTAAGGGTTTGGGTTAGGGTTAGGTTTAGGACTAGGCTTAGTGTTAGGGTTAGGTTTAGGCTTAGCATTAGGGATAGGATTAGGGTTAGGTTTTTGGTTAGAGTTAGGGTTAGGGTTAGGGTTTGGGTTTGGTTTAGAGATAGGTTTAGGATTAGGGTTGGGGTAGGGTTTGGGTTGGTTTAGGGTTAGTGTTAGGGTTAGCTTTTGGGTTAGGGTTAGGGTTAGGGTTAGGATTAGGGTTTGGGTTTGTGTTAAGATTATGGTTTCTGTGTGGATTAGGGTTAGGGTTAGGGTTTGGATTAAGGTTACGTTTAGGGTTAGGGTTTGTGTTAAGGTTAGGGTTAGGCTTAGGAGTAGGGTTAGGGTTTAGGTTTTCGGTTAGGGTTAGTGTTAGGGTTAGTGTTAGGATTAGGGTTTGGGTTAGGGTTTAGGTTTGGTAAGGTTTAGGCCTAGGGCTAGGGTTATGGTTAGGGTTAGCGTTAGGGTTAGGGTTAGGGTTAGGGTTAGGGTTCCGATTAGAGTTAGGTTTAGAGTTTGTGTTTGGGTAAGGCTTAAGGTTAGTGTTAGTGTTAGGGTTAGGGTTAGGGTTAGGGTTAGGGTTAGGACTAGGATTAGGGTTAGGGTTAGGGTTAGGATTAGGGTTAGGGTTTGGGTTTAGGTTTGGGTTAATATTAGGGTTACTGTTAGGGTTAGGGTTTAGGGTTAGGGTTAGATTTAGGGTTTGGGTTTCGGTTTGGGTTATGTTTTGTGTTAGGTTTAGGGTTAGGGTTAGTGTTTGGGTTCGGTTTAGGAATAGGGTTAGGGTTTGAGTTTGAATTAGGTTTAGGGTTAGCATTAGGGTTAGGGTTAGGTTTAGGATTAGGGTTTCAGTTAGGGTTAGGGTTAGGGTTAGGGTTTGGGTTCGGGTTAGGGTTAGGGATAGGGTTAGGGTTTGATTTAGGGTTAGGGTTAGGGTTAGGTTTAGTGTTAGGGTTTGGGTTAGGGTTAGGGTTAGGATTAGGTTTAGGGTTAGGGTTCTGATTAGAGTTATGTTTAGAGTTTGGGTTTGGGTAAGGGTTAAGGTTATTTTTAGTGTTAGGATTAGGGTTAGGGTTTGAGTTTGAATTAGGTTTAGGGTTAGCATTAGGG
>JAJHUQ010000065.1:1647500-1652500 GCA_035773235.1 Eospalax fontanierii | reverse complement strand
TTATGGATAGGACTAGGATTAGGGTTAGGTTTAGGGTTAGGATTAGGGTTAGTGTTTGTGTTTAGATTTGGATTATGATTAGGGTAAGTGTTAGGGTTAGGGTTTAGGGTTAGGTTTAGCGTTAGGGTTAGCGTTTCGGTTTGGGTTATATTTTGGTTTAGGTTTAGGTTTAGGGTTAGGGTTAGGGTTAGGGTTAGGGTTAGCGTTAGTGTTAGGGTTAGTTTTATGGTTAGATGTTAGGTTTAGGTTTAGGGTTATTGTTAGGGTTTGGGTTAGGGTTAGTGTTAGGGTTTGGGTTTCAGTTAGAATTAGGGTTAGCGTTAGGGTTTGTGTTAGGGTTAGGGTTAGAGTTTGAATTAGGTTTAGGGTTAGGGTTAGATTTAGGATTTGGTTTAGGGGTAGTGTTGGGGTTTGGTTTAGTTTTTGGGTTAGGATTAGAGTTAGGGTTAGGGTTTGGTTTCGGGTTAGAGTTAGGGTAAGGGAAAGGGCTTGAGTTAGGGTTAGGGTTAGGGTTAGGGTTACTGTTAGGGTTTGGGTTACGGTTAGGGTTAGGATTAGGATTAGGGTTGGGGTAGGTTTTGGGTTTGGGTTAGGGTTAGTGTTAGGGTTAGCTTTTGGGTTAGGGTTAGGGTTAGGGTTAGGGTTAGGGTTTGGGTTAGGGTTAGGGTTAGGGTTAGGGTTTGGGTTAGGGTTAGGGTTAGGGTTAGGATTAGGGTTAGGGTTTGTGTTAAGATTAGGGTTTGGGTTTGGGTTAGGGTTAGGGTTAGGGCTAGGGTTAGGGTTAGAACTAGGGTTAGGTTTAGGGTTAGGGTTAGGATAAGGATGAGGGTTAGTGTTAGGGTTAGGGTTAGGGTTAGGGTTTGGGTTAGGGTTAGGGTTAGGGTTAGGGTTAGGGTTAGGATTAGGGTTAGGGTTTGTGTTAAGATTAGGGTTTGGGTTTGGGTTAGGGTTAGGGTTAGGGTTAGGGTTAGGGTTAGGGTTAGGGTTAGGATTAGGGTTAGGGTTTGTGTTAAGATTAGGGTTTGGGTTTGGGTTAGGGTTAGGGTTAGGGTTAGGGTTCGGGTTAGGGTTAGGGTTAGGGTTAGAACTAGGGTTAGGTTTAGGGTTAGGGTTAGGATAAGGATGAGGGTTAGTGTTAGGGTTAGGATTAGGGTTATTATTTGGGTTATGGTTTGGGTTAGGGTTAGGGTTACGTTTTGGGTTAGTGTTAGAGTGAGGGTTTGAGTTAGGGTTAGGTTTAGGGTTACGTTAGGGTTTTGGTTAGAGTTAGGGTTAGGGTTAGGGTTTGGGTTTGGTTTAGAGTTTGGTTTAGGTTAGGGTTTGGGTTAGAGTTAGGGTTAGGGTGAGGTGTTGGATTAGGGTTATGGTTAGGGTTAGGCTTCCGATTAGAGTTAGGTTTAGAGTTTGGGTTTGGGTAAGGGTTAAGGTTAGGGTTAGGGTTACGGTTAGGGTTATGGATAGGACTAGGATTAGGGTTAGGTTTAGGGTTAGGATTAGGGTTATGGTTTGTGTTTAGATTTGGGTTATGGTTAGGGTTAGTGTTAGGGTTAGGGTTTAGGGTTAGGTTTAGGGTTAGTGTTAGGGTTTCGCTTTGGGTTATATTTTGGTTTAGGTTTAGGTTTAGGGTTAGGGTTAGGGTTAGGGTTAGGGTTAGGGTTAGGGTTAGTTTTATGGTTAGCTGTTAGTTTTAGGTTTAGGGTTATTGTTAGGGTTTGGGTTAGGGTTAGTGTTAGGGTTTGGGTTTCAGTTAGAATTAGGGTTAGCGTTAGGGTTTGTGTTAGGGTTAGGGTTAGAGTTTGAATTAGGTTTAGGGTTAGGGTTAGATTTAGGATTTGGTTTAGGGGTAGTGTTGGGGTTTGGTTTAGGTTTTGGGTTGGGTTTAGAGTTAGGGTTAGGGTTTGGGTTCGGGTTAGAGTTAGGGTTAGGGATAGGGTTTGAGTTAGGGTTAGGGTTAGGGTTAATGTTAGTGTTTGGGTTAGGGTTAGGGTTAGGATTAGGATTAGGGTTGGGGTAGGGTTTGGGTTTGGGTTAGGGTTAGTGTTAGGGTTAGCTTTTGGGTTAGGGTTAGGGTTAGGGTTAGGGTTAGGGTTAGGGTTTGGGTTAGGGTTAGAGTTAGGGTTAGGGTTTGGGTTAGGGTTAGGGTTAGGGTTAGGGTTAGGATTAGGGTTAGGGTTTGTGTTAAGATTAGGGTTTGGGTTTGGGTTAGGGTTAGGGTTAGGGTTAGGGTTAGAACTAGGGTTAGGTTTAGGATTAGGGTTAGGATAAGGATGAGGGTTAGAGTCAGGGTTAGGATTAGGGTTATTATTTGGGTTATGGTTTGGGTTAGGGTTAGAGTTAAATTTTGGGTTAGTGTTAGAGTGAGGGTTTGAGTTAGGGTTAGGTTTAGGGTTAGGTTAGGGTTTTGGTTAGAGTTAGTGTTAGGGTTAGGGTTTGGGTTTGGTTTAGAGTTAGGTTTAGGATTAGGGTTGGGGTAGGGTTTGGATTTGGGTTAGGGTTAGTGTTAGGGTTAGCTTTTGGGTTAGGGTTAGGGTTAGGGTTAGGATTAGGGTTTGGGTTTGTGTTAAGATTATGGTTTCTGTGTGGATAAGGGTTAGGGTTAGGATTTGGATTAAGGTTACGTTTAGTGTTAGGGTTTGTGTTAAGGTTAGGGTTAGGCTTAGGAGTAGGGTTAGGGTTTAGGTTTTCGGTAAGGGTTAGTGTTAGGGTTAGTGTTAGGATTAGGGTTTGGGTTAGGGTTTAGGTTTGGTAAGGTTTAGGGTTAGGGTTAGGGTTATGGTTAGGGTTAGCGTTAGGGTTAGGGTTAGGGTTAGGGTTAGGGTTCCGATTAGAGTTAGGTTTAGAGTTTGTGTTTGGGTAAGGCTTAAGGTTAGTGTTAGTGTTAGGGTTAGGGTTAGGGTTAGGGTTAGGACTAGGATTAGGGTTAGGGTTAGGGTTAGGATTAGGGTTAGGGTTTGGGTTTAGGTTTGGGTTAATATTAGGGTTACTGTTAGGGTTAGTGTCTAGGGTTAGATTTAGATTTAGGGTTTGGGTGTCGGTTTGGGGTATGTTTTGTGATAGGTTTAGGGTTAGGGTTAGTGTTTGGGTTCGGTTGAGGAATAGGGTTAGGGTTTGAGTTTGAATTAGGTTTAGGGTTAGCATTAGGGTTAGGGTTAGGTTTAGGATTAGGGTTTCAGTTAGGGTTAGGGTTAGGGTTAGGGTTTGGGTTCGGGTTAGGGTTAGGGATAGGGTTAGGGTTTGATTTAGGGTTAGGGTTAGGGTTAGGTTTAGTGTTAGGGTTTGGGTTAGGGTTAGGGTTAGGATTAGGGTTAGGGTTAGGGTTCTGATTAGAGTTATGTTTAGAGTTTGGGTTTGGGTAAGGGTTAAGGTTATTTTTAGTGTTAGGATTAGGGTTAGGGTTTGAGTTTGAATTAGGTTTAGGGTTAGCATTAGGGTTAGGGTGAGGTTTAGGATAAGTATTCCAGTTAGGGTTAGGGTTAGGGTTAGGGTTTGGGTTCGGGTTAGGGTTAGGGTTAGGGTTAGGGGTTGAGTTAGGGTTAGGGTTAGGCTTAGGGTTAGTGTAAGGGTTTGGGTTAGGGTTAGGTTTAGGACTAGGCTTAGTGTTAGGGTTAGGTTTAGGCTTAGCATTAGGGATAGGATTAGGGTTAGGGTTTTGGTTAGAGTTAGGGTTAGGGTTAGGGTTTGGGTGTGGTTTAGAGTTAGGTTTAGGATTAGGGTTGGGGTAGGGTTTGGGTTTGGGTTAGGGTTAGTGTTAGGGTTAGCTTTTGGGTTAGGGTTAGGGTTAGGGTTAGGATTAGGGTTTGGGTTTGTGTTAAGATTATGGTTTCTGTGTGGATTAGGGTTAGGGTTAGGGTTTGGATTAAGGTTACGTTTAGGGTTAGGGTTTGTGTTAAGGTTAGGGTTAGGCTTAGGAGTAGGGTTAGGGTTTAGGTTTTCGGTTAGGGTTAGTGTTAGGGTTAGTGTTAGGATTAGGGTTTGGGTTAGGGTTTAGGTTTGGTAAGGTTTAGGGTTAGGGTTAGGGTTATGGTTAGGGTTAGCGTTAGGGTTAGGGTTAGGGTTAGGGTTAGGGTTCCGATTAGAGTTAGGTTTAGAGTTTGTGTTTGGGTAAGGCTTAAGGTTAGTGTTAGTGTTAGGGTTAGGGTTAGGGTTAGGGTTAGGACTAGGATTAGGGTTAGGGTTAGGGTTAGGATTAGGGTTAGGGTTTGGGTTTAGGTTTGGGTTAATATTAGGGTTACTGTTAGGGTTAGGGTTTAGGGTTAGGGTTAGATTTAGGGTTTGGGTTTCGGTTTGGGTTATGTTTTGTGTTAGGTTTAGGGTTAGGGTTAGTGTTTGGGTTCGGTTTAGGAATAGGGTTAGGGTTTGAGTTTGAATTAGGTTTAGGGTTAGCATTAGGGTTAGGGTTAGGTTTAGGATTAGGGTTTCAGTTAGGGTTAGGGTTAGGGTTAGGGTTTGGGTTCGGGTTAGGGTTAGGGATAGGGTTAGGGTTTGATTTAGGGTTAGGGTTAGGGTTAGGTTTAGTGTTAGGGTTTGGGTTAGGTTTAGGGTTAGGATTAGGGTTAGGGTTAGGGTTCTGATTAGAGTTATGTTTAGAGTTTGGGTTTGGGTAAGGGTTAAGGTTATTTTTAGTGTTAGGATTAGGGTTAGGGTTTGAGTTTGAATTAGGTTTAGGGTTAGCATTAGGGTTAGGGTGAGGTTTAGGATAAGTATTTCAGTTAGGGTTAGGGTTAGGGTTAGGGTTTGGGTTCGGGTTAGTGTTAGGGTTAGGGTTAGGGTTTGATTTAGGGTTAGGGTAAGGCTTAGGGTTAGTGTAAGTGTTTGGGTTAGGGTTAGGGTTAGGGTTAGGGTTTGGGTTAGGGTTAGGGTTAGGGTTAGGGTTTGGGTTAGGGTTAGGGTTAGGGTTAGGGTTAGGATTAGGGTTAGGGTTTGTGTTAAGATTAGGGTTTGGGTTTGGGTTAGGGTTAGGGTTAGGGTTAGGGTTAGGGTTAGAACTAGGGTTAGGTTTA
>JAJHUQ010000065.1:1627500-1642500 GCA_035773235.1 Eospalax fontanierii | reverse complement strand
ACATTTTGGGTTAGTATTAGAGTGAGGGTTTGAGTTAGGGTTAGGTTTAGGGTTAGGTTAGTGTTTTGGTTAGAGTTAGGGTTAGGGTTAGGGTTTATGTTTGGTTTAGAGTTAGGTTTAGGATTAGGGTTGGGGTAGGGTTTGGGTTTGGGTTAGGGTTAGTGTTAGGGTTAGCTTTTGGGTTAGGGTTAGGGTTAGGGTTAGGATTAGGGTTTGGGTTTGTGTTAAGATTATGGTTTCTGTGTGGATTAGGGTTAGGGTTAGGGTTTGGATTAAGGTTACGTTTAGGGTTAGGGTTTGTGTTAAGGTTAGGGTTAGGCTTAGGAGTAGGGTTAGGGTTTAGGTGTTCGGTTAGGGTTAGTGTTAGGGTTAGTGTTAGGATTAGGGTTTGGGTTAGGGTTTAGGTTTGGTTAGGTTTAGGGTTAGGGTTAGGGTTATGGTTAGGGTTAGCGTTAGGGTTAGGGTTAGGGTTAGGGTAAGGGTTAGGGTTAGGGTTCCGATTAGAGTTAGGTTTAGAGTTTGTGTTTGGGTAAGGCTTAAGGTTAGTGTTAGTGTTAGGGTTAGGGTTAGGGTTAGGGTTAGGACTAGGATTAGGGTTAGGGTTAGGGTTAGGATTAGGGTTAGGGTTTGGGTTTAGGTTTGGGTTAATATTAGGGTTACTGTTAGGGTTAGGGTTTAGGGTTAGGGTTAGATTTAGGGTTAGGGTTTCGGTTTGGGTTATGTTTTGTGTTAGGTTTAGGGTTAGGGTTAGTGTTTGGGTTCGGGTTAGGAATAGGGTTAGGGTTTGAGTTTGAATTAGGTTTAGGGTTAGCATTAGGGTTAGGGTTAGGTTTAGGATTAGGGTTTCAGTTAGGGTTAGGGTTAGGGTTAGGGTTTGGGTTCGGGTTAGGGTTAGGGATAGGGTTAGGGTTTGATTTAGGGTTAGGGTTAGGGTTAGGTTTAGTGTTAGGGTTTGGGTTAGGGTTAGGGTTAGGACTAGGGTTAGTGTTAGGGTTCCGTTTAGGGTTAGCATTAGGGTTAGGATTAGGGTTAGGGTTAGGGTTTGAGTTACGGTTAGGGTTAGGGTTAAGGTTAGGGTTAGGGTTAGGGTTTGGGTTAGGGTTAGGGTTTGTGTTAAGATTAGGGTTTGGGTTTGGGTTAGGGTTAGGGTTAGGGTTAGGGTTAGGGTTAGGGTTAGGGTTAGGGTTAGAACTAGGGTTAGGTTTAGGGTTAGGGTTAGGATAAGGATGAGGGTTAGAGTTAGGGTTAGGATTAGGGTTATTATTTGGGTTATGGTTTGGGTTAGGGTTAGGGTTACATTTTGGGTTAGTATTAGAGTGAGGGTTTGAGTTAGCGTTAGGTTTAGCGTTAGGTTAGTGTTTTGGTTAGAGTTAGGGTTAGGGTTAGGGTTTATGTTTGGTTTAGAGTTAGGTTTAGGATTAGGTTTGGGGTAGGGTTTGGGTTTGGGTTAGGGTTAGTGTTAGGGTTAGCTTTTGGGTTAGGGTTAGGGTTAGGGTTAGGATTAGGGTTTGGGTTTGTGTTAAGATTATGGTTTCTGTGTGGATTAGGGTTAGGGTTAGGGTTTGGATTAAGGTTACGTTTAGGGTTAGGGTTTGTTTTAAGGTTAGGGTTAGGCTTAGGAGTAGGGTTAGGGTTTAGGTTTTCGGTTAGGGTTAGTGTTAGGGTTAGTGTTAGGATTAGGGTTTGGGTTAGGGTTTAGGTTTGGTTAGGTTTAGGGTTAGGGTTATGGTTAGGGTTAGCGTTAGGGTTAGGGTTAGGGTTAGGGTTAGGGTTAGGGTTAGGGTTCCGATTAGAGTTAGGTTTAGAGTTTGTGTTTGGGTAAGGCTTAAGGTTAGTGTTAGTGTTAGGGTTAGGGTTAGGGTTAGGGTTAGGACTAGGATTAGGGTTAGGGTTAGGGTTAGGATTAGGGTTAGGGTTAGGGTTTGAGTTAGGGTTAGGGTTAGGGTTAAGGTTAGGGTTAGGGTTAGGGTTTGGGTTAGGGTTAGGGTTAGGGTTAGGGTTTGGGTTAGGTTTAGGGTTGGAGTTAGGATTAGGGTCAGGGTTTGTGTTAAAATTAGGGTTTGGGTTTGTGTTAGGGTTACGGTTAGGGTTAGGTTTAGAATTAGGGTTAGGGTTAGGGTTAGGATAAGGATGAGGGTTCAGGTTAGGGTTAGGATTAGGGTTATTATTTGGGTTATGGTTTGGGTTAGTGTTAGAGTTAGGGTTTGAGTTAGGGTTAGGTTTAGGGTTAGGTTAGGGTTTGGGTTAGAGTTAGGGTTAGGGTTACGGTTTGGGTTTGGTTTAGAGTTAGGGTTAGGTTAGGCTTTGGGTTAGAGTTAGGGTTAGGGTGAGGTGTTGGATTAGGGTTATGGTTAGGGTTAGGGTTAGGATTAGGGTTAGGGTTAGGGTTCTGATTAGAGTTATGTTTAGAGTTTGGGTTTGGGTAAGGGTTAAGGTTATTTTTAGTGTTAGGATTAGGGTTAGGGTGTGAGTGTGAGTTAGGGTCAGGGTGAGCATTAGGGTTAGGGGGAGGAATAGGATAAGTATTTCAGTTAGGGTTAGAGTTCGGGTTAGGGATTGGGTTCGGGTTCGGGTTAGGGTTAGGGTTAGGGTTTGATTTAGGGTTAGGGTTAGGCTTAGGGTTAGGGTAAGGGTTTGGGTGAGGGTTAGGATTAGGATCAGGTTCAGTGTTAGGGTTAGGTTTAGGCTTAGCATTAGGGATAGGATTAGGGCTAGGGTTAGGGTTAGGATTACGGTTAGGGTTAAGGTTAGGGTTAGGGTTAGGGTTAGAGTTAGGTTTAGGTTTAGGGTTTGCGTTAGGGTTAGGGTTAGGGTTAGGGTTAGGATTAGGGTTAGGGTTTGTGTTAAGATTAGGGTTTGGGTTTGGGTTTGGGTTAGGGTTAGGGTTAGGGTTAGGGTTAGGGTTAGGGTTAGAATTAGGGTTAGGGTTAGGGTTAGGGTTAGGATAAGGATGAGGGTTAGTGTTAGGGTTAGGATTAGGGTTATTATTTGGGTTATGGTTTGGGTTAGGGTTAGGGTTACGGTTTGGGTTAGTGTTAGAGTGAGGGTTTGAGTTAGGGTTAGGTTTAGGGTTAGGTTAGGCTTTTGGTTAGAGTTAGGGTTAGGATTAGGGTTTGTGTTTGGTTTAGAGTTAGGTTTAGGTTAGGGTATGGGTTAGAGTTACGGTTAGGGTGAGGTGTTGGATTAGGGTTATGGTTAGGGTTAGGCTTCCGATTAGAGTTAGGTTTAGAGTTTGGGTTTGGGTAAGGGTTAAGGTTAGGGTTAGGGTTATGGTTAGGGTTATGGATAGGACTAGGATTAGGGTTAGGTTTAGGGTTAGGATTAGGGTTAGGGTTTGTGTTTAGATTTGGGTTATGGTTAGGGTAAGTGTTAGGGTTAGGGTTTAGGGTTAGGTTTAGGGTTAGGGTTAGGGTTTCGGTTTGGGTTATATTTTGGGTTAGGTTTAGGTTTAGGGTTAGGGTTAGGGTTAGGTTAGGGTTAGGGTTAATTTTAGGGTTAGATGTTAGGTTTAGGTTTAGGGTTATTGTTTGGGTTTGGGTTAGGGTTAGTGTTAGGGTTTGGGTTTCAGTTAGAATTAGGGTTAGCGTTAGGGTTTGTGTTAGGGTTAGGGTTAGAGTTTGAATTAGGTTTAGGGTTAGGGTTAGATTTAGGATTTGGTTTAGGGGTAGTGTTGGGGTTTGGTTTAGGTTTTGGGTTAGGTTTAGAGTTAGGGTTAGGGTTTGGGTTCAGATTAGAGTTAGGGTTAGGGATAGGGTTTGAGTTAGGGTTAGGGTTAGGGTTAGGGTTAGTTTTACAGTTTGGGTTAGGGTTAGGGTTAGGATTAGGATTAGGGTTGGGGTAGGGTTTGGGTTTGGGTTAGGGTTAGTGTTAGGGTTAGCTTTTGGGTTAGGGTTAGGGTTAGGATTAGGGTTTGGGTTTGTGTTAAGATTATGGTTTCTGTGTGGATTAGGGTTAGGGTTAGGGTTTGGATTAAGGTTACGTTTAGGGTTAGGGTTTGTATTAAGGTTAGGTTTAGGCTTAGGAGTAGGGTTAGGGTTTAGGTTTTCGGTTAGGGTTAGTGTTAGGGTTAGTGTTAGGATTAGGGTTTGGGTTAGGGTTTAGGTTTGGTTAGGTTTAGGGTTAGGGTTAGGGTTATGGTTAGGGTTAGCGTTAGGGTTAGGGTTAGGGTTAGGGTTAGGGTTAGGGTTAGCGTTAGGGTTAGGGTTAGGGTTTGGGTTTGGGTTAGGGTTTGGGTTAGGGTTTGGGATTGAATTAGGTTTAGGTTTAGCATTAGGGTTAGGGTTAGTTTTAGGATTAGTGTTTCAGTTAGGGTTAGGGTTAGGTTTAGGTTAGGGTTAGAGATTGGTTTATGGTTTGATTTAGGGTTGGGGTTAGGGTAAGGGTTAGTGTTAGGGTTTGGGTTAGATTTAGGGTTAAGACTAGGGTTAGGGTTAGGTTTAGGGTTAGCATTAGTTTTAGGATTAGGGTTAGGATTAGGGTTTGGGTTTGGGTTAGGTTTAGGGTTAGGGTTAGGGTTTGGGTTAGGGTTAGGGTTAGGGTTAACGTTTGAGTTAGGGTTACGGTTAGGGTTAGGATTAGGGTTAGGGTTTGTGTTAAGATTAGGGTTTGGTTTAGGGTTAGGGTTAGGGTTTGGGTTAAAGTTACGTTTAGGGTTAGGTTTTGTTTTAGGGTTAGGGTTAGGGTTAGGATTAGGTTTAGGGTTTAGGTTTTCGGTTAGGTTTAGTGTTATGGTTAGGGTTAGGATTAGGGTTTGGTTTAGGGTTTAGGTTTGGTTAGGTTTAGGGTTAGGTTTAGGGTTATGG
Organism: Eospalax fontanierii; assembly: GCA_035773235.1. Taxonomy (NCBI): domain Eukaryota; kingdom Metazoa; phylum Chordata; class Mammalia; order Rodentia; family Spalacidae; genus Eospalax; species Eospalax fontanierii. The sequence continues at coordinate 1,637,698 of JAJHUQ010000065.1, read as the reverse complement.
TTAGGTTTAGCTTTACGGTTAGGGTTAGGGTTATGGTTAGGGTTAGCGTTAGGGTTAGGGTTAGGGTTAGGGTTCCGATTAGAGTTAGGTTTAGAGTTTGGGTTTGGGTAAGGGTTAAGGTTAGGGTTAGGGTTAGGGTTAGGGTTAGGGTTAGGACTAGGATTAGGGTTAGTGTTAGGGTTAGGATTAGGGTTAGGGTTTGGATTTAGTTTTGGGTTATGGTTAGGGTAAGTGTTAGGGTTACAGTTTAGGGTTAGGGTTAGGGTTAGTCTTAGGGTTTCGGTTTGGGTTATGTTTTGGGCTAGGTTTAGGGTTAGGGTTAGGGTTTGGGTTCGTGTTAGGATTAGGGTTAGGGTTTGAGTTTGATTTAGGTTTAGGGTTAGCATTAGGGTTAGGGTTAGGTTTAGGATTAGTGTTTCAGTTAGGGTTAGGGTTAGGGTTAGGGTTAGGGTTAGGGTTAGGACTAGGATTAGGATTAGGGTTAGGCTTAGGATTAGGGTTAGGGTTTGGGTTTAGGTTTGGGTTATGATTAGGGTAAGTGTTAGGGTTAGGGTTTAGGGTTAGGGTGAGGGTTAGGGTTAGGGTTAGGGTTTCGGTTTGGGTTAGGTTTAGGGTTAGGTTTAGGGTTTGATTTTGGGTTAGGGTTAGGGTTAGGGTTAGTGTTAGGGTTTGGGTTAGGGTTAGGGTTAGGACTAGGGTTAGTGTTAGGGTTAGGTTTAGGGTTAGCATTAGTGTTAGGATTAGGGTTAGGGTTAGGGTTTGGGTTAGGCTTAGGGTTAGGGTTAGGGTTTGGGTTAGGGTTAGGGTTAGGGTTCGTGTTTGGGTTAGGGTTAGGGTTAGGGTTAGGGTTAGGATTAGGGTTTGGGTTTGTGTTAAGATTATGGTTTCTGTGTGGATTAGGGTTAGGGTTAGGGTTTGGATTAAGGTTACGTTTAGGGTTAGGGTTTGTGTTAAGGTTAGGGTTAGGCTTAGGAGTATGGTTAGGGTTTAGGTTTTCGGTTAGGGTTAGTGTTAGGGTTAGTGTTAGGATTAGGGTTTGGGTTAGGGTTTAGGTTTGGTTAGGTTTAGGGTTAGGGTTACGGTTATGGTTAGGGTTAGCGTTAGGGTTAGGGTTAGGGTTAGGGTTAGGGTTAGGGTGAGGTTTCCGATTAGAGGTAGGTTTAGAGTTTGTGTTTGGGTAAGGCTTAAGGTTAGTGTTAGTGTTAGGGTTAGGGTTAGGGTTAGGGTTAGGACTAGGATTAGGGTTAGGGTTAGGGTTAGGATTAGGGTTAGGGTTTGGGTTTAGGTTTGGGTTAATATTAGGGTTACTGTTAGGGTTAGGGTTTAGGGTTAGGGTTAGATTTAGGGTTAGGGTTTCGGTTTGGGTTATGTTTTGTGTTAGGTTTAGGGTTATGGTTAGTGTTTGGGTTCGGTTTAGGAATAGGGTTAGGGTTTGAGTTTGAATTAGGTTTAGGGTTAGCATTAGGGTTAGGGTTAGGTTTAGGATTAGGGCTTCAGCTAGGGCTAGGGTTATGGTTAGGGCTTGGGTTCGGGTTAGGGTTATGGATAGGGTTAGGGTTTGATTTAGGGTTAGGGTTAGGGTTAGGTTTAGTGTTAGGGTTTTGGTAAGGGTTAGGGTTAGGACTAGGGTTAGTGTTAGGGTTACGTTTAGGGTTAGCATTAGGGTTAGGATTAGGGTTAGGGTTAGGGTTTGAGTTAGGGTTAGGGTTAGGGTTAAGGTTTGGGTTAGGGTTAGGGTTTGGGTTAGGGATAGGGTTTGGGGTAGGGTTTGGGTTAGGTTTAGGGTTGGAGTTAGGATTAGGGTCAGGGTTTGTGTTAAAATTAGGGTTTGGGTTTGTGTTAGGGTTACGGTTAGGGTTAGGTTTAGAATTAGGGTTAGGGTTAGGGTTAGGATAAGGATGAGGGTTCAGGTTAGGGTTAGGATTAGGGTTATTATTTGGGTTATGGTTTGGGTTAGTGTTAGAGTTAGGGTTTGAGTTAGGGTTAGGTTTAGGGTTAGGTTAGGGTTTGGGTTAGAGTTAGGGTTAGGGTTACGGTTTGGGTTTGGTTTAGAGTTAGGGTTAGGTTAGGCTTTGGGTTAGAGTTAGGGTTAGGGTGAGGTGTTGGATTAGGGTTATGGTTAGGGTTAGGGTTAGGATTAGGGTTAGGGTTAGGGTTCTGATTAGAGTTATGTTTAGAGTTTGGGTTTGGGTAAGGGTTAAGGTTATTTTTAGTGTTAGGATTAGGGTTAGGGTTTGAGTTTGAATTAGGTTTAGGGTTAGCATTAGGGTAAGGGTGAGGTTTAGGATAAGTATTTCAGTTAGGGTTAGAGTTCGGGTTAGGGATTGGGTTCGGGTTAGGGTTAGGGTTAGGGTTAGGGTTTGATTTAGGGTTAGGGTTAGGCTTAGGGTTAGTGTAAGGGTTTGGGTTAGGGTTAGGTTTAGGACTAGGGTTAGTGTTAGGGTTAGGTTTAGGCTTAGCATTAGGGATAGGATTAGGGTTAGGGTTAGGGTTTGGGTTAGGGTTAGGGTTAGGGTTAGGGTTAGGGTTTGGGTTAGGGTTAGGTTTAGGTTTAGGGTTTGCGTTAGGGTTAGGGTTAGGGTTAGGGTTAGGATTAGGTTTAGGCTTTGTGTTAACAATAGGGTTTGGGTTTGGGTTTGGGTTAGGGTTAGGGTTAGGGTTAGGGCTAGGGCTAGGGTTAGAATTAGGGTTAGGGTTAGGGTTAGGGTTAGGATAAGGATGAGGGTTAGTGTTAGGGTTAGGATTAGGGTTATTTTTTGGGTTATGGTTTGGGTTAGGGTTAGGGTTACGGTTTGGGTTAGTGTTAGAGTGAGGGTTTGAGTTAGGGTTAGGTTTAGGGTTAGGTTAGGCTTTTGGTTAGAGTTAGGGTTAGGATTAGGGTTTGGGTTTGGTTTAGAGTTAGGTTTAGGTTAGGGTATGGGTTAGAGTTAGGGTTAGGGTGAGGTGTTGGATTAGGGTTATGGTTAGGGTTAGGCTTCCGATTAGAGTTAGGTTTAGAGTTTGGGTTTGGGTAAGGGTTAAGGTTAGGGTTAGGGTTATGGTTAGGGTTATGGATAGGACTAGGATTAGGGTTAGGTTTAGGGTTAGGATTAGGGTTAGGGTTTGTGTTTAGATTTGGGTTATGGTTAGGGTAAGTGTTAGGGTTAGGGTTTAGGGTTAGGGTTAGGGTTTCGGTTTGGGTTATATTTTGGGTTAGGTTTAGGTTTAGGGTTAGGGTTAGGGTTAGGGTTAGGGTTAGGGTTAATTTTAGGGTTAGATGTTAGGTTTAGGTTTAGGGTTATTGTTTGGGTTTGGGTTAGGGTTAGTGTTAGGGTTTGGGTTTCAGTTAGAATTAGGGTTAGCGTTAGGGTTTGTGTTAGGGTTAGGGTTAGAGTTTGAATTAGGTTTAGGGTTAGGGTTAGATTTAGGATTTGGTTTAGGGGTAGTGTTGGGGTTTGGTTTAGGTTTTGGGTTAGGTTTAGAGTTAGGGTTAGGGTTTGGGTTCAGATTAGAGTTAGGGTTAGGGATAGGGTTTGAGTTAGGGTTAGGGTTAGGGTTAGGGTTAGTTTTACAGTTTGGGTTAGGGTTAGGGTTAGGATTAGGATTAGGGTTGGGGTAGGGTTTGGGTTTGGGTTAGGGTTAGTGTTAGGGTTAGCTTTTGGGTTAGGGTTAGGGTTAGGATTAGCGTTTGGGTTTGTGTTAAGATTATGGTTTCTGTGTGGATTAGGGTTAGGGTTAGGGTTTGGATTAAGGTTACGTTTAGGGTTAGGGTTTGTATTAAGGTTAGGTTTAGGCTTAGGAGTAGGGTTAGGGTTTAGGTTTTCGGTTAGGGTTAGTGTTAGGGTTAGTGTTAGGATTAGGGTTTGGGTTAGGGTTTAGGTTTGGTTAGGTTTAGGGTTAGGGTTAGGGTTATGGTTAGGGTTAGCGTTAGTGTTAGGGTTAGGGTTAGGGTTAGGGTTAGCGTTAGGGTTAGGGTTAGGGTTTGGGTTTGTGTTAGGGTTTGGGTTAGGGTTTGGGATTGAATTAGGTTTAGGTTTAGCATTAGGGTTAGGGTTAGTTTTAGGATTAGTGTTTCAGTTAGGGTTAGGGTTAGGTTAAGGTTAAGGTTAGGGTTAGGTTTAGGGTTTGATTTAGGGTTGGGGTTAGGGTTAGGGTTAGTGTTAGGGTTTGGGTTAGGTTTAGGGTTACGACTAGGGTTAGGGTTAGGTTTAGGGTTAGCATTAGTTTTAGGATTAGGGTTAGGATTAGGGTTTGGGTTTGGGTTAGGTTTAGGGTTAGGGTTAGGGTTTGGGTTAGGGTTAGGGTTAGGGTTAACGTTTGAGTTAGGGTTACGGTTAGGGTTAGGATTAGGGTTAGGGTTTGTGTTAAGATTAGGGTTTGGTTTAGGGTTAGGGTTAGGGTTTGGGTTAAAGTTACGTTTAGGGTTAGGTTTTGTTTTAGGGTTAGGGTTAGGGTTAGGATTAGGTTTAGGGTTTAGGTTTTCGGTTAGGTTTAGTGTTATGGTTAGGGTTGGGATTGGGGTTTGGGTTAGTGTTTAGGTTGGGTTAGGTGTAGGGTTAGGTTTAGGGTTATGGTTAGGTTTAGCTTTACGGTTAGGGTTAGGGTTATGGTTAGGGTTAGCGTTAGGGTTAGGGTTAGGGTTAGGGTTCCGATTAGAGTTAGGTTTAGAGTTTGGGTTTGGGTAAGGGTTAAGGTTAGGGTTAGGGTTAGGGTTAGGGTTAGGGTTAGGACTAGGATTAGGGTTAGTGTTAGGGTTAGGATTAGGGTTAGGGTTTGGATTTAGTTTTGGGTTATGGTTAGGGTAAGTGTTAGGGTTACAGTTTAGGGTTAGGGTTAGGGTTAGTCTTAGGGTTTCGGTTTGGGTTATGTTTTGGGCTAGGTTTAGGGTTAGGGTTAGGGTTTGGGTTCGTGTTAGGATTAGGGTTAGGGTTTGAGTTTGAATTAGGTTTAGGATTAGCATTAGGGTTAGGGTTAGGTTTAGGATTAGTGTTTCAGTTAGGGTTAGGGTTAGGGTTAGGGTTAGGGTTAGGACTAGGATTAGGATTAGGGTTAGGTTTAGGATTAGGGTTAGGGTTTGGGTTTAGGTTTGGGTTATGATTAGGGTAAGTGTTAGGGTTAGGGTTTAGGGTTAGGGTGAGGGTTAGGGTTAGGGTTAGGGTTTCGGTTTGGGTTAGGTTTAGGGTTAGGTTTAGGGTTTGATTTTGGGTTAGGGTTAGGGTTAGGGTTAGTGTTAGGGTTTGGGTTAGGGTTAGGGTTAGGACTAGGGTTAGTGTTAGGGTTAGGTTTAGGGTTAGCATTAGTGTTAGGATTAGGGTTAGGGTTAGGGTTTGGGTTAGGCTTAGGGTTAGGGTTAGGGTTTGGGTTAGGGTTAGGGTTAGGGTTCGTGTTTGGGTTAGGGTTAGGTTTAGGGTTAGGGTTAGGATTAGGGTTAGGATTAGGGTTAGTGTTAGTGTTAGTGTTAGGGTTTGGTTTAGGATTACGGTTAGGTTCAGGTTTTCGGTTAAGTTTCGGGTTAGGGTTAGGGTTTGCGTTCGGGTTGGTTTAGTGTTAGGGTTTTAGTTAGGGTTAGGGTTAGGGTTAGGGTTAGGGTTTGGGTTAGGGTTAGGCTTACGGTTAGGGTTTGTGTTTGAGTTAGGTTTAGGGTTATCATTAGGGTTAGGATTAGGGTTACGGTTAGGGTTTGGGTTAGGGTTAAGGTTAGGGTTAGGTTTTGGGTTAGGGTTAGGTTTGAATCTGGGTTAGTGTTAATGTTAGGGTTAGTGTTAAGATTAAGTTTAGGGTTAGGTTTAGGATTAGGTTTTGGGTCAGGGTTAGGGTTAGGGTTAGAATTAGGGTTAGGGTTAGTGTTAGAATTAGGGTTAGGGTTAGGATAAGGATTAGGGCTAGGGTTAGGTTTAGGATTAGGGTTATTATTTGGGTTAGGTTAGGGTTAGGGTTAGGGTTAGGGTTAGGGTTAGGGATAGGGTTTGAGTTAGGGTTAGGGTTAGGGTTAGTGTTAGTGTTAGGGTTTGGGTTAGGGTTAGGGTTAGGATTAGGATTAGGTTTTGGGTTAGGGTTAGGGTTTGGGTTAGGGTTAGAGTTAGGGTTAGCTTTTGGGTTAGGGTTAGGGTTAGGATTAGGGTTAGGGTTTGTGTTAAGATTATGGTTTCTGTGTGGATTAGGGTTAGGGTTAGGGTTTGGATTAAGGTAACGTTTAGGGTTAGGGTTTGTGTTAAGTTTAGGGTTAGGCTTAGGAGTAGGGTTAGGGTTTAGGTTTTCGGTTAGGGTTAGTGTTAGGGTTAGTGTTACGATTAGGGTTTGTGTTAGGGTTTAGGTTTGGTTAGGTTTAGGGTTAGGGTTAGAGTTATGGTTAGGGTTAGCGTTAGGGTTAGGGTTAGGGTTAGGGTTAGCGTTAGGGTTAGGGTTAGGGTTTGGGTTTGGGTTAGGGTTTGGGTTAGGGTTAGGGTTAGGGTTTGGGTTAGGGTTAGGGTTAGGGTTAGGGTAAGGATTTGGGTTAGGCTTAGGTTTAGGGTTCGGGTTTGGGTTAGAGTTATTGTGGGGGTTAGGGGTTTGGTTAGGGTTAGGGTTAGAGTTAGGAATAGGGTTAGGCTTTGTGTTAAGATTACGGTTTGGGGTTGGGTTAGGGTTAGGGTTTGGGTTTTATTTAGAATTAGGGTTAGTGTTAGGGTTAGGGTTAGGGGTAGGGTGAGGGTTAGGGGTAGGGTGAGGGTGAGGGTTAAGGTTAGGGTTAGGGTTAGGTTTTGGGGTGGGGTTAGGGTTAGGATTAGGGTTTGAGTTTTAGTGTGGGTTAGGGTTAGCGTTAGGGATAGGGTTAGGGTTTGGGTTTGGGTTTGGGATCGGGTTAGGGTTAGGGGTAGGGTTTGGGTTAGGGTTAGGGTTAGTGTTAGGGTTTGGGTTAGGGTTAGGGTTAGGTTTAGGGTTAGTTTTTGGTTTAGGGTTAGGGTTAGGTTTACGGTTGGGTTTAGGTTTTGGGTTAGGGTTAGGGTTAGGGTTTGGGTTAGGGTTAAGGTTAGGGTTAGGGTTAGGGTTAGGGTTAGGGTTAGGGTTAGGGTTTGGTTTAGGATTACATTTAGGTTTAGGTTTTCGGTTAAGTTTCGGGTTAGGGTTAGGGTTTGTGATCGGGTTCGGTTAGTGTTAGGGTTTTAGTTAGGGTTAGACTTAGGGTTAGGGTTAGCGTTTGGGTTAGGGTTAGGCTTAGGGTTAGGGTTAGGGTTCCGATTAGAGTTAGGTTTAGAGTTTGTGTTTGGGTAAGGCTTAAGGTTAGTGTTAGTATTAGGGTTAGGGTTAGGGTTAGGAGTAGGATTAGGGTTAGGGTTAGGGTTAGTATTAGGGTTAGGGTTTGGGTTTAGGTTTGGGTTAATATTAGGGTTAGTGTTAGGGTTAGGGTTTAGGGTTAGGGTTAGATTTAGGGTTAGGGTTTCGGTTTGGGTTATGTTTTGTGTTAGGTTTAGGGTTATGGTTAGTGTTTGGGTTCGGGTTAGGAATAGGGTTAGGGTTTGAGTTTGAATTAGGTTTAGGGTTAGCATTAGGGTTAGGGTTAGGTTTAGGATTAGGGTTTCAGTTAGGGTTAGGGTTAGGGTTAGGGTTTGGGTTCGGGTTAGGGTTAGGGAAAGGGTTAGGGTTTGATTTAGGGTTAGGGTTAGGGTTAGGTTTAGTGTTAGGGTTTGAGTTAGGGTTAGGGTTAGGACTAGGGTTAGTGGTAGGGTTAGGTTTAGGGTTAGCATTAGGGTTAGGATTAGGGTTAGGGTTAGGGTTTGGGTTAGGCTTAGGGTTAGGGTTAGGGTTTGGGTTAGGGTTAGGGTTAGGGTTCGGGTTCGGGTTAGGGTTAGGGTTAGGGTTAGGGTTAGGGTTAGGGTTAGGATTAGGGTTAGTGTTAGTGTTAGGGTTAGGGTTTGGTTTAGGATTACGGTTAGGTTTAGGTTTTCGGTTAAGTTTCGGGTTAGGGTTAGGGTTTGCGTTCGGGTTGGGTTAGTGTTAGGGTTTTAGTTAGGGTTAGGGTTAGGGTTAGGGTTAGGGTTTGGGTTAGGGTTAGGCTTACGGTTAGGGTTTGTGTTTGAGTTAGGTTTAGGGTTATCATTAGGGTTAGGATTAGGGTTACGGTTAGGGTTTGGGTTAGGGTTAGGGTTAGGGTTAGGGTTTGGGTTAGGGTTAGGTTTGAATCTGGGTTAGTGTTAATGTTAGGGTTAGTGTTAAGATTAAGTTTAGGGTTAGGTTTAGGATTAGGTTTTGGGTCAGGGTTAGGGTTAGGTTTAGAATTAGGGTTAGGGTTAGTGTTAGAATTAGGGTTAGGGTTAGGATAAGGATTAGGGCTAGGGTTAGGTTTAGGATTAGGGTTATTATTTGGGTTAGGGTTAGGGTTAGGAATAGGGTTAGGGTTAGGGTTAGGGATAGGGTTTGAGTTAGGGTTAGGGTTAGGGTTAGGGTTAGTGTTAGGGTTTGGGTTAGGGTTAGGGTTAGCATTAGGATTAGGATTAGGGTTTGGGTTAGGGTTAGGGTTTGGGTTAGGGTTAGGGTTAGGGTTAGCTTTTGGGTTAGGGTTAGGGTTAGGGTTAGGATTAGGGTTAGGGTTTGTGTTAAGAGGGTTAGGGTTAGTGTTAGGGTTAGGGTTAGGGTTAGGGTTAGGGTTAGGCCTAGGATTAGGGTTAGGGTTAGGGTTAGGATTAGGCTTAGGGTTTGGGTTTAGGTTTGGGTTATGGTTAGGGTAAGTGTTAGGGTTACAGTTTAGGGTTAGGGTTAGGGTTAGTCTTAGGGTTTCGGTTTGGGTTATGTTTTGGGCTAGGTTTAGGGTTAGGGTTAGGGTTTGGGTTCGGGTTAGGATTAGGGTTAGGGTTCGAGTTTGAATTAGGTTTAGGGTTAGCATTAGGGTTAGGGTTAGGTTTAGGATTAGTGTTTCAGTTAGGGGTAGGGTTAGGGTGAAGGTTAGGGTTAGGGTTAGGTTTAGGGTTTGATTTAGTGTTTGGGTTAGGGTTAGGGTTAGTGTTAGGGTTTGGGTTAGGGTTAGGGTTAGGACTAGGGTTAGTGTTACGGTTAGGTTTAGGGTTAGCATTAGGGTTAGGATTATGGTTAGGGTTAGGGTTTGGGTTAGGGTTAGGGTTAGGGTTAGGGTTAGGCTTAGGGTTAGGGTTATGGTTAGGGTTAAGGTTAGGGTTAGGGTTAGGGTTAGGGTTAGGGTTAGGGTTAGGACGAGGGTTAGTGTTAGGGTTAGGTTTAGGGTTAGCATTAGGGTTAGGATTAGGGTTAGGGTTAGGGTTAGGTTTAGGGTTTGGGTTAGGATTAGGGTTAGGGATAGGGTTTGGGTTAGGGTTAGGGTTAGGGTTAGGATTAGGTTAGCGTTTGTGTTAAGATTAGGGTTTGGGTTTGGGTTAGGGTTAAGGTTAGGGTTAGGGTTAGGTTTAGGGTTATTATTTGGGTTATGGTTTGGGTTAGGGTTAGGGTTAGGGTTTGGGTTAGTGTTAGAGTTAGGGTTTGAATTAGGGATAGGTTTAGGGTTAGGTTAGGGTTTGGGTTAGAGTTAGGGTTAGGGTTAGGGTTTGGGTTTGGTTTAGAGTTAGGTTTAGGTTAGGGTTAAGGTTAGAGATAGGGTTAGTGTGAGGTGTTGGATTAGGGTTATGGTTAGGGTTAGGGTTTGGATTAGGGTTAGGTTTAGGGTTCCGATTAGAGTTTGGTTTAGAGTTTGGGTTTGGGTAAGGGTTAAGGTTAGGGTTAGGGTTAGGGTTAGGGTTAGGGTTAGGACTAGGGTTAGGGTTAGGGTTAGGGTTAGGATTAGGGTTAGGGTTTGGGTTTAGGTTTGGGTTATGATTAGGGTAAGTGTTAGGGTTAGGGTTTAGGGTTAGGGTTAGGGTTAGGGTTAGGGTTAGGGTTTCGGTTTGGGTTATGTTTTGGGTTAGGTTTAGGGTTAGGGTTAGGGTTTGGGTTCGGGTTAGGATTAGGGTTAGGATTTGAGTTTGAATTAGGTTTAGGGTTAGCATTAGGGTTCGGGTTAGGTTTAGGATTAGTATTTCAGTTAGGGTTAGGGTTAGGGTTACGGTTTGGGTTCGCGTTAGGTTTAGGGTTATGATTAGGGTTTGATTTAGGGTTAGGGTTAGGGTTAGGGTTAGTGTTAGGGTTTGGGTTAGGGTTAGGGTTAGGACTAGGGTTAGTGTTAGGGTTAGGTTTAGGGTTAGCATTAGGGTTAGGATTAGGGTTAGGGTTAGGGTTTGGGTTAGGCTTAGGGTTAGGG
>JAJHUQ010000065.1:1580000-1622500 GCA_035773235.1 Eospalax fontanierii | reverse complement strand
GGGTTAGTGTTAGGGTTTGTGTAAGGGTTAGGGTTAGAGTTTGAATTAGGTTTAGGGTTAGGGTTAGACTTAGGCTTTGAGTTAGGGGTAGTGTTAGGGTTAGGTTTAGGTTTTGGGTTAGGTTTAGAGTTAGGGTTAGGGTTTGGGTTCGGGTTAGAGTTAGGGTTAGGGATAGGGTTTGAGTTAGGGTTAGGGTTAGGGTTAGGGTTAATGTTAGTGTTTGGGTTAGGGTTAGGGTTAGGATTAGGATTAGGGTTGGGGTAGGGCTTGGGTTTGGGTTAGGGTTAGGGTTAGGGTTAGGGTTAGTGTTTGGGTTAGGGTTAGGGTTAGGATTAGGATTAGGGTTGGGGTAGGATTTGGGTTTGGGTTAGCGTTAGTGTTAGGGTTAGCTTTTGGGTTAGGGTTAGGGTTAGGGTTAGGGTTAGGGTTTGGGTTAGGGTTAGGGTTAGGGTTTGGGTTAGGGTTAGGGTTAGGGTTAGGATTAGGGTTAGGGTTTGTGTTAAGATTAGGGTTTGGGTTTGGGTTAGGGTTAGGGTTAGGGTTAGGGTTAGGGTTAGGGTTAGGGATAGACCTAGGGGTAGGTTTAGGGTTAGGGTAAGGATAAGGATGAGGGTTAGAGTTAGGGTTAGGATTAGGGTTATTATTTGGGTAATGGTTTGGGTAAGGGATAGGGTTACATTTTGGGTTAGTGTTAGAGTGAGGGTTTGAGTTAGGGTTAGGTTTAGGGTTAGGTTAGTGTTTTGGTTAGAGTTAGGGTGAGGGTTAGGGTTTATGTTTGGTTTAGAGTTAGGTTTAGGATTAGGGTTGGGGTAGGGTTTGGGTTTGGGTTAGGGTTAGTGTTAGGGTTAGCTTTTGGGTTAGGGTTAGGGTTAGGGTTAGGATTAGGGTTTGGGTTTGTGTTAAGATTATGGTTTCTGTGTGGATTAGGGTTAGGGTTAGGGTTTGGATTAAGGTTACGTTTAGGGTTAGGGTTTGTGTTAAGGTTAGGGTTAGGCTTAGGAGGAGGGTTAGGGTTTAGGTTTTCGGTTAGGGTTAGTGTTACGACTAGGGTTTGGGTTAGGGTTTAAGTTTGTTTAGGTTTAGGGTTAGGGTTAGGGTTATTGTTAGGGTTAGCGTTAGGGTTAGGGTTAGGGTTAGGGTTAGGGTTAGGGTTAGAACTAGGGTTAGGTTTAGGGTTAGGGTTAGGATAAGGATGAGGGTTAGTGTTAGGGTTAGGATTAGGGTTATTATTTGGGTTATGGTTTGGGTTAGGGTTAGGGTTACGTTTTGGGTTAGTGTTAGAGTGAGGGTTTGAGTTAGGGTTAGGTTTAGGGTTCGGTTAGGGTTTTGGTTAGAGTTAGGGTTAGGGTTAGGGTTTGGGTTTGGTTTAGAGTTAGGTTTAGGTTAGGGTTTGGGTTAGAGTTAGGGTTAGGGTGAGGTGTTGGATTAGGGTTATGGTTAGGGTTAGGCTTCCGATTAGAGTTAGGTTTAGAGTTTGGGTTTGGGTAAGGGTTAAGGTTAGGGTTAGGGTTACGGTTAGGGTTATGGATAGGACTAGGATTAGGGTTAGGTTTAGGGTTAGGATTAGGGTTAGGGTTTGTGTTTAGATTTGGGTTATGGTTAGGGTAAGTGTTAGGGTTAGGGTTTAGGGTTAGGTTTAGGGTTAGTGTTAGGGTTTCGCTTTGGGTTATATTTTGGTTTAGGTTTAGGTTTAGGGTTAGGGTTAGGGTTAGGGTTAGGGTTAGGGTTAGGTTAGTTTTATGGTTAGATGTTAGGTTTAGGTTTAGGGTTATTGTTAGGTTTTGGGTTAGGGTTAGTGTTAGGGTTTGGGTTTCAGTTAGAATTAGGGTTAGTGTTAGGGTTTGTGTTAGGGTTAGGGTTAGAGTTTGAATTAGGTTTAGGGTTAGGGTTAGGTTTAGGATTTGATTTAGGGGTAGTGTTGGGGTTTGGTTTAGGTTTTGGGTTAGGTTTAGAGTTAGGGTTAGGGTTTGGGTTCGGGTTAGAGTTAGGGTTAGGGATAGGGTGTGAGTTAGGGTTAGGGTTAGGGTTAGGGTTAATGTTAGTGTTTGGGTTAGGGTTAGGGTTAGGATTAGGATTAGGGTTGGGGTAGGGTTTGGGTTTGGCTTAGGGTTAGGGTTAGGGTTAGGGTTAGTGTTTGGGTTAGGGTTAGGGTTAGGATTAGGATTAGGGTTGGGGTAGGGTTTGGGTTTGGGTTAGCGTTAGTGTTAGGGTTAGCTTTTGGGTTAGGGTTAGGGTTAGGGTTAGGGTTAGGGTTAGGGTTTGGGTTAGGGTTAGGGTTAGGGTTTGGGTTAGGGTTAGGGTTAGGGTTAGGATTAGGGTTAGGGTTTGTGTTAAGATTAGGGTTTGGGTTTGGGTTAGGGTTAGGGTTAGGGTTAGGGTTAGGGTTAGGGTTAGAACTAGGGTTAGGTTTAGGGTTAGGGTTAGGATAAGGATGAGGGTTAGAGTTAGGGTTAGGATTAGGGTTATTATTTGGGTTATGGTTTGGGTTAGGGTTAGGGTTACATTTTGGGTTAGTGTTAGAGTGAGGGTTTGAGTTAGGGTTAGGTTTAGGGTTAGGTTAGTGTTTTGGTTAGAGTTAGGGTTAGGGTTAGGGTTTATGTTTGGTTTAGAGTTAGGTTTAGGATTAGGGTTGGGGTAGGGTTTGGGTTGGGTTAGGGTTAGTGTTAGGGTTAGCTTTTGGGTTAGGGTTAGGGTTAGGGTTAGGATTAGGGTTTGGGTTTGTGTTAAGATTATGGTTCCTGTGTGGATTAGGGTTAGGGTTAGGGTTTGGATTAAGGTTACGTTTAGGGTTAGGGTTTGTGTTAAGGTTAGGGTTAGGCTTAGGAGTAGGGTTAGGGTTTAGGTTTTCGGTTAGGGTTAGTGTTAGGGTTAGTGTTAGGATTAGGGTTTGGGTTAGGGTTTAGGTTTGGTTAGGTTTAGGGTTAGGGTTAGGGTTATGGTTAGGGTTAGCGTTAGGGTTAGGGTAAGGGTTAGGGTTAGGGTTAGGGTTAGGTTTCCGATTAGAGTTAGGTTTATAGTTTGTGTTTGGGTAAGGCTTAAGGTTAGTGTTAGTGTTAGGGTTAGGGTTAGGGTTAGGGTTACGACTAGGATTAGGGTGAGGGTTAGGCTTAGGATTAGGGTTAGGGTTTGGGTTTGGGTTTGGGTTAATATTAGGGTTACTGTTAGGGTTAGGGTTTAGGGTTAGGGTTAGATTTAGGGTTAGGGTTTCGGTTTGGGTTATCTTTTGTGTTAGGTTTAGGGTTAGGGTTAGTTTTTGGGTTCGGTTTAGGAGTAGGGTTTGGCTTTGAGTTTGGATTAGGTTTAGGGTTAGAATTAGGGTTAGGGTTAGGTTTAGGATTAGGGTTTCAGTTAGGGTTAGGGTTAGGGTTAGGGTTTGGGTTCGGGTTAGGGTTAGGGATAGGGTTAGGGTTTGATTTAGGGTTAGGGTTAGGGTTAGGTTTAGTGTTAGGGTTTGGGTTAGGGTTAGGGTTAGGACTAGGGTTAGTGTTAGGGTTACGTTTAGGGTTAGCATTAGGGTTAGGATTAGGGTTAGGTTTAGGGTTTGAGTTAGGGTTAGGGTTAGGGTTAAGGTTAGGGTTAGGGTTAGGGTTTGGGTTAGGGTTAGGGTTAGGGTTAGGGTTTGGGTTAGGTTTAGGGTTGGAGTTAGGATTAGGGTCAGGGTTTGTGTTAAAATTAGGGTTTGGGTTTGTGTTAGGGTTACGGTTAGGGTTAGGTTTAGAATTAGGGTTAGGGTTAGGGTTAGGATAAGGATGAGGGTTCAGGTTAGGGTTAGGATTAGGGTTATTATTTGGGTTATGGTTTGGGTTAGTGTTAGAGTTAGGGTTTGAGTTAGGGTTAGGTTTAGGGTTAGGTTAGGGTTTGGGTTAGAGTTAGGGTTAGGGTTACGGTTTGGGTTTGGTTTAGAGTTAGGGTTAGGTTAGGCTTTGGGTTAGAGTTAGGGTTAGGGTGAGGTGTTGGATTAGGGTTATGGTTAGGGTTAGGGTTAGGATTAGGGTTAGGGTTAGGGTTCTGATTAGAGTTATGTTTAGAGTTTGGGTTTGGGTAAGGGTTAAGGTTATTTTTAGTGTTAGGATTAGGGTTAGGGTTTGAGTTTGAATTAGGTTTAGGGTTAGCATTAGGGTTAGGGTGAGGTTTAGGATAAGTATTTCAGTTAGGGTTAGAGTTCGGGTTAGGGATTGGGGTCGGGTTAGGGTTAGGGTTAGGGTTAGGGTTTGATTTAGGGTTAGGGTTAGGCTTAGGTTTAGTGTAAGGGTTTGGGTTAGGGTTAGGTTTAGGACTAGGGTTAGTGTTAGGGTTAGGTTTAGGCTTAGCATTAGGGATAGGATTAGGGTTAGGGTTAGGGTTTGGGTTAGGGTTAGGGTCAGGGTTAGGGTTAGGGTTTGGGTTAGGGTTAGGGTTAGGTTTAGGGTTTGCGTTAGGGTTAGGGTTAGGGTTAGGGTTAGGATTAGGGTTAGGGTTTGTGTTAAGATTAGGGTTTGGGTTTGGGTTTGGTTTAGGGTTAGGGTTAGGGTTAGGGTTAGGGTTAGGGTTAGAATTAGGGTTAGGGTTAGGGTTAGGGTTAGGATAAGGATGAGGGTTAGTGTTAGGGTTAGGATTAGGGTTATTATTTGGGTTATGGTTTGGGTTAGGGTTAGGGTTACGGTTTGGGTTAGTGTTAGAGTGAGGGTTTGAGTTAGGGTTAGGTTTAGGGTTAGGTTAGGCTTTTGGTTAGAGTTAGGGTTAGGATTAGGGTTTGGGTTTGGTTTAGAGTTAGGTTTAGGTTAGGGTATGGGTTAGTGTTAGGGTTAGGGTGAGGTGTTGGATTAGGGTTATGGTTAGGGTTAGGCTTCCGATTAGAGTTAGGTTTAGAGTTTGGGTTTGGGTAAGGGTTAAGGTTAGGGTTAGGGTTATGGTTAGGGTTATGGATAGGACTAGGATTAGGGTTAGGTTTAGGGTTAGGATTAGGGTTAGGGTTTGTGTTTAGATTTGGGTTATGGTTAGGGTAAGTGTTAGGGTTAGGGTTTAGGGTTAGGTTTAGGGTTAGGGTTAGGGTTTCGGTTTGGGTTATATTTTGGGTTAGGTTTAGGTTTAGGGTTAGGGTTAGTGTTAGGGTTAGGGTTAGGGTTAGTTTTATGGTTAGATGTTAGGTTTAGGTTTAGGGTTATTGTTGGGGTTTGGGTTAGGGTTAGTGTTAGGGTTTGGGTTTCAGTTAGAATTAGGGTTAGCGTTAGGGTTTGTGTTAGGGTTAGGGTTAGAGTTTGAATTAGGTTTAGGGTTAGGGTTAGATTTAGGATTTGGTTTAGGGGTAGTGTTGGGGTTTGGTTTAGGTTTTGGGTTAGGTTTAGAGTTAGGGTTAGGGTTTGGGTTCAGATTAGAGTTAGGGTTAGGGATAGGGTTTGAGTTAGGGTTAGGGTTAGGGTTAGGGTTAGTTTTACGGTTTGGGTTAGGGTTAGGGTTAGGATTAGGATTAGGGTTGGGGTAGGGTTTGGGTTTGGGTTAGGGTTAGTGTTAGGGTTAGCTTTTGGGTTAGGGTTAGGGTTAGGATTAGGGTTTGGGTTTGTGTTAAGATTATGGTTTCTGTGTGGATTATGGTTAGGGTCAGGGTTTGGATTAAGGTTACGTTTAGGGTTAGGGTTTGTATTAAGGTTAGGTTTAGGCTTAGGAGTAGGGTTAGGGTTTAGGTTTTCGGTTAGGGTTAGTGTTAGGGTTAGTGTTAGGATTAGGGTTTGGGTTAGGGTTTAGGTTTGGTTAGGTTTAGGGTTAGGGTTAGGGTTATGGTTAGGGTTAGCGTTAGGGTTAGGGTTAGGGTTAGGGTTAGGGTTAGCGTTAGGGTTAGGGTTAGGGTTTGGGTTTGGGTTAGGGTTTGGGTTAGGGTTTGGGATTGAATTAGGTTTAGGTTTAGCATTAGGGTTAGGGTTAGTTTTAGGATTAGTGTTTCAGTTAGGGTTAGGGTTAGGTTAAGGTTAGGGTTAGGGTTAGGTTTAGGGTTTGATTTAGGGTTGGGGTTAGGGTTAGGGTTAGTGTTAGGGTTTGGGTTAGGTTTAGGGTTACTACTAGGGTTAGGGTTAGGTTTAGGGTTAGCATTAGTTTTAGGATTAGGGTTAGGATTAGGGTTTGGGTTTGGGTTAGGTTTAGGGTTAGGGTTAGGGTTTGGGTTAGGGTTAGGGTTAGGGTTAACGTTTGAGTTAGGGTTACGGTTAGGGTTAGGATTAGGGTTAGGGTTTGTGTTAAGATTAGGGTTTGGTTTAGGGTTAGGGTTAGGGTTTGGGTTAAAGTTACGTTTAGGGTTAGGTTTTGTTTTAGGGTTAGGGTTAGGGTTAGGATTAGGTTTAGGGTTTAGGTTTTCGGTTAGGTTTAGTGTTAGGGTTAGGGTTAGGATTAGGGTTTGGGTTAGGGTTTAGGTTTGGTTAGGTTTAGGGTTAGGGTTAGTGTTATGGTTAGGTTTAGCTTTACGGTTAGGGTTAGGGTTATGGTTAGGGTTAGCGTTAGGGTTAGGGTTAGGGTTAGGGTTCCGATTAGAGTTAGGTTTAGAGTTTGGGTTTGGGTAAGGGTTAAGGTTAGGGTTAGGGTTAGGGTTAGGGTTAGGGTTAGGACTAGGATTAGGGTTAGTGTTAGGGTTAGGATTAGGGTTAGGATTTGGATTTAGTTTTGGGTTATGGTTAGGGTAAGTGTTAGGGTTACAGTTTAGGGTTAAGGTTAGGGTTAGTCTTAGGGTTTCGGTTTGGGTTATGTTTTGGGCTAGGTTTAGGGTTAGGGTTAGGGTTTGGGTTCGTGTTAGGATTAGGGTTAGGGTTTGAGTTTGAATTAGGTTTAGGGTTAGCATTAGGGTTAGGGTTAGGTTTAGGATTAGTGTTTCAGTTAGGGTTAGGGTTAGGGTTAGGGTTAGGGTTAGGACTAGGATTAGTATTAGGGTTAGGCTTAGGATTAGGGTTAGGGTTTGGGTTTAGGTTTGGGTTATGATTAGGGTAAGTGTTAGGGTTAGGGTTTAGGGTTAGGGTGAGGGTTAGGGTTAGGGTTAGGGTTTCGGTTTGGGTTAGGTTTAGGGTTAGGTTTAGGGTTTGATTTTGGGTTAGGGTTAGGGTTAGGGTTAGAGTTAGGGTTTGGGTTAGGGTTAGGGTTAGGACTAGGGTTAGTGTTAGGGTTAGGTTTAGGGTTAGCATTAGTGTTAGGATTAGGGTTAGGGTTAGGGTTTGGGTTAGGCTTAGGGTTAGGGTTAGGGTTTGGGTTAGGGTTAGGGTTAGGGTTCGTGTTTGGGTTAGGGTTAGGGTTAGGGTTAGGGTTAGGATTAGGGTTAGGATTAGGGTTAGTGTTAGTGTTAGTGTTAGGGTTTGGTTTAGGATTACGGTTAGGTTCAGGTTTTCAGTTAAGTTTCGTGTTAGGGTTAGGGTTTGCGTTCGGGTTGGGTTAGTGTTAGGGTTTTAGTTAGGGTTAGGGTTAGGGTTAGGGTTAGGGTTTGGGTTAGGGTTAGGCTTACGGTTAGGGTTTGTGTTTGAGTTAGGTTTAGGGTTATCATTAGGGTTAGGATTAGGGTTACGGTTAGGGTTTGGGTTAGGGTTAGGGTTAGGGTTAGGGTTTGGGTTAGGGTTAGGTTTGAATCTGGGTTAGTGTTAATGTTAGGGTTAGTGTTAAGATTAAGTTTAGGGTTAGGTTTAGGATTAGGTTTTGGGTCAGGGTTAGGGTTAGGGTTAGAATTAGGGTTAGGGTTAGTGTTAGAATTAGGGTTAGGGTTAGGATAAGGATTAGGGCTAGGGTTAGGTTTAGGATTAGGGTTATTATTTGGGTTAGGGTTAGGGTTAGGGTTAGGGTTAGGGTTAGGGTTAGGGATAGGGTTTGAGTTAGGGTTAGGGTTAGGGTTAGGGTTAGTGTTAGGGTTTGGGTTAGGGTTAGGGTTAGGATTAGGATTAGGTTTTGGGTTAGGGTTAGGGTTTGGGTTAGGGTTAGAGTTAGGGTTAGCTTTTGGGTTAGGGTTAGGGTTAGGGTTAGGATTAGGGTTAGGGTTTGTGTTAAGATTATGGTTTCTGTGTGGATTAGGGTTAGGGTTAGGGTTTGGATTAAGGTAACGTTTAGGGTTAGGGTTTGTGTTAAGTTTAGGGTTAGGCTTAGGAGTAGGGTTAGGGTTTAGGTTTTCGGTTAGGGTTAGTGTTAGGGTTAGTGTTACGATTAGGGTTTGTGTTAGGGTTTAGGTTTGGTTAGGTTTAGGGTTAGGGTTAGAGTTATGGTTAGGGTTAGCGTTAGGGTTAGGGTTAGGGTTAGGGTTAGCGTTAGGGTTAGGGTTAGGGTTTGGGTTTGGGTTAGGGTTTGGGTTAGGGTTAGGGTTAGGGTTTGGGTTAGGGTTAGGGTTAGGGATAGGGTAAGGATTTGGGTTAGGCTTAGGTTTAGGGTTCGGGTTTGGGTTAGAGTTATTGTGAGGTTTAGGGGTTTGGTTAGGGTTAGGGTTAGGGTTAGGATTAGGGTTAGGGTTTCTGTTAAGATTACGGTTTGGGTTTGGGTTAGGGTTAGGGTTTGGGTTTTATTTAGAATTAGGGTTAGTGTTATGGTTAGGGTTAGGGTTAGGGTTAGGGTTAGGGTTAGGGTTAAGGTTAGGGTTAGGGTTAGGTTTTGGGTTAGGGTTAGGGTTAGGATTAGGGTTTGAGTTTTAGTTTGGTTTAGGGTTAGCATTAGGGATAGGATTAGGGTTAGGGTTTGGGTTTGGGTTCGGGTTAGGGTTAGGGTTAGGGTTTGGGTTAGGGTTAGGGTTAGTGTTAGGGTTTGGGTTAGGGTTAGGGTTAGGTTTAGGGTTAGTTTTTGGTTTAGGGTTAGGGTTAGGTTTACGGTTGGGTTTAGGTTTTGGGTTAGGGTTAGGGTTAGGGTTTGGGTTAGGGTTAGGGTTAAGGTTAGGGTTAGGGTTAGGGTTAGGGTTAGGGTTAGGGTTTGGTTTAGGATTACATTTAGGTTTAGGTTTTCAGTTAAGTTTCGGGTTAGGGTTAGGGTTTGTGATCGGGTTCGGTTAGTGTTAGGGTTTTAGTTAGGGTTAGACTTAGGGTTAGGGTTAGCGTTTGGGTTAGGGTTAGGCTTAGGGTTAGGGTTAGGGTTCCGATTAGAGTTAGGTTTAGAGTTTGTGTTTGGGTAAGGCTTAAGGTTAGTGTTAGTGTTAGGGTTAGGGTTAGGGTTAGGACTAGGATTAGGGTTAGGGTTAGGGTTAGTATTAGGTTTAGGGTTTGGGTTTAGGTTTGGGTTAATATTAGGGTTAGTGTTAGGGTTAGGGTTTAGGGTTAGGGTTAGATTTAGGGTTAGGGTTTCGGTTTGGGTTATGTTTTGTGTTAGGTTTAGGGTTAGGGTTAGTGTTTGGGTTCGGGTTAGGAATAGGGTTAGGGTTTGAGTTTGAATTAGGTTTAGGGTTAGCATTAGGGTTAGGGTTAGGTTTAGGATTAGGGTTTCAGTTAGGGTTAGGGTTAGGGTTAGGGTTTGGGTTCGGGTTAGGGTTAGGGATAGGGTTAGGGTTTGATTTAGGGTTAGGGTTAGGGTTAGGTTTAATGTTAGGGTTTGAGTTAGGGTTAGGGTTAGGACTAGGGTTAGTGGTAGGGTTAGGTTTAGGGTTAGCATTAGGGTTAGGATTAGGGTTAGGGTTAGGGTTTGGGTTAGGCTTAGGATTAGGGTTAGGGTTTGGGTTAGGGTTAGGGTTAGGGTTCGGGTTCGGGTTAGGGTTAGGGTTAGGGTTAGGGTTAGGGTTAGGGTTAGGATTAGGGTTAGTGTTAGTGTTAGGGTTAGGGTTTGGTTTAGGATTACGGTTAGGTTTAGGTTTTCGGTTAAGTTTCGGGTTAGGGTTAGGGTTTGCGTTCGGGTTGGGTTAGTGTTAGGGTTTTAGTTAGGGTTAGGGTTAGGGTTAGGGTTAGGGTTAGGGTTTGGGTTAGGGTTAGGCTTACGGTTAGGGTTTGTGTTTGAGTTAGGTTTAGGGTTATCATTAGGATTAGGATTAGGGTTACGGTTAGGGTTTGGGTTAGGGTTAGGGTTAGGGTTAGGGTTTGGGTTAGGGTTAGGTTTGAGTCTGGGTTAGTGTTAATGTTAGGGTTAGTGTTAAGATTAAGTTTAGGGTTAGGTTTAGGATTAGGTTTTGGGTCAGGGTTAGGGTTAGGTTTAGAATTAGGGTTAGGGTTAGTGTAAGAATTAGGGTTAGGGTTAGGATAAGGATTAGGGCTAGGGTTAGGTTTAGGCTTAGGGTTATTCTTTGGGTTAGGGTTAGGGTTAGGGTTAGGGTTAGGGTTAGGGTTAGGGTTAGGGATAGGGTTTGAGTTAGGGTTAGGGTTAGGGTAAGGGTTAGTGTTAGGGTTTGGGTTAGGGTTAGGGTTAGGATTAGGATTAGGGTTTGGGTTAGGGTTAGGGTTTGGGTTAGGGTTAGGGTTAGGGTTAGCTTTTGGGTTAGGGTTAGGGTTAGGGTTAGGATTAGGGTTAGGGTTTGTGTTAAGAGGGTTAGGGTTAGTGTTAGGGTTAGGGTTAGGGTTAGGGTTAGGGTTAGGCCTAGGATTAGGGTTAGGGTTAGGGTTAGGATTAGGCTTAGGGTTTGGGTTTAGGTTTGGGTTATGGTTAGGGTAAGTTTTAGGGTTACAGTTTAGGGTTAGGGTTAGGGTTAGTCTTAGGGTTTCGTTTTGGGTTATGTTTTGGGCTAGGTTTAGGGGTAGGGTTAGGGTTTGGGTTCGGGTTAGGATTAGGGTTAGGGTTCGAGTTTGAATTAGGTTTAGGGTTAGCATTAGGGTTAGGGTTAGGTTTAGGATTAGTGTTTCAGTTAGGGTTAGGGTTAGGGTTAAGGTTAGGGTTAGGGTTAGGTTTAGGGTTTGATTTAGGGTTTGGGTTAGGGTTAGGGTTAGTGTTAGGGTTTGGGTAAGGGTTAGGGTTAGGACTAGGGTTAGTGTTACGGTTAGGTTTAGGGTTAGCATTAGGGTTAGGATTATGGTTAGGGTTAGGGTTTGGGTTAGGGTTAGGGTTAGGGTTAGGGTTAGGCTTAGGGTTAGGGTTATGGTTAGGGTTAAGGTTAGGGTTAGGGTTAGGGTTAGGGTTAGGGTTAGGGTTAGGACGAGGGTTAGTGTTAGGGTTAGGTTTAGGGTTAGCATTAGGGTTAGGATTAGGGTTAGGGTTAGGGTTAGGGTTAGGTTTAGGGTTTGGGTTAGGATTAGGGTTAGGGTTAGGGTTTGGGTTAGGGTTAGGGTTAGGGTTAGGATTAGGTTAGCGTTTGTGTTAAGATTAGGGTTTGGGTTTGGGTTAGGGTTAAGGTTAGGGTTAGGGTTAGGTTTAGGGTTATTATTTGGGTTATGGTTTGTGTTAGGGTTAGGGTTAGGGTTTGGGTTAGTGTTAGAGTTAGGGTTTGAATTAGGGATAGGTTTAGGGTTAGGTTAGGTTTTGGGTTAGAGTTAGGGTTAGGGTTAGGGTTTGGGTTTGGTTTAGAGTTAGGTTTAGGTTAGGGTTAAGGTTAGAGATAGGGTTAGTGTGAGGTGTTGGATTAGGGTTATGGTTAGGGTTAGGGTTAGGATTAGGGTTAGGTTTAGGGTTTCGATTAGAGTTTGGTTTAGAGTTTGGGTTTGGGTAAGGTTTAAGGTTAGGGTTAGGGTTAGGGTTAGGGTTAGGGTTAGGACTAGGGTTAGGGTTAGGGTTAGTGTTAGGATTAGGGTTATGGTTTGGGTTTAGGTTTGGGTTATGATTAGGGTAAGTGTTAGGGTTAGGGTTTAGGGTTAGGGTTAGGGTTAGGGTTAGGGTTAGGGTTTCGGTTTGGGTTATGTTTTGGGTTAGGTTTAGGGTTAGGTTTAGGGTTGGGGTTGGGGTTGGGATTAGGGTTAGGTTTTGAGTTTGAATTAGGTTTAGGGTTAGCATTAGGGTCCGGGTTAGGTTTAGGATTAGTATTTCAGTTAGGGTTAGGGTTAGGGTTAGGGTTTGGGTTCGGGTTAGGTTTAGGGTTAGGTTTAGGGTTTGATTTAGGGTTAGGGTTAGGGTTAGGGTTAGTGTTAGGGTTTGGGTTAGGGTTAGGGTTAGGACTAGGGTTAGTGTTAGGGTTAGGTTTAGGGTTAGCATTAGGGTTAGGATTAGGGTTAGGGTTGGGTTTGGGTTAGGCTTAGGGTTAGGCTTAGGGTTAGGGTTTGGGTTAGGGTTAGGGTTAGGGTTCGGGTTTGGGTTAGGGTTAGGGTTAGGGTTAGGGTTAGGATTAGGGTTAGTGTTAGTGTTAGGGTTAGGCTTTGGTTTAGGATTACGGTTAGGTTTAGGTCTTCGGTTAAGTTTCGGGTTAGGGTTAGGGTTTGCGTTCGGGTTGGGTTATTGTTAGGGTTTTAGTTAGGGTTAGGGTTAGGGTTAGGGTTAGGGTTTGGGTTAGGGTTAGGCTTACGGTTAGGGTTTGTGTTTGAGTTAGGTATAGGGTTATCATTAGGGTTAGGATTAGGGTTACGGTTAGGGTTTGGGTTAGGTTTAGGTTTAGGGTTAGGGTTTGGGTTAGGGTTAGGTTTGAATCTGGGTTAGTGTTAATGTTAGGGTTAGTGTTAAGATTAAGTTTAGGGTTAGGTTTAGGATTAGGTTTTGGGTCAGGGTTAGGGTTAGGGTTAGAATTAGGGTTAGGTTTAGTGTTAGAATTAGGGTTAGGTTTAGTGTTAGAATTAGGGTTAGGGTTAGGATAAGGATTAGGGCTAGGGTTAGTTTTAGGATTAGGGTTATTATTTGGGTTAGGGTTAGGGTTAGGGTTAGGGTTAGGGTTAGGGTTAGGGATAGGGTTTGAGTTAGGGTTAGGGTTAGGGTTAGTGTTAGGGTTTGTGTTAGGGTTAGGGTTAGGATTAGATTTAGGGTTTGGGTTAGGGTTAGGGTTTGGGTTAGGGTTAGGGTTAGGGTTAGCTTTTGGGTTAGGGTTAGGGTTAGGGTTAGGGTTTGTGTTAAGATTATGGATTCTGTGTGGATTAGAGTTAGGGTTAGGGTTTGGATTAAGGTAACGTTTAGGGTTAGGGTTTGTGTTAAGGTTAGGGTTAGCCTTAGGAGTAGGGTTAGGGTTTAGGTTTTGGGTTAGGGTTAGTGTTAGTGTTAGTGTTACGATTAGGGTTTGGGTTAGGGTTTAGGTTTGGTTAGGTTTAGGGTTAGGGTTAGGGTTATGGTTAGGGTTAGCGTTAGGGTTAGGGTTAGGGTTAGGGTTAGCGTTAGGGTTAGGGTTAGGGTTTGGGTTTGGGTTAGGTTTTGGGTTAGGGTTAGGGTTAGGGTTTGGGTTAGGGTTAGCGTTAGGATTAGGGTAAGGATTTGGGTTACGCTTACGTTTAGGGTTCGGGTTCGGGTTAGAGTTATGGTGAGGGTTAGGGGTTTGGTTAGGGTTAGGGTTAGGGTTAGGATTAGGGTTAGGGTTTGTGTTAAGATTACGGTTTGGGTTTGGGTTAGGGTTAGGGTTTGGGTTTTAGTTAGAATTAGGGTTACTGTTATGGTTAGGGCTAGGGTTAGGGTTAGGGTTAGGGTTAGGGTTAAGGTTAGGGTTAGGGTTAGGTTTTGGGTTAGGGTTAGGGTTAGGATTAGGGTTTGAGTTTGAGTTTGGTTTAGGGTTAGCATTAGGGTTAGGATTAGGGTTAGGGTTTGGGTTTGGCTTCGGGTTAGGGTTAGGGTTAGGGTTTGGGTTAGGGTTAGGGTTAGTGTTAGGTTTTGGGAATGGGTTAGGATAAGGGTTAGGGTTAGGGTTTGGCTTAGGGTTAGGTTTAGGGTTAGTTTTTGGTTTAGGGTTAGGGTTAGGTTTACGGTTGGGTTTAGGTTTTGGGTTAGGGTTAGGGTTAGGGTTTGGGTTAGGGTTAAGGTTAGGGTTAGGGTTAGGGTTAGGGTTAGGGTTAGGGTTAGGGTTTGGTTTAGGATTACATTTAGGTTTAGGTTTTCGGTTAAGTTTCGGGTTAGGGTTAGGGTTTGTGATCGGGTTCGGTTAGTGTTAGGGTTTTAGTTAGGGTTAGAGTTAGGGTTAGGGTTAGCGTTTGGGTTAGGTTTAGGCTTAGGGTTAGGGTTAGGGTTCCGATTAGAGTTAGGTTTAGAGTTTGTGTTTGGGTAAGGCTTAAGGTTAGAGTTAGTGTTAGGGTTAGGGTTAGGGTTAGGACTAGGATTAGGGTTAGGGTTAGGGTTAGGATTAGGGTTAGGGTTTGGGTTTAGGTTTGGGTTAATATTAGGGTTAGTGTTAGGGTTAGGGTTTAGGGTTAGGGTTAGATTTAGGGTTAGGGTTTCGGTTTGGGTTATGTTTTGTGTTAGGTTTAGGGTTAGGGTTAGTGTTTGGGTTCGGGTTAGGAATAGGGTTAGGGTTTGAGTTTGAATTAGGTTTAGGGTTAGCATTAGGGTTAGGGTTAGGTTTAGGATTAGGGTTTCAGTTAGGGTTAGGGTTAGGGTTAGGGTTTCGGTTCGGGTTAGGGTTAGGGATAGGGTTAGGGTTTAATTTAGGGTTAGGGTTAGGGTTAGGTTTAGTGTTAGGGTTTGAGTTAGGGTTAGGGTTAGGACTAGGGTTAGTGGTAGGGTTAGGTTTAGGGTTAGCATTAGGGTTAGGATTAGGGTTAGGGTTAGGGTTTGGGTTAGGCTTAGGGTTAGGGTTAGGGTTTGGGTTAGGGTTAGGGTTAGGGTTCGGGTTCGGGTTAGTGTTAGGGTTAGGATTAGGGTTAGGGTTAGGGGTAGAACTATGGTTAGAGTTAGTGTTAGGACTAGGGTTTGGTTTAGGTTTACGGTGAGGTGTAGGTTTTCGGTTAAGTTCCGGGTTAGGGTTAGGGTTTGCGTTCGGGTTGGGTTAGTGTTAGGGTTTTAGTTAGGGTTAGGGTTAGGGTTAGGGTTAGGGTTTGGGTTAGGGTTAGGCTTACGGTTAGGGTTTGTGGTTGAGTTAGGTTTAGGGTTATCATTAGGGTTAGGATTAGGGTTACGGTTAGGGTTTGGGTTAGGGTTAGGGTTAGGGTTAGGGTTTGGGTTAGGGTTAGGTTTGAATCTGGGTTAGTGTTAATGTTAGGGTTAGTGTTAAGATTAAGTTTAGGGTTAGGTTTAGGATTAGGTTTTGGGTCAGGGTTAGGGTTAGGGTTAGAATTAGGGTTAGGGTTAGTGTTAGAATTAGGGTTAGGGTTAGGATAAGGATTAGGGCTAGGGTTAGGTTTAGGATTAGGGTTATTATTTGGGTTAGGGTTAGGGTTAGGGTTTGGGTTAGGGTTAGGGTTAGGGTTAGGGATAGGGTTTGAGTTAGGGTTAGGGTTAGGGTTAGGGTTAGTGTTAGGGTTTGGGTTAGGGTTAGGGTTAGGATTAGGATTAGGGTTTGGGTTAGGGTTAGGGTTTGGGTTAGGGTTAGGGTTAGGGTTAGCTTTTGGGTTAGGGTTAGGGTTAGGGTTAGGATTAGGGTTAGGGTTTGTGTTAAGAGGGTTAGGGATAGTGTTAGGGTTAGGGTTAGGGTTAGGGTTAGGGTTAGGCCTAGGATTAGGGTTAGGGTTAGGGTTAGGATTAGGCTTAGGGTTTGGGTTTAGGTTTGGGTTATGGTTAGGGTAAGTGTTAGGGTTACAGTTTAGGGTTAGGGTTAGGGTTAGTCTTAGGGTTTCGTTTTGGGGTGTGTTTTGGGCTAGGTTTAGGGTTAGGGTTAGGGTTTGGGTTCGGGTTAGGATTAGGGTTAGGGTTTGAGTTTGAATTAGGTTTAGGGTTAGCATTAGGGTTAGGGTTAGGTTTAGGATTAGTGTTTCAGTTAGGGTTAGGGTTAGGGTTAAGGTTAGGGTTAGGGTTAGGTTTAGGCTTTGATTTAGGGTTTGGGTTAGGGTTAGGGTTAGTGTTAGGGTTTGGGTTAGGGTTAGGATTAGGACTAGGGTTAGTGTTACGGTTAGGTTTAGGGTTAGCATTAGGGTTAGGATTATGGTTAGGGTTAGGGTTTGGGTTAGGGTTAGGGTTAGGGTTAGGGTTAGGGTTAGGGTTAGGGTTAGGGATAGGGTTAGGGTTTGATTTAGAGTTAGGGTTAGGGTTAGGTTTAGTTTTAGGGCTTGAGTTAGGGTTAGATTTAGGACTAGAGTTAGGGGTAGGGTTAGGTTTAGGGTTAGCATTAGGGTTAGGATTAGGGTTAGGGTTAGGGTTTGGGTTAGTCTTAGGGTTAGGGTTAGGGTTTGGGTTAGGGTTAGGGTTAGGGTTCGGGTTCGGGTTAGGGTTAGGGTTAGGGCTAGGGTTAGGATTAGGGTTAGGGTTAGGGTTAGGATTAGGGTTAGTGTTAGTGTTATGGTTAGGGTTTGGTTTAGGATTACGGTTAGGTTTAGGTTTTCGGTTAAGTTTCGGGTTAGGGTTAGGGTTTGCGTTCGGGTTGGGTTAGTGTTAGGGTTTTAGTTAGGGTTAGGGTTAGGGTTAGGGTTAGGGTTTTGGTTAGGGTTAGGCTTACGGTTAGGGTTTGTGTTTGAGTTAGGTTTAGGGTTATCATTAGGGTTAGGATTAGGGATACGGTTAGGGTTTGGGTAAGGGTTAGGGTTAGGGTTTGAGTTTGGGTTAGGGTTAGGTTTGAGTCTGGGTGAGTGGTAATGTTAGGGTGAGTGTTAAGATTAAGTTTAGGGTTAGGTTTAGGATTAGGTTTTGGGTCAGGGTTAGGGTTAGGGTTAGAATTAGGGTTAGGGTTAGTGTTAGAATTAGGGTTAGGGTTAGGACAAGGATTAGGGCTAGGGTTAGGTTTAGGATTAGGGTTATTATTTGGGTTAGGGTTAGGGTTAGGGTTAGGGTTAGGGTTAGGGTTAGGGTTAGGGATAGGGTTTGAGTTAGGGTTAGGGTTAGGGTTAGGGTTAGTGTTAGGGTTTGGTTTAGGGTTAGGGTTAGGATTAGGATTAGGGTTTGGGTTAGGGTTAGGGTTTGGGATAGGGTTAGGGTTAGGGTTGTCTTTTGGGTTAGGGTTAGGGTTAGGGTTAGGATTAGGGTTAGGGTTTGTGTTAAGAGGGTTAGGGTTAGTGTTAGGGTTAGGGTTAGGGTTAGGGTTAGGGTTAGGCCTAGGATTAGGGTTAGGGTTAGGGTTAGGATTAGACTTAGGGTTTGGGTTTAGGTTTGGGTTATGGTTAGGGTAAGTGTTAGGGTTACAGTTTAGGGTTAGGGTTAGGGTTAGTCTTAGGGTTTCGTTTTGGGTTGTGTTTTGGGCTAGGTTTAGGGTTAGGGTTAGGGTTTGGGTTCGGGTTAGGATTAGGGTTAGGGTTTGAGTTTGAATTAGGTTTAGGGTTAGCATTAGGGTTAGGGTTAGGTTTAGGATTAGTGTTTCAGTTAGGGTTAGGGTTAGGGTTAAGGTTAGGGTTAGGGTTAGGTTTAGGGTTTGATTTAGTGTTTGGGTTAGGGTTAGGGTTAGTGTTAGGGTTTGGGTTAGGGTTAGGGTTAGGACTAGGGTTAGTGTTACGGTTAGGTTTAGGGTTAGCATTAGGGTTAGGATTATGGTTAGGGTTAGGGTTTGGGTTAGGGTTAGGGTTAGGGTTAGGGTTAGGCTTAGGGTTAGGGTTATGTTTAGGGTTACGGTTAGGGTTAGGGTTAGGGTTAGGGTTAGGGTTAGGATTAGGTTAGCGTTTGTGTTAAGATTAGGGTTTGGGTTTGGGTTAGGTTTAAGGTTAGTGTTAGGGTTAGGTTTAGGGTTATTATTTGGGTTATGGTTTGTGTTAGGGTTAGGGTTAGGGTTTGGGTTAGTGTTAGAGATAGGGTTTGAATTAGGGATAGGTTTAGGGTTAGGTTAGGGTTTGGGTTAGAGTTAGGGTTAGGGTTAGGGTTTGGGTTTGGTTTAGAGTTAGGTTTAGGTTAGGGTTAAGGTTAGAGATAGGGTTAGTGTGAGGTGTTGGATTAGGGTTATGTTTAGGGTTAGGGTTCGGATTAGGGTTAGGTTTAGGGTTCCGATTAGAGTTTGGTTTAGAGTTTGGGTTTGGGTAAGGGTTAAGGTTAGTGTTAGGGTTAGGGTTAGGGTTAGGGTTATGACTAGGGTTAGGGTTAGGGTTAGGGTTAGGATTAGGGTTAGGGTTTGGGTTTAGGTTTGGGTTATGATTAGGGTAAGTGTTAGGGTTAGGGTTTAGGGTTAGGGTTAGGGTTAGGGTTAGGGTTAGGGTTTCGGTTTGGGTTATGTTTTGGGTTAGGTTTAGGGTTAGGGTTAGGGTTTGGGTTCGGGTTAGGATTAGGGTTAGCATTTGAGTTTGAATTAGGTTTAGGGTTAGCATTAGGGTTCGGGTTAGGTTTAGGATTAGTATTTCAGTTAGGGTTAGGGTTAGGGTTAGGGTTTGGGTTCGGGTTAGGTTTAGGGTTAGGTTTAGGGTTTGATTTAGGGTTAGGGTTAGGTTTAGGGTTAGTGTTAGGGTTTGGCTTAGGGTTAGGGTTAGGACTAGGGTTAGTGTTAGGGTTAGGTTTAGGGTTAGCATTAGGGTTAGGATTAGGGTTAGGGTTAGGGTTTGGGTTAGGCTTAGGGTTAGGGTTTGGGTTAGGGTTTGGGTTAGGGTTAGGGTTAGGGTTCGGGTTTGGGTTAGGGTTAGGGTTAGGGTTAGGGTTAGGGTTAGGATTAGGGTTAGTGTTAGTGTTAGGGTTAGGCTTTGGTTTAGGATTACGGTTAGGTTTAGGTTTTCGGTTAAGTTTCGGGTTAGCGTTAGGGTTTGCGTTCGGGTTGGGTTATTGTTAGGGTTTTAGTTAGGGTTAGGGTTAGGGTTAGGGTTAGGGTTTGGGTTAGGGTTAGGCTTACGGTTAGGGTTTGTGTTTGAGTTAGGTATAGGGTTATCATTAGGGTTAGGATTAGGGTTACGGTTAGGGTTTGGGTTAGGGTTAGGGTTAGGGTTAGGGTTTGGGTTAGGGTTAGGTTTGAATCTGGGTTAGTGTTAATGTTAGGGTTAGTGTTAAGATTAAGTTTAGGGTTAGGTTTAGGATTAGGTTTTGGGTCAGGGTTAGGGTTAGGGTTTGAATTAGGGTTAGGTTTAGTGTTAGAATTAGGGTTAGGGTTAGGATAAGGATTAGGGCTAGGGTTAGTTTTAGGATTAGGGTTATTATTTGGGTTAGGGTTAGGGTTAGGGTTAGGGTTAGGGTTAGGGTTAGGGTTAGGGATAGGGTTTGAGTTAGGGTTAGGGTTAGGGTTAGGGTTAGTGTTAGGGTTTGTGTTAGGGTTAGGGTTAGGATTAGGATTAGGGTTTGGGTTAGGGTTAGGGTTTGGGTTAGGGTTAGGGTTAGGGTTAGGGTTAGGGTTAGGGTTAAGGTTAGGGTTAGGGTTAGGTTTTGGGTTAGGGTTAGGGTTAGGATTAGGGTTTGAGTTTGAGTTTGGTTTAGGGTTAGCATTAGGGTTAGGATTAGGGTTAGGGTTTGGGTTTGGCTTCGGGTTAGGGTTAGGGTTAGGGTTTGGGTTAGGGTTAGGGTTAGTGTTAGGTTTTGGGAATGGGTTAGGATAAGGGTTAGGGTTAGGGTTTGGCTTAGGGTTAGGTTTAGGGTTAGTTTTTGTTTTAGGGTTAGGGTTAGGTTTACGGTTGGGTTTAGGTTTTGGGTTAGGTTTAGGGTTAGGGTTTGGGTTAGGGTTAAGTTTAGGGTTAGGGTTAGGGTTAGGGTTAGGGTTAGGGTTTGGTTTAGGATTACATTTAGGTTTAGGTTTTCGGTTAAGTTTCGGGTTAGGGTTAGGGTTTGTGATCGGGTTCGGTTAGTGTTAGGGTTTTAGTTAGGGTTAGGGTAAGGGTTGGGGTTAGCGTTTGGGTAAGGGTTAGGCTTAGGGTGAGGGTTTGAGTTTGAGTTAGGTATAGGTTTAGCATTAGGGTTAGAATTAGGGTTACTGTTAGGGTTTGGGTTAGGGTTAGGGTTAGGGTTAGGGTTTGGGTTAGGGTTAGGTTTGAATCTGGGTTAGTGTTAGGGTTAGGGTTAGTGTTAAGATTAGGGTTAGGGTTAGGGTTAGGTTTTGGGTTAGGGTTAGGGTTAGGATTAGGATTAGTGTTAGGATTAGGGTTAGGGTTAGGGTTAGGGTTAGGATAAGGATGAGGGTTAGGGTTAGGGTTAGCATTAGGGTTATTATTTGGGTTATGGTTTGGGTTAGGGTTAGTGTTAGGGTTTGGTTTAGTGTTAGAGTTAGGGTTTGAGTTAGGGTTAGGTTTAGGGTTAGGTTAGAGTTTGGGTTAGAGTTAGGGTTAGGGTTAGGGTTTGCGTTTTGTTTAGAGTTAGGGTTAAGTTAGGGTTTGGGTTAAAGTTAGGGTTCCGGTGAGGTGTTGGATTAGGGTTATGGTTAGGGTTAGGGTTAGGATTAGGGTTAGGGTTAGGGTTCCGATTAGAGTTAGGTTTAGAGTTTGTGTTTTGGTAAGGCTTAAGGTTAGTGTTAGTGTTAGGGTTAGGGTTAGGGTTAGGGTTAGGACTAGGATTAGGGTTAGGGTTAGGGTTAGGATTAGGGTTAGGGTTTGGGTTTAGGTTTGGGTTAATATTAGGGTTAGTGTTAGGGTTAGGGTTTAGGGTTAGGGTTAGATTTAGGGTTAGGGTTTCGGTTTGGGTTATGTTTTGTGTTAGGTTTAGGGTTAGGGTTAGTGTTTGGGTTCGGGTTAGGAATAGGGTTAGGGTTTGAGTTTGAATTAGGTTTAGGGTTAGCATTAGGGTTAGGGTTAGGTTTAGGATTAGGGTTTCAGTTAGGGTTAGGGTTAGGGTTAGGGTTTGGGTTCGGGTTAGGGTTAGGGATAGGGTTAGGGTTTGATTTAGGGTTAGGGTTAGGGTTAGGTTTAGTGTTAGGGTTTGAGTTACGGTTAGGGTTAGGACTAGGGTTAGTGGTAGGGTTAGGTTTAGGGTTAGCATTAGGGTTAGGATTAGGGTTAGGGTTAGGGTTTGGGTTAGGCTTAGGGTTAGGGTTAGGGTTTGGGTTAGGGTTAGGGTTAGGGTTCGGGTTCGGGTTAGGGTTAGGGTTAGGGTTAGGGTTAGGGTTAGGGTTAGGGTTAGGATTAGGGTTAGTGTTAGTGTTAGGGTTAGGGTTTGGTTTAGGATTACGGTTAGGTTTAGGTTTTCGGTTAAGTTTCGGGTTAGGGTTAGGGTTTGCGTTCGGGTTGGGTTAGTGTTAGGGTTTTAGTTAGGGTTAGGGTTAGGGTTAGGGTTTGGGTTAGGGTTAGGCTTACGGTTAGGGTTTGTGTTTGAGTTAGGTTTAGGGTTATCATTAGGGTTAGGATTAGGGTTACGGTTAGGGTTTGGGTTAGGGTTAGGGTTAGGGTTAGGGTTTTGGTTAGGGTTAGGTTTGAATCTGGGTTAGTGTTAATGTTAGGGTTAGTGTTAAGATTAAGTTTAGGGTTAGGTTTAGGATTAGGTTTTGGGTCAGGGTTAGGGTTAGGTTTAGAATTAGGGTTAGGGTTAGTGTTAGAATTAGGGTTAGGGTTAGGATAAGGATTAGGGCTAGGGTTAGGTTTAGGATTAGGGTTATTATTTGGGTTAGGGTTAGGGTTAGGGTTAGGGTTAGGGTTAGGGTTAGGGTTAGGGATAGGGTTTGAGTTAGGGTTAGGGTTAGGGTTAGAGTTAGTGTTAGGGTTTGTGTTAGGGTTAGGGTTAGGATTAGGATTAGGGTTTGGGTTAGGGTTAGGGTTTGGGTTAGGGTTAGGGTTAGGGTTAGCTTTTGGGTTAGGGTTAGGGTTAGGGTTAGGATTAGGGTTAGGGTTTGTGTTAAGAGGGTTAGGGTTAGTGTTAGGGTTAGGGTTAGGGTTAGGGTTAGGGTTAGGCCTAGGATTAGGGTTAGGGTTAGGGTTAGGATTAGGCTTAGGGTTTGGGTTTAGGTTTGGGTTATGGTTAGTGTAAGTGTTAGGGTTACAGTTTAGGGTTAGGGTTAGGGTTAGTCTTACGGTTTCGTTTTGGGTTATGTTTTGGGCTAGGTTTAGGGTTAGGGTTAGGGTTTGGGTTCGGGTTAGGATTAGGGTTAGGGTTCGAGTTTGAATTAGGTTTAGGGTTAGCATTAGGGTTAGGGTTAGGTTTAGGATTAGTGTTTCAGTTAGGGTTAGGGTTAGGGTTAAGGTTAGGGTTAGGGTTAGGTTTAGGGTTAGGGTTAGGGTTAGGGTTAGGGTTAGTGTTAGGGTTTGGGTTAGGGTTAGGGTTAGGACTAGGGTTAGTGTTACGGTTAGGTTTAGGGTTAGCATTAGGGTTAGGATTATGGTTAGGGTTAGGGTTTGGGTTAGGGTTAGGGTTAGGGTTAGGGTTAGGCTTAGGGTTAGGGTTATTGTTTGTGTCAGGTTTAGGGTTAGCGTTAGAGTTAGGGTTAGGGTTAGGGTTAGGGTTAGGACGAGGGTTAGTGTTAGGGTTAGGTTTAGGGTTAGCATTAGGGTTAGGATTAGGGTTAGGGTTAGGGTTAGGTTTAGGGTTTGGGTTAGGATTAGGGTTAGGGTTAGGGTTTGGGTTAGGGTTAGGGTTAGGGTTAGGATTAGGTTAGCGTTTGTGTTAAGATTAGGGTTTGGGTTTGGGTTAGGGTTAAGGTTAGGGTTAGGGTTAGGTTTAGGGTTATTATTTGGGTTATGGTTTGTGTTAGGGTTAGGGTTAGGGTTTGGGTTAGTGTTAGAGTTAGGGTTTGAATTAGGGATAGGTTTAGGGTTAGGTTAGGGTTTGGGTTAGAGTTAGGGTTAGGGTTTGGGTTTGGGTTTGGTTTAGAGTTAGGTTTAGGTTAGGGTTAAGGTTAGAGATAGGGTTAGTGTGAGGTGTTGGATTAGGGTTATGGTTAGGGTTAGGGTTAGGATTAGGGTTAGGTTTAGGGTTCCGATTAGAGTTTGGTTTAGAGTTTGGGTTTGGGTAAGGGTTAAGGTTAGGGTTAGGGTTAGGGTTAGGGTTAGGACTAGGGTTAGGGTTAGGGTTAGGGTTAGGATTAGGGTTAGGGTTTGGGTTTAGGTTTGGGTTACGATTAGGGTAAGTGTTAGGGTTAGGGTTTAGGGTTAGGGTTAGGGTTAGGGTTAGGGTTAGGGTTTCGGTTTGGGTTATGTTTTGGGTTAGGTTTAGGGTTAGGGTTAGGGTTTGGGTTCGGGTTAGGATTAGGGTTAGGATTTGAGTTTGAATTAGGTTTAGGGTTAGCATTAGGGTTCGGGTTAGGTTTAGGATTAGTATTTCAGTTAGGGTTAGGGTTAGGGTTAGGGTTTGGGTTCGCGTTAGGTTTAGGGTTAGGATTAGGGTTTGATTTAGGGTTAGGGTTAGGGTTAGGGTTAGTGTTAGGGTTTGGGTTAGGGTTAGGGTTAGGACTAGGGTTAGTGTTAGGGTTAGGTTTAGGGTTAGCATTAGGGTTAGGATTAGGGTTAGGGTTAGTGTTTGGGTTAGGCTTAGGGTTAGGGTTAGGGTTAGGGTTTGGGTTAGGGTTAGGGTTAGGGTTCGGGTTTGGGTTAGGGTTAGGGTTAGGGTTAGGGTTAGGGTTAGGATTAGGGTTAGTGTTAGTGTTAGCTTTAGGCTTTGGTTTAGGATTACGGTTAGGTTTAGGTTCGGTTAAGTTTCGGGTTAGGGTTAGGGTTTGCGTTCGGGTTGGGTTATTGTTAGGGTTTTAGTTAGGGTTAGGTTTAGGGTTAGGGTTTGGGTTAGGGTTAGGCTTACTGTTAGGGTTTGTGTTTGAGTTAGGTATAGGGTTATCATTAGGGTTAGGATTAGGGTTACGGTTAGGGTTTGGGTTAGGGTTAGGGTTAGGGTTAGGGTTTGGGTTAGGGTTAGGTTTGAATCTGGGTTAGTGTTAATGTTAGGGTTAGTGTTAAGATTAAGTTTAGGGTTAGGTTTAGGATTAGGTTTTGAGTCAGGGTTAGGGTTAAGGTTAGAATTAGGGTTAGGTTTAGTGTTAGAGTTAGGGTTAGGGTTAGGATAAGGATTAGGGCTAGGGTTAGTTTTAGGATTAGGGTTATTATTTGGGTTAGGGTTAGGGTTAGGGTTAGGGTTAGGGTTAGGGTTAGGGTTAGGGATAGGGTTTGAGTTAGGGTTAGGGTTAGGGTTAGTGTTAGGGTTTGTGTTAGGGTTAGGGTTAGGATTAGATTTAGGGTTTGGGTTAGGGTTAGGGTTTGGGTTAGGGTTAGGGTTAGGTTAGCTTTTGGGTTAGGGTTAGGGTTAGGGTTAGGATTAGGGTTAGGGTTTGTGTTAAGATTATGGATTCTGTGTGGATTAGAGTTAGGGTTAGGGTTTGGATTAAGGTAACGTTTAGGGGTAGGGTTTGTGTTAAGGTTAGGGTTAGGCTTAGGAGTAGGGTTAGGGTTTAGGTTTCCGGTTAGGGTTAGTGTTAAGGTTAGTGTTACGATTAGGGTTTGGGTTAGGGTTTAGGTTTGGTTAGGTTTAGGGTTAGGGTTAGGGTTATGGTTAGGGTTAGCGTTAGGGTTAGGGTTAGGGTTAGGGTTAGCGTTAGGGTTAGGGTTTGGGTTAGGGTTAGCGTTAGGGTTAGGGTAAGGATTTGGGTTAGGCTTACGTTTAGGGTTCGGGTTCGGGTTAGAGTTATGGTGAGGGTTAGGGGTTTGGTTAGGGTTAGGGTTAGGGTTAGGATTAGGGTTAGGGTTTGTGTTAAGATTACGGTTTGGGTTTGGGTTAGGGTTAGGGTTTGGGTTTCAGTTAGAATTAGGGTTACTGTTATGGTTAGGGTTATGGTTAGGGTTAGGGTTAGGGTTAGGGTTAAGGTTAGGGTTAGAGTTAGGTTTTGGGTTAGGGTTAGGGTTAGGATTAGGGTTTGAGTTTGAGTTTGGTTTAGGGTTAGCATTAGGGCTAGGATTAGGGTTAGGGTTTGGGTTTGGCTTCGGGTTAAGGTTAGGGTTAGGGTTTGGTTTAGGGTTAGGGTTAGTGTTAGGTTTTGGGAATGGGTTAGGATAAGGGTTAGGGTTAGGGTTTGGCTTAGGGTTAGGTTTAGGGTTAGTTTTTGGTTTAGAGTTAGGGTTAGGTTTACGGTTGGGTTTAGGTTTTGGGTTAGGGTTAGG
Source organism: Eospalax fontanierii (assembly GCA_035773235.1). Lineage (NCBI taxonomy): Eukaryota > Metazoa > Chordata > Mammalia > Rodentia > Spalacidae > Eospalax > Eospalax fontanierii. The sequence continues at coordinate 1,597,736 of JAJHUQ010000065.1, read as the reverse complement.
GTTTGGGTTAGGGTTAAGGTTAGGGTTAGGGTTAGGGTTAGGGTTAGGGTTAGGGTTAGGGTTTGGTTTAGGATTACATTTAGGTTTAGGTTTTCGGTTAAGTTTCGGGTTAGGGTTAGGGTTTGTGATCGGGTTCGGTTAGTGTTAGGGTTTTAGTTAGGGTTAGAGTTAGGGTTAGGGTTAGCGTTTGGGTTAGGGTTAGGCTTAGGGTTAGGGTTAGGGTTCCGATTAGAGTTAGGTTTAGAGTTTGTGTTTGAGTAAGGCTTAAGGTTAGTGTTAGTGTTAGGGTTAGGGTTAGGGTTAGGACTAGGATTAGGGTTAGGGTTAGGGTTAGGATTAGGGTTAGGGTTTGGGTTTAGGTTTGGGTTAATATTAGGGTTAGTGTTAGGGTTAGGGTTTAGGGTTAGGGTTAGATTTAGGGTTAGGGTTTCGGTTTGGGTTATGTTTTGTGTTAGGTTTAGGGTTAGGGTTAGTGTTTGGGTTCGGGTTAGGAATAGGGTTAGGGTTTGAGTTTGAATTAGGTTTAGGGTTAGCATTAGGGTTAGGGTTAGGTTTAGGATTAGGGTTTCAGTTAGGGTTAGGGTTAGGGTTAGGGTTTGGGTTCGGGTTAGGGTTAGGGATAGGGTTAGGGTTTGATTTAGGGTTAGGGTTAGGGTTAGGTTTAGTGTTAGGGTTTGAGTTAGGGTTAGGGTTAGGACTAGGGTTAGTGGTAGGGTTAGGTTTACGGTTAGCATTAGGGTTAGGATTAGGGTTAGGGTTAGGGTTTGGGTTAGGCTTAGGGTTAGGGTTAGGGTTTGGGTTAGGGTTAGGTTTAGGGTTCGGGTTTGGGTTAGGGTTAGGGTTAGGGTTAGGATTAGGGTTAGTGTAAGGGTTAGGATTAGGGTTAGTGTTAGTGTTAGGGTTAGGGTTTGGTTTAGGATTACGGTTAGGTTTAGGTTTTCGGTTAAGTATCGGGTTAGGGTTAGGGTTTGCGTTCGGGTTGGGTTAGTGTTAGGGTTTTAGTTAGGGTTAGGGTTAGGGTTAGGGTTAGGGTTTGGGTTAGGGTTAGGGTTAGGGTTAAGGTTAGGGTTAGGGTTAGGGTTTGGGTTAGGTTTAGGGTTAGGGTTAGCGTTTGGGTTACGTTTAGGGTTGGAGTAAGGATAAGGGTTAGGGTTAAAATTAGGGTTTGGGTTTGTGTTAGGGTAAGGGTTAGGGTTAGGGTTAGTTTAAGAATTAGGGTTAGGGTTAGGGGTAGGATAAGGATGAGGGTTCAGGTTAGGGTTAGGATTAGGGTTATTATTTGGGTTATGGTCTGGGTTAGTGTTAGGGTTAGGGTTTGGGTTAGTGTTAGAGTTAGGGTTTGAGTTAGGGTTAGGTTTAGGGTTAGGTTAGGGTTTGGGTTAGAGTTAGGGTTAGGGTTACGGATTGGGTTTGGTTTAGAGTTAGGGTTAGGTTAGGCTTTGGGTTAGAGTTAGGGTTAGGGTGAGGTGTTGGATTAGGGTTATGGTTAGGGTTAGGGTTAGGATTAGGGTTAGGGTTAGGGTTCCGATTAGAGTTATGTTTAGAGTTTGGGTTTGGGTAAGGGTTAAGGTTATTTTTAGTGTTAGGATTAGATTTAGGGTTTGAGTTTGAATTAGGTTTAGGGTTAGCATTAGGGTTAGGGTTAGGTTTAGGATAAGTATTTCAGTTAGGGTTAGGGTTAGGGTTAGGGTTTGGGTTCGGGTTAGGGTTAGGGTTAGGGTTAGGGGTTGAGTTAGGGTTAGGGGTAGGGTTAGGGGTAGTGTAAGGGGTTGGGGTAGGGTTAGGTTTAGGACTAGGGTTAGTGTTAGGGTTAGGTTTAGGGTTAGCATTAGGGTTAGGATTAGGGTTAGGGTTAGGGTTTGAGTTAGGGTTAGGGTTAGGGTTAGGGTTAGGGTTTGGGTTAGGGTTAGGGTTAGGGTTAGGATTAGGGTTAGGGTTTGTGTTAAGATTAGGGTTTGCGTTTGGGTTAGGGTTAGGGTTAGGGTTAGGGTTAGGATTAGGGTTAGGATTTGTGTTAAGATCAGGGTTTGGGTTTGGGTTAGGGTTAGGGTAAGGGTTAGGGTTAGGGTTAGGGTTAGGGTTAGGGTTAGAATTAGGGTTAGGGTTAGGGTTAGGGTTAGGGTTAGGATAAGGATGAGATTTAGTGTTAGGGTTAGGATTAGGGTTATTATTTGGGTTATGGTTTGGGTTAGGGTTAGGGTTACGGTTTGGGTTAGTGTTAGAGTGAGGGTTTGAGTTAGGGTTAGGTTTAGGGTTAGGTTAGGGTTTTGGTTAGAGTTAGGGTTAGGGTTAGGGTTTGGGTTTGGTTTAGAGTTAGGTTTAGGTTAGGGTTTGGGTTAGAGTTAGGGTTAGGGTGAGGTGTTGGATTAGGGTTATGGTTAGGGTTAGGGTTAGGATTAGGGTTAGGGTTAGGCTTCCGATTAGAGTTAGGTTTAGAGTTTGGGTTTGGGTAAGGGTTAAGGTTAGGGTTAGGGTTACGGTTAGGGTTAGGGATAGGACTAGGATTAGGGTTAGGTTTAGGGTTAGGATTAGGGTTAGGGTTTGTGTTTAGGTTTGGGTTATGGTTAGGGTAAGTGTTAGGGTTAGGGTTTAAGGTTAGGTTTAGGGTTAGGGTTAGGGTTTCGGTTTGGTTTATGTTTTGGGTTAGGTTTAATGTTAGGGTTAGGGTTTGGGTTCGGGTTAGGATTAGGGTTAGGATTTGAGTTTGAATTAGGTTTAGGGTTAGCATTAGGGTTCGGGTTAGGTTTAGGATTAGTATTTCAGTTAGGGTTAGGGTTAGGGTTAGAGTTTGGGTTCGGGTTAGGTTTAGTGTTAGGTTTAGGGTTTGATTTAGGGTTAGGGTTAGGGTTAGGGTTAGTGTTAGGGTTTGGGTTTGGGTTAGGGTTAGGACTAGGGTTAGTGTTAGGGTTAGGTTTAGGGTCAGCATTAGGGTTAGGATTAGGGTTAGGGTTAGGGTTTGGGTTAGGCTTAGGGTTAGGGTTGGGGTTATTGTTAGGGTTTTAGTTAGGGTTAGGGTTAGGGTTAGGGTTAGGGTTTGGGTTAGGGTTAGGCTTACGGTTAGGGTTTGTGTTTGAGTTAGGTATAGGGTTATCATTAGGGTTAGGATTAGGGTTACGGTTAGGGTTTGGGTTAGGGTTAGGGTAAGGGTTAGTGTTTGGGTTAGGGTTAGGTTTGAATCTGGGTTAGTGTTAATGTTAGGGTTAGTGTTAAGATTAAGTTTAGGGTTAGGTTTAGGATTAGGATTTGGGTCAGGGTTAGGGTTAGGGTTAGGATTAGGGGTAGGTTTAGTGTTAGAATTAGGGTTAGGGTTAGGATAAGGATTAGGGCTAGGGTTAGTTTTAGGATTAGGGTTAGGGTTAGGGTTAGGGTTAGGGTTAGGGTTAGGGTTAGGGTTAGGGATAGGGTTTGAGTTAGGGTTAGGGTTAGGGTTAGGGTTAGTGTTAGGGTTTGGGTTAGGTTTAGGGTTAGGGTTAGGATTAGGGTTTGGGTTAGGGTTAGGGTTTGAGTGAGGGTGAGGGGTAGGGTTAGCGTTTGGGTTAGGGTTAGGGTTAGGGTTAGGATTAGGGTTAGGGTTTGTGTTAAGATTATGGATTCTGTGTGGATTAGAGTTAGGGTTAGGGTTTGAATTAAGGTAACGTTTAGGGTTAGGGTTTGTGTTAAGGTTAGGGTTAGGCTTAGGAGTAGGGTTAGGGTTTAGGTTTTCGGTTAGGGTTAGTGTTAGGGTTAGTGTTACGATTAGGGTTTGGGTTAGGGTTTAGGTTTGGTTAGGTTTAGGGTTAGGGTTAGGGTTATGGTTAGGGTTAGCGTTAGGGTTAGGGTTAGGGTTAGGGTTAGCGTTAGTGTTAGGGTTAGGGTTTGGGTTTGGGTTAGGTTTTGGGTTAGGGTTAGGGTTAGGGTTTGGGTTAGGGTTAGCGTTAGGGTTAGGGTAAGGATTTGGGTTAGGCTTACGTTTAGGGTTCGGGTTCAGGTTAGAGTTATGGTGAGGGTTAGGGGTTTGGTTAGGGTTAGGGTTAGGGTTAGGATTAGGGTTAGGGTTTGTGTTAAGATTACGGTTTGGGTTTGGGTTAGGGTTAGGGTTTGGGTTTGAGTTAGAATTAGGGTTACTGTTATGGTTAGGGTTAGGGTTAGGGTTAGGGTTAGGGTTAGGGTTAAGGTTAGGGTTAGGGTTAGATTTTGGGTTAGGGTTAGGGTTAGGATTAGGTTTTGAGTTTGAGTTTGGTTTAGGGTTAGCATTAGGGTTAGGATTAGGGTTAGGGTTTGGGTTTGGCTTCGGGTTAGGGTTAGGGTTAGGGTTTGGGTTAGGGTTAGGATTAGTGTTAGGTTTTGGGAATGGGTTAGGATAAGGGTTAGGGTTAGGGTTTGGCTTAGGGTTAGGTTAGGGTTAGGGTTAGGGTTTCGGTTTGGTTTATGTTTTGGGTAAGGTTTAATGTTAGGGTTAGGGTTTGGGTTCGGGTTAGGATTAGGGTTAGGATTTGAGTTTGAATTAGGTTTAGGGTTAGCATTAGGGTTCGGGTTAGGTTTAGGATTAGTATTTCAGTTAGGGTTAGGGTTAGGGTTAGGGTTTGGGTTCGGGTTAGGTTTAGGGTTAGGTTTAGGGTTTGATTTAGGGTTAGGGTTAGGGTTAGGGTTAGTGTTAGGGTTTGGGTTAGGGTTAGGGTTAGGACTAGGATTAGTGTTAGGGTTAGGTTTAGGGTTAGCATTAGGGTTAGGATTAGGGTTAGGGTTTGGGTTTGCGTTAGGCTTAGGGTTAGGGTTGGGGTTATTGTTAGGGTTTTAGTTAGGGTTAGGGTTAGGGTTAGGGTTAGGGTTTGGGTTAGGGTTAGGCTTACGGTTAGGGTTTGTGTTTGAGTTAGGTATAGGGTTATCATTAGGGTTAGGATTAGGGTTACGGTTAGGGTTTGGGTTAGGGTTAGGGTTAGGGTTAGGGTTTGGGTTAGGGTTAGGTTTGAATCTGGGTTAGTGTTAATGTTAGGGTTAGTGTTAAGATTAAGTTTAGGGTTAGGTTTAGGATTAGGATTTGGGTCAGGGTTAGGGTTAGGGTTAGAATTAGGGTTAGGTTTAGTGTTAGAATTAGGGTTAGGGTTAGGATAAGGATTAGGGCTAGGGTTAGTTTTAGGATTAGGGTTAGGGTTAGGGTTAGGGTTAGGGTTAGGGTTAGGGTTAGGGTTAGGGATAGGGTTTGAGTTAGGGTTAGGGTTAGGGTTAGTGTTAGGGTTTGGGTTAGGTTTAGGGTTAGGGTTAGGATTAGGGTTTGGGTTAGGGTTAGGGTTTGGGTTAGGGTTAGGGTTAGGGTTAGCTTTTGGGTTAGGGTTAGGGTTAGGGTTAGGATTAGGGTTAGGGTTTGTGTTAAGATTATGGATTCTGTGTGGATTAGAGTTAGGGTTAGGGTTTGAATTAAGGTAACGTTTAGGGTTAGGGTTTGTGTTAAGGTTAGGGTTAGGCTTAGGAGTAGGGTTAGGGTTTAGGTTTTCGGTTAGGGTTAGTGTTAGGGTTAGTGTTACGATTAGGGTTTGGGTTAGGGTTTAGGTTTGGTTAGGTTTAGGGTTAGGGTTAGGGTTATGGTTAGGGTTAGCGTTAGGGTTAGGGTTAGGGTTAGGGTTAGCGTTAGTGTTAGGGTTAGGGTTTGGGTTTGGGTTAGGTTTTGGGTTAGGGTTAGGGTTAGGGTTTGGGTTAGGGTTAGCGTTAGGGTTAGGGTAAGGATTTGGGTTAGGCTTACGTTTAGGGTTCGGGTTCAGGTTAGAGTTATGGTGAGGGTTAGGGGTTTGGTTAGGGTTAGGGTTAGGGTTAGGATTAGGGTTAGGGTTTGTGTTAAGATTACGGTTTGGGTTTGGGTTAGGGTTAGGGTTTGGGTTTGAGTTAGAATTAGGGTTACTGTTATGGTTAGAGTTAGGGTTAGGGTTAGGGTTAGGGTTAGGGTTAAGGTTAGGGTTAGGGTTAGATTTTGGGTTAGGGTTAGGGTTAGGATTAGGGTTTGAGTTTGAGTTTGGTTTAGGGTTAGCATTAGGGTTAGGATTAGGGTTAGGGTTTGGGTTTGGCTTCGGGTTAGGGTTAGGGTTAGGGTTTGGGTTAGGGTTAGGATTAGTGTTAGGTTTTGGGAATGGGTTAGGATAAGGGTTAGGGTTAGGGTTTGGCTTAGGGTTAGGTTTAGGGTTAGTTTTTGGTTTAGGGTTAGGGTTAGGTTTACGGTTGGGTTTAGGTTTTGGGTTAGGTTTAGGGTTAGGGTTTGGGTTAGGGTTAAGTTTAGGGTTAGGGTTAGGGTTATGGTTAGGGTTAGGGTTTGGTTTAGGATTACATTTAGGTTTAGGTTTTCGGTTAAGTTTCGGGTTAGGGTTAGGGTTTGTGATTGGGTTCGGTTAGTGTTAGGGTTTTAGTTAGGGTTAGGGTTAGGGTTAGGGTTAGCGTTTGGGTTAGGGTTAGGCTTAGGGTTAGGGTTTGAGTTTGAGTTAGGTTTAGGTTTAGCATTAGGGTTAGAATTAGGGTTACTGTTAGGGTTTGGGTTAGGGTTAGGGTTAGGGTTAGGGTTTGGGTTAGGGTTAGGTTTGAATCTGGGTTAGTGTTAGGGTTAGGGTTAGTGTTAAGATTAGGGTTAGGGTTAGGGTTAGGTTTTGGGTTAGGGTTAGGGTTAGGATTAGGATTAGTGTTAGGATTAGGGTTAGGTTAGGGTTAGGGTTAGGATAAGGATGAGGGTTAGGGTTATGGTTAGGGTTCCGATTAGAGTTAGGTTTAGAGTTTGTGTTTGGGTAAGGCTTAAGGTTAGTGTTAGTGTTAGGGTTAGGGTTAGGGTTAGGGTTAGGACTAGGATTAGGGTTAGGGTTAGGGTTAGGATTAGGGTTAGGGTTTGGGTTTAGGTTTGGGTTAATATTAGGGTTAGTGTTAGGGTTAGGGTTTAGGGTTAGGGTTAGATTTAGGGTTAGGGTTTCGGTTTGGGTTATGTTTTGTGTTAGGTTTAGGGTTAGGGTTAGTGTTTGGGTTCGGGTTAGGAATAGGGTTAGGGTTTGAGTTTGAATTAGGTTTAGGGTTAGCATTAGGGTTAGGGTTAGGTTTAGGATTAGGGTTTCAGTTAGGGTTAGGGTTAGGGTTAGGGTTTGGGTTCGGGTTAGGGTTAGGGATAGGGTTAGGGTTTGATTTAGGGTTAGGGTTAGGGTTAGGTTTAGTGTTAGGGTTTGTGTTAGGGTTAGGTTTAGGACTAGGGTTAGTGTTAGGGTTACGTTTAGGGTTAGCATTAGGGTTAGGATTAGGGTTACGGTTAGGGTAAGGTTTAGGAATAGGGTTAGGGTTAGGATTAGGTTAGCGTTTGTGTTAAGATTAGAGTTTGGGTTTGGGTTAGGGTTAAGGTTAGTGTTAGGGTTAGGTTTAGGGTTATTATTTGGGTTATGGTTTGTGTTAGGGTTAGGGTTAGGGTTTGGGTTAGTGTTAGAGATAGGGTTTGAATTAGGGATAGGTTTAGGGTTAGGTTAGGGTTTGGTTTAGAGTTAGGGTTAGGGTTAGGGTTTGGGTTTGGTTTAGAGTTAGGTTTAGGTTAGGGTTAAGGTTAGAGATAGGGTTAGTGTGAGGTGTTGGATTAGGGTTATGTTTAGGGTTAGTGTTCGGATTAGGGTTAGGTTTAGGGTTCCGATTAGAGTTTGGTTTAGAGTTTGGGTTTGGGTAAGGGTTAAGGTTAGTGTTAGGGTTAGGGTTAGGGTTAGGGTTAGGACTAGGGTTAGGGTTAGGGTTAGGGTTAGGATTAGGGTTAGGGTTTGGGTTTAGGTTTGGGTTATGATTAGGGTAAGTGTTAGGGTTAGAGTTTAGGGTTAGGGTTAGGGTTAGGGTTAGGGTTAGGGTTTCGGTTTGGGTTATGTTTTGGGTTAGGTTTAGGGTTAGGGTTAGGGTTTGGGTTCGGGTTAGGATTAGGGTTAGCATTTGATTTTGAATTAGGTTTAGGGTTAGCATTAGGGTTCGGGTTAGGTTTAGGATTAGTATTTCAGTTAGGGTTAGGGTTAGGGTTAGGGTTTGGGTTCGGGTTAGGTTTAGGGTTAGGTTTAGGGTTTGATTTAGGGTTAGGGTTAGGTTTAGGGTTAGTGTTAGGGTTTGGCTTAGGGTTAGGGTTAGGACTAGGGTTAGTGTTAGGGTTAGGTTTAGGGTTAGCATTAGGGTTAGGATTAGGGTTAGGGTTAGGGTTCGGGTTAGGCTTAGGGTTAGGGTTTGGGTTAGGGTTTGGGTTAGCGTTAGGGTTAGGGTTCGGGTTTGGGTTAGGGTTAGGGTTACGGCTAGGGTTAGCGTTAGGATTAGGGTTAGTGTTAGTGTTAGGGTTAGGCTTTGGTTTAGGACTACGGCTAGGTTTAGGTTTTCGGTTAAGTTTCGGGTTAGGGTTAGGGTTTGCGTTCGGGTTGGGTTATTGTTAGGGTTTTAGTTAGGGTTAGGTTTAGGGTTAGGGTTAGGGTTTGGGTTAGGGTTAGGCTTACGGTTAGGGTTTGTGTTTGAGTTAGGTATAGGGTTATCATTAGGGTTAGGATTAGGGTTACGGTTAGGGTTTGGGTTAGGGTTAGGGTTAGGGTTAGGGTTTGGGTTAGGGTTAGGTTTGAATCTGGGTTAGTGTTAATGTTAGGGTTAGTGTTAAGATTAAGTTTAGGGTTAGGTTTAGGATTAGGTTTTGGGTCAGGGTTAGCGTTAGGGTTTGAATTAGGGTTAGGTTTAGTGTTAGAATTGGGGTTAGGGTTAGGAGAAGGATTAGGGCTAGGGTTAGTTTTAGGATTAGGGTGAGTATTTGGTGTAGGGTGAGGGTTAGGGTTTGGGTTAGGGTTAGGGTTAGGGATAGGGTTTGAGTTAGGGTTAGGGTTAGGGTTAGGGTTAGTGTTAGGGTTTGTGTTAGGGTTAGGGTTAGGATTAGGATTAGTGTTTGGGTTAGGGTTAGGGTTTGGGTTAGGGTTACGGGTAGGGGTAGGGTTAGGGTTAGGGTTAAGGTTAGGGTTAGGGTTAGGTTTTGGGATAGGGTTAGGGTTAGGATTAGGGTTTGAGTTTGAGTTTGGTTTAGGGTTAGCATTAGGGATAGGATTAGGGTTAGGGTTTGGGTTTGGCTTCGGGTTAGGGTTAGGGTTAGGGTTTGGGTTAGGGTTAGGGTTAGGGTTAGGGTTAGGGTTAGGGTTAGGGTTAGGGTTAGGCTTCCGATTAGAGTTAGGTTTAGAGTTTGGGTTTGGGTAAGGGTTAAGGTTAGGGTTAGGGTTACGGTTAGGGTTAGGGATAGGAGTAGGATTAGGGTTAGGTTTAGGGTTAGGATTAGGGTTAGGGTTTGTGTTTAGGTTTGGGTTATGGTTAGGGTAAGTGTTAGGGTTAGGGTTTAAGGTTAGGTCTAGGGTTAGGGTTAGGGCTTCGGTTTGGTTTATGTTTTGGGCTAGGTTTAATGTTAGGGTTAGGGTTTGGGTTCGAGTTAGGATTAGGGTTAGGATTTGAGTTAGACTTAGGTTTAGGGTTAGCATTAGGGTTCGGGTTAGGTTTAGGATTAGTATTTCAGTTAGGGTTAGGGTTAGGGTTAGGGTTTGGGTTCGGGTTAGGTTTAGGGTTAGGTTTAGGGTTTGATTTAGGGTTAGGGTTAGGGTTAGGGTTAGTGTTAGGGTTTGGGTTAGGGTTAGGGTTAGGACTAGGGTTAGTGTTAGGGTTAGGTTTAGGGTTAGCATTAGGGTTAGGATTAGGGTTAGGGTTAGGGTTTGGGTTAGGCTTAGTGTTAGGGTTGGGGTTATTGTTAGGGTTTTAGTTAGGGTTAGGGTTAGGGTTAGGGTTAGGGTTTGGGTTAGGGTTAGGCTAACGGTTAGGGTTTGTGTTTGAGTTAGGTATAGGGTTATCATTAGGGTTAGGATTAGGGTTACGGTTAGGGTTTGGGTTAGGGTTAGGGTTAGGGTTAGGGTTTGGGTTAGGGTTAGGTTTGAATTTGGGTTAGTGTTAATGTTAGGGTTAGTGTTAAGATTAAGTTTAGGGTTAGGTTTAGGATTAGGTTTTGGGTCAGGGTTAGGGTTAGGGTTAGAATTAGGGTTAGGTTTAGTGTTAGAATTAGGGTTAGGGTTAGGATAAGGATTAGGGCTAGGGTTAGTTTTAGGATTAGGGTTATTATTTGGGTTAGGGTTAGGGTTAGGGTTAGGGTTAGGGTTAGGGTTAGGGTTAGGGATAGGGTTTGAGTTAGGGTTAGGGTTAGGGTTAGTGTTAGGGTTTGGGTTAGGGTTAGGGTTAGGGTTAGGATTAGGGTTTGGGTTAGGGTTAGGGTTTGGGTTAGGGTTAGGGTTAGGGTTAGCTTTTGGGTTAGGGTTAGGGTTAGGGTTAGGATTAGGTTTAGGGTTTGTGTTAAGATTATGGATTCTGTGTGGATTAGAGTTAGGGTTAGGGTTTGGATTAAGGTAACGTTTAGGGTTAGGGTTTGTGTTAAGGTTAGGGTTAGGCTTAGGAGTAGGGTTAGGGTTTAGGTTTTCGGTTAGGGTTAGTGTTAGGGTTAGTGTTACGATTAGGGTTTGGGTTAGGGTTTAGGTTTGGTTAGGTTTAGGGTTAGGGTTAGGGTTATGGTTAGGGTTAGCGTTAGGGTTAGGGTTAGGGTTAGGGTTAGCGTTAGTGTTAGGGTTAGGGTTTGGGTTTGGGTTAGGTTTTGGGTTAGGGTTAGGCTTAGGGTTTGGGTTAGGGTTAGCGTTAGGGTTAGGGTAAGGATTTGGGTTAGGGTTAGGGTTTGGGTTTTAGTTAGAATTAGGGTTACTGTTATGGTTAGGGTTAGGTTTAGGGTTAGGGTTAGGGTTAGGGTTAAGGTTAGGGTTAGGGTTAGGTTTTGGGTTAGGGTTAGGGTTAGGATTAGGGTTTGAGTTTGAGTTTGGTTTAGGGTTAGCATTAGGGTTAGGATTAGGGTTAGGGTTTGGGTTTGGCTTCGGGTTAGGGTTAGGGTTAGGGTTTGGGTTAGGGTTAGGATTAGTGTTAGGTTTTGGGAATGGGTTAGGATAAGGGTTAGGGTTAGGGTTTGGCTTAGGGTTAGGTTTAGGGTTAGTTTTTGGTTTAGGGTTAGGGTTAGGTTTACGGTTGGGTTTAGGTTTTGGGTTAGGTTTAGGGTTAGGGTTTGGGTTGGGGTTAAGTTTAGGGTTAGGGTTAGGGTTAGGGTTAGGGTTAGGGTTTGGTTTAGGATTACATTTAGGTTTAGGTTTTCGGTTAAGTTTAGGGTTAGGGTTAGGGTTTGTGATCGGGTTCGGTTAGTGTTAGGGTTTTAGTTAGGGTTAGGGTTAGGGTTAGGGTTAGCGTTTGGGTTAGGGTTAGGCTTAGGGTTAGGGTTTGAGTTTGAGGTAGGTTTAGGTTTAGCATTAGGGTTAGAATTAGGGTTACTGTTAGGGTTTGGGTTAGGGTGAGGGTTAGGGTGAGGGTTTGGGTTAGGGTGAGGTTTGAACCTGGGGTAGTGTTAGGGTTAGGGGTAGGTTTAAGATTAGGGTTAGGGTTAGGGTTAGGTTTTGGGTTAGGGTTAGGGTTAGGATTAGGATTAGTGTTAGGATTAGGGTTAGGTTAGGGTTAGGGTTAGGATAAGGATGAGGGTTAGGGTTAGGGTTAGGGTTCCGATTAGAGTTAGGTTTAGAGTTTGTGTTTGGGTAAGGCTTAAGGTTAGTGTTAGTGTTAGGGTTAGGGTTAGGGTTAGGGTTAGGACTAGGATTAGGGTTAGGGTTAGGGATAGGATTAGGGGTAGGGTTTGGGTTTAGGTTTGGGTTAATATTAGGGTTAGTGTTAGGGTTAGGGTTTAGGGTTAGGGTTAGATTTAGGGTTAGGGTTTCGGTTTGGGTTATGTTTTGTGTTAGGTTTAGGGTTAGGGTTAGTGTTTGGGTTCGGGTTAGGAATAGGGTTAGGGTTTGAGTTTGAATTAGGTTTAGGGTTAGCATTAGGGTTAGGGTTAGGTTTAGGATTAGGGTTTCAGTTAGGGTTAGGGTTAGGGTTAGGGTTTGGGTTCGGGTTAGGGTTAGGGATAGGGTTAGGGTTTGATTTAGGGTCAGGGCTAGGGTTAGGTTTAGTGTTAGGGTTTGGGTTAGGGTTAGGGTCAGGACTAGGGTTAGTGTTAGGGTTACGTTTAGGGCTAGCATTAGGGTTAGGATTAGGGTTAGGGTTAGGGCTAAGGTTAGGGTTTGGGTTAGGGTTTGGGTTAGGGTTAGGGTTAGGGTTAGGGTTAGCGTTTGGGTTACGTTTAGGGTTGGAGTTAGGATTAGGGTTAGGGTTAGTGTTAAAATTAGGGTTTGGGTTTGTGTTAGGGTTAGGGGTAGGGTTAGGGTTAGTTTTAGAATTAGGGTTAGGGTTAGGGGTAGGATAAGGATGAGGGTTCACCTTAGGGTTAGGATTAGGCTTATTATTTGGGTTATGGTCTGGGTTAGTGTTATGGTTAGGGTTTGGGTTAGTGTTAGAGTTAGGGTGTGAGTTAGGGTTAGGTTTAGGGTAAGGTTAGGGTTTGGGTTAGAGTTAGGGTTAGGGTTACGGTTTGGGTTTGGTTTAGAGTTAGGGTTAGGTTAGGCTTTGGGTTAGAGTTAGGGTTAGGGTGAGGTGTTGGATTAGGGTTATGGTTAGGGTTAGGGTTAGGATTAGGGTTAGGGTTAGGGTTCCGATTAGAGTTATGTTTAGAGTTTGGGATTGGGTAAGGGTTAAGGTTATTTTTAGTGTTAGGATTAGGGTTAGGGTTTGAGTTTGAATTAGGTTTAGGGTTAGCATTAGGGTTAGTGTTAGGTTTAGGATAAGTATTTCAGTTAGGGTTAGGGTTAGGGTTAGGGTTTGATTTAGGGTTAGGGTTAGGCTTAGGGTTAGTGTAAGGGTTTGGGTTAGGGTTAGGTTTAGGACTAGGGTTAGTGTTAGGGTTAGGTTTAGTGTTAGCATTAGGGTTAGGATTAGGGTTAGGGTTAGGGTTTGAGTAAGGGTTAGGGTTAGGGTTAGGGTTAGGGTTTGGTTTAGGGTTAGGGTTAGGGTTAGGATTAGGGTTAGGGTTTGTGTTAAGATTAGGGTTTGGGTTTGGGTTAGGTTTAGGGTTAGGGTTAGGGTTAGGATTAGGGTTAGGATTTGTGCTAAGTTTAGGGTTTGGGTTTGGGTTAGGGTTAGGGTTAGGGTTAGGCTTAGGGTTAGGGTTAGAATTAGGGTTAGGGTTAGGGTTAGGGTTAGGGTTAGGATAAGGATGAGGTTTAGTGTTAGGGTTAGGATTAGGGTTATTATTTGGGTTATGGTTTGGGTTAGGGTTAGGGTTACGGTTTGGGTTAGTGTTAGAGTGAGGGTTTGAGTTAGGGTTAGGTTTAGGGTTAGGTTAGGGTTTTGGTTAGAGTTAGGGTTAGGGTTAGGGTTTGGGTTTGGTTTAGAGTTAGGTTTAGGTTAGGGTTTGGGTTAGAGTTAGGGTTAGGGTGAGGTGTTGGATTAGGGTTATGGTTAGTGTTAGGGTTAGGATTAGGGTTAGGGTTAGGCTTCCGATTATAGTTAGGTTTAGAGTTTGGGTTTGGGTAAGGGTTAAGGTTAGGGTTAGGGTTACGGTTAGGGTTAGGGTTAGGACTAGGATTAGGGTTAGGTTTAGGGTTAGGATTAGGGTTAGGGTTTGTGTTTAGGTTAGGGTTAGGGTTAGGGTTAGGGTTTCGGTTTGGTTTATGTTTTGGGTTAGGTTTAATGTTAGGGTTAGGGTTTGGGTTCGGGTTAGGATTAGGGTTAGGATTTGAGTTTGAATTAGGTTTAGGGTTAGCATTAGGGTTCGGGTTAGGTTTAGGATTAGTATTTCAGTTAGGGTTAGGGTTAGGGTTAGGGTTTGGGTTCGGGTTAGGTTTAGGGTTAAGTTTAGGGTTTGATTTAGGGTTAGGGTTAGGGTTAGGGTTAGTGTTAGGGTTTGGGTTAGGGTTAGGGTTAGGACTAGGGTTAGTGTTAGGGTTAGGTTTAGGGTTAGCATTAGGGTTAGGATTAGGGTTAGGGTTAGGGTTTGGGTTAGGCTTAGGGATAGGGTTAGGGTTAGGGTTTGGGTTAGGGTTAGGGTTCGGGTTTGGGTTAGGGTTAGGGTTAGGGTTGCGGTTAGGATTAGGGTTAGTGTTAGTGTTAGGGTTAGGCTTTGGTTTAGGATTACGGTTAGGTTTAGGTTTTCGGTTAAGTTTCGGGTTAGGGTTGGGTTTTGCGTTCGGGTTGGGTTATTGTTAGGGTTTTAGTTAGGGTAAGGGTTAGGGTTAGGGTTAGGGTTTGGGTTAGGGTTAGGCTTACGGTTAGGGTTTGTGTTTGAGTTAGGTATAGGGTTATCATTAGGGTTAGGATTAGGGTTACGGTTAGGGTTTGGGTTAGGGTTAGGGTTAGGGTTAGGGTTTGGGTTAGGGTTAGGTTTGAATCTGGGCTAGTGTTAATGTTAGGGTTAGTGTTAAGATTAAGTTTAGGGTTAGGTTTAGGATTAGGTTTTGGGCCAGGGTTAGGGTTAGGGTTAGAATTAGGGTTAGGTTTAGTGTTAGAATTAGGGTTAGGGTTAGCTAAGGATTAGTGCTAGGGTTAGGTTTAGGTTTAGGGTTATTATTTGGGATAGGGTTAGGGTTAGGGTTAGGGTTAGGGTTAGGGTTAGGGTTAGGGATAGGGTTTGAGTTAGGGTTAGGGTTAGGGTTAGGGTTAGTGTTAGTGTTTGGGTTAGGGTTAGGGTTAGGATTAGGATTAGGGTTTGGGTTAGGGTTAGGGTTTGGGTTAGGGTTAGGGTTAGGGTTAGCTTTTGGGTTAGGGTTAGGGTTAGGGTTAGGATTAGGGTTAGGGTTTGTGTTAAGACTATGGTTTCTGTGTGGATTAGGATTAGGGTTAGGGTTTGGATTAAGGTAACGTTTAGGGTTAGGGTTTGTGTTAAGGTTAGGGTTAGGCATAGGTGTAGGGTTAGGGTTTAGGTTTTCGGTTAGGGTTAGTGTTAGGGTTAGTGTTACGATTAGGGTTTGGGTTAGGGTTTAGGTTTCTTTAGGTTTAGGGTTAGGGTTAGGGTTATGGTTAGGGTTAGCGTTAGGGTTAGGGTTAGGGTTAGGGTTAGCGTTAGGGTTAGGGTTAGGGTTTGGGTTTGGGTTAGGGTTTGGTTTAGGGTTAGGGTTAGGGTTTGGGTTAGGGTTAGCGTTAGGGTTAGGGTAAGGATTTGGGTTAGGCTTACGTTTAGGGTTCGGGTTTGGTTTAGAGTTATGGTGAGGGTTGGGGGTTTGGTTAGGGTTAGGGTTGGGGTTAGGATTAGGGTTAGGGTTTGTGTTAAGATTACGGTTTGGGTTTGGGTTAGGGTTTGGGTTTTAGTTAGAATTAGGGTTACTGTTATGGTTAGGGTTAGGGTTAGGGTTAGGGTTAAGGTTAGGGTTACGGTTAGGTTTTGGGTTAGGGTTAGGGTTAGGATTAGGGTTTGAGTTTGAGTTTGATTTAGGGTTAGCATTAGGGTTAGGATTAGGGTTAGGGTTTGGGTTTGGCTTCGGGTTAGGGTTAGGGTTAGGGTTTCGTTTAGGGTTAGGGTTAGTGTTAGGGTTTGGGAATGGGTTAGGATAATGGTTAGGGTTAGGGTTTGGCTTAGGGTTAGGTTTAGGGTTAGTTTTTGGTTTAGGGTTAGGGTTAGGTTTACGGTTGGGTTTAGGTTTTGGGTTAGGGTTAGGGTTAGGGTTTGGGTTAGGGTTAAGTTTAGGGTTAGGGTTAGGGTTAGGGTTAGGGTTAGGGTTTGGTTTAGGATTACATTTAGGTTTAGTTTTTCGGTTAAGTTTCGGGTTAGGGTTAGGGTTTGTGATCGGGTTCGGTTAGTGTTAGGGTTTTAGTTAGGGTTAGGGTTAGGGTTAGGGTTAGCGTTTGGGTTAGGGTTAGGCTTAGGGTTAGGGTTTGAATTTGAGTTAGGTTTAGGTTTAGCATTAGGGTTAGAATTAGGGTTACTGTTAGGGTTTGGGTTAGGGTTAGGGTTAGGGTTAGGGTTTGGGTTAGGGTTAGGTTTGAATCTGGGTTAGTGTTAGGGTTAGGGGTAGTGTTAAGATTAGGGTTAGGGTTAGGGTTAGGTTTTGGGTTAGGGTTAGGGTTAGGATTAGGATTAGTGTTAGGATTAGGGTTAGGGTTAGTGTTAGGGTTAGGATAAGGATGAGGGTTAGGGTTAGGGTTAGCATTAGGGTTATTATTTGGGTTATGGTTTGGGTTAGGGTTAGTGTTAGGGTTTGGTTTAGTGTTAGAGTTAGGGTTTGAGTTAGGGTTAGGTTTAGGGTTAGGTTAGAGTTTGGGTTAGAGTTAGGGTTAGGGTTAGGTTTTGCGTTTGGTTTAGAGTTAGGGTTAAGTTAGGGTTTGGGTTAAAGTTAGGGTTCGGGTGAGGGGTTGGATTAGGGTTATGGTTAGGGTTAGGGTTAGGATTAGGGTTAGGGTTAGGGTTCCGATTAGAGTTAGGTTTAGAGTTTGTGTTTGGGTAAGGCTTAAGGTTAGTGTTAGTGTTAGGGTTAGGGTTAGGGTTAGGACTATGATTAGGGTTAGGGTTAGGGTTAGGATTAGGGTTAGGGTTAGGGTTTAGGTTTGGGTTAATATTAGGGTTAGTGTTAGGGTTAGGGTTTAGGGTTAGGGTTAGATTTAGGGTTAGGGTTTCGGTTTGGGTTATGTTTTGTGTTAGGTTTAGGGTTAGGGTTAGTGTTTGGGTTCGGGTTAGGAATAGGGTTAGGGTTTGAGTTTGAATTAGGTTTAGGGTTAGCATTAGGGTTAGGGTTAGGTTTAGGATTAGGGTTTCAGTTAGGGTTAGGGTTAGGGTTAGGGTTTGGGTTCGTGTTAGGGTTAGGGATAGGGTTAGGGTTTGATTTAGGGTTAGGGTTAGGGTTAGGGTTAGTGTTAGGGTTTGGCCTAGGCTTAGGGTTAGGACTAGGGTTAGTGTTAGGGTTACGTTTAGGGTTAGCATTAGGGTTAGGATTAGGGTTAGGGTTAGGGTTTGGGTTAGGGTTAGGGTTAGGGTTAGCGTTTGGGTTACGTTTAGGGTTGGAGTTAGGATTAGGGTTAGGGTTTGTGTTAAAATTAGGGCTTGGGTTTGTGTTAGGGTTAGGGTTAGGTTTAGGGCTAGTTTTAGAATTAGGGTTAGGGTTAGGGGTAGGAAAAGGATGAGGGTTCAGGTTAGGGTTAGAATTAGGGTTATTATTTGGGTTATGGTTTGGGTTAGTGTTAGGGTTAGGGTTTGGGTTAGTGTTAGAGTTAGGGTTTGAGTTAGGGTTAGGTTTAGGGTTAGGTTAGGGTTTGGGTTAGAGTTAGGGTTAGGGTTACGGTTTGGGTTTGGTTTAGAGTTAGGGTTAGGTTAGGCTTTGGGTTAGAGTTAGGGTTAGGGTGACGTGTTGGATTAGGGTTATGGTTAGGGTTAGGGTTAGGATTAGGGTTAGGGTTAGGCTTCCGATTATAGTTAGGTTTAGAGTTTGGGTTTGGGTAAGGGTTAAGGTTAGGGTTAGGGTTACGGTTAGGGTTAGGGATAGGACTAGGATTAGGGTTAGGTGTAGGGTTAGGATTAGGGTTAGGGTTTGTGTTTAGGTTTGGGTTATGGTTAGGGTAAGTGTTAGGGTTAGGGTTTAAGGTTAGGTTTAGGGTTAGGGTTAGGGTTTCGGTTTGGTTTATGTTTTGGGTTAGGTTTAATGTTAGGGTTAGGGTTTGGGTTCGGGTTAGGATTAGGGTTAGGATTTGAGTTTGAATTAGGTTTAGGGTTAGCATTAGGGTTCGGGTTAGGTTTAGGATTAGTATTTCAGTTTGGGTTAGGGGTAGGGTTAGGGTGGGGGTTCAGGTTAGGTTTAGGGTTAAGTTTAGGGTTTGATTTAGGGTTAGGGTTAGGGT
>JAJHUQ010000065.1:1535000-1577500 GCA_035773235.1 Eospalax fontanierii | reverse complement strand
AGGGTTAGGGTTTGGGTTAGGGTTAGGGTTAGGGTTAGGGTTAGCGTTTGGGTTACGTTTAGGGTTGGAGTTAGGATTAGGGTTAGGGTTAGTGTTAAAATTAGGGTTTGGGTTTGTGTTAGGGTTAGGGTTAGGGTTAGGGTTAGTTTTAGAATTAGGGTTAGGGTTAGGGGTAGGATAAGGATGAGGGCTCAGGTTAGGGTTAGGATTAGGGTTATTATTTGGGTTATGGTCTGGGTTAGTGTTATGGTTAGGGTTTGGGTTAGTGTTAGAGTTAGGGTTTGAGTTAGGGTTAGGTTTAGGGTTAGGTTAGGGTTTGGGTTAGAGTTAGGGTTAGGGTTACGGTTTGGGTTTGGTTTAGAGTTAGGGTTAGGTTAGGCTTTGGGTTAGAGTTAGGGTTAGGGTGAGGTGTTGGATTAGGGTTATGGTTAGGGTTAGGGTTAGGATTAGGGTTAGGGTTAGGGTTCCGATTAGAGTTATGTTTAGAGTTTGGGATTGGGTAAGGGTTAAGGTTATTTTTAGTGTTAGGATTAGGGTTAGGGTTTGAGTTTGAATTAGGTTTAGGGTTAGCATTAGGGTTAGTGTTAGGTTTAGGATAAGTATTTCAGTTAGGGTTAGGGTTAGGGTTAGGGTTTGATTTAGGGTTAGGGTTAGGCTTAGGGTTAGTGTAAGGGTTTGGGTTAGGGTTAGGTTTAGGACTAGGGTTAGTGTTAGGGTTAGGTTTAGGGTTAGCATTAGGGTTAGGATTAGGGTTAGGGTTAGGGTTTGAGTAAGGGTTAGGGTTAGGGTTAGGGTTAGGGTTTGGTTTAGGGTTAGGGTTAGGGTTAGGATTAGGGTTAGGGTTTGTGTTAAGATTAGGGTTTGGGTTTGGGTTAGGTTTAGGGTTAGGGTTAGGGTTAGGATTAGGGTTAGGATTTGTGCTAAGATTAGGGTTTGGGTTTGGGTTAGGGTTAGGGTTAGGGTTAGGGTTAGGGTTAGGGTTAGAATTAGGGTTAGGGTTAGGGTTAGGGTTAGGGTTAGGATAAGGATGAGGTTTAGTGTTAGGGTTAGGATTAGGGTTATTATTTGGGTTATGGTTTGGGTTAGGGTTAGGGTTACGGTTTGGGTTAGTGTTAGAGTGAGGGTTTGAGTTAGGGTTAGGTTTAGGGTTAGGTTAGGGTTTTGGTTAGAGTTAGGGTTAGGGTTAGGGTTTGGGTTTGGTTTAGAGTTAGGTTTAGGTTAGGGTTTGGGTTAGAGTTAGGGTTAGGGTGAGGTGTTGGATTAGGGTTATGGTTAGTGTTAGGGTTAGGATTAGGGTTAGGGTTAGGCTTCCGATTATAGTTAGGTTTAGAGTTTGGGTTTGGGTAAGGGTTAAGGTTAGGGTTAGGGTTACGGTTAGGGTTAGGGATAGGACTAGGATTAGGGTTAGGTGTAGGGTTAGGATTAGGGTTAGGGTTTGTGTTTAGGTTAGGGTTAGGGTTAGGGTTAGGGTTTCGGTTTGGTTTATGTTTTGGGTTAGGTTTAATGTTAGGGTTAGGGTTTGGGTTCGGGTTAGGATTATGGTTAGGATTTGAGTTTGAATTAGGTTTAGGGTTAGCATTAGGGTTCGGGTTAGGTTTAGGATTAGTATTTCAGTTAGGGTTAGGGTTAGGGTTAGGGTTTGGGTTCGGGTTAGGTTTAGGGTTAAGTTTAGGGTTTGATTTAGGGTTAGGGTTAGGGTTAGGGTTAGTGTTAGGGTTTGGGTTAGGGTTAGGGTTAGGACTAGGGTTAGTGTTAGGGTTAGGTTTAGGGTTAGCATTAGGGTTAGGATTAGGGTTAGGGTTAGGGTTTGGGTTAGGCTTAGGGATAGGGTTAGGGTTAGGGTTTGGGTTAGGGTTAGGGTTCGGGTTTGGGTTAGGGTTAGGGTTAGGGTTACGGTTAGGATTAGGGTTAGTGTTAGTGTTAGGGTTAGGCTTTGGTTTAGGATTACGGTTAGGTTTAGGTTTTCGGTTAAGTTTCGGGTTAGGGTTAGGTTTTGCGTTCGGGTTGGGTTATTGTTAGGGTTTTAGTTAGGGTAAGGGTTAGGGTTAGGGTTAGGGTTTGGGTTAGGGTTAGGCTTACGGTTAGGGTTTGTGTTTGAGTTAGGTATAGGGTTATCATTAGGGTTAGGATTAGGGTTACGGTTAGGGTTTGGGTTAGGGTTAGGGTTAGGGTTAGGGTTTGGGTTAGGGTTAGGTTTGAATCTGGGTTAGTGTTAATGTTAGGGTTAGTGTTAAGATTAAGTTTAGGGTTAGGTTTAGGATGAGGATTAGGGTTTGGGTTAGGGTTAGGGATTGGGTTAGGGTTAGGGTTAGGGTTCGCTTTTGGGTTAGGGTTAGGGTTAGGGTTAGGATTAGGGTTAGGGTTTGTGTTAAGACTATGGTTTCTGTGTGGATTAGGATTAGGGTTAGGGTTTGGATTAAGGTAACGTTTAGGGTTAGGGTTTGTGTTAAGGTTAGGGTTAGGCTTAGGAGTAGGGTTAGGGTTTAGGTTTTCGGTTAGGGTTAGTGTTAGGGTTAGTGTTACGATTAGGGTTTGGGTTAGGGTTTAGGTTTCTTTAGGTTTAGGGTTAGGGTTAGGGTTATGGTTAGGGTTAGCGTTAGGGTTAGGGTTAGGGTTAGGGTTAGCGTTAGGGTTAGGGTTAGGGTTTGGGTTTGGGTTAGGGTTTGGTTTAGGGTTAGGGTTAGGGTTTGGGTTAGGGTTAGCGTTAGGGTTAGGGTAAGGTTTTGGGTTAAGCTTACGTTTAGGGTTGGGGTTTGGTTTAGAGTTATGGTGAGGGTTAGGGGTTTGGTTAGGGTTAGGGTTAGGGTTAGGATTAGGGTTAGGGTTTGTGTTAAGATTACGGTTTGGGTTTGGGTTAGGGTTTGGGTTTTAGTTAGAATTAGGGTTACTGTTATGGTTAGGGTTAGGGTTAGGGTTAGGGTTAAGGTTAGGGTTACGGTTAGGTTTTGGGTTAGGGTTAGGGTTTCGTTTAGGGTTTGAGTTTGAGTTTGATTTAGGGTTAGCATTAGGGTTAGGATTAGGGTTAGGGTTTGGGTTTGGCTTCGGGTTAGGGTTAGGGTTAGGGTTTCGTTTAGGGTTAGGGTTAGTGTTAGGGTTTGGGAATGGGTTAGGATAAGGGTTAGGGTTAGGGTTTGGCTTAGGGTTAGGTTTAGGGTTAGTTTTTGGTTTAGTGTTAGGGTTAGGTTTACGGTTGGGTTTAGGTTTTGGGTTAGGGTTAGGGTTAGGGTTTGGGTTAGGGTTAAGTTTAGGGTTAGGGTTAGGGTTAGGGTTAGGGTTAGGGTTTGGTTTAGGATTACATTTAGGTTTAGTTTTTCGGTTAAGTTTCGGGTTAGGGTTAGGGTTTGTGATCGGGTTCGGTTAGTGTTAGGGTTTTAGTTAGGGTTAGGGTTAGGGTTAGGGTTAGCGTTTGGGTTAGGGTTAGGCTTAGGGTTAGGGTTTGAATTTGAGTTAGGTTTAGGTTTAGCATTAGGGTTAGAATTAGGGTTACTGTTAGGGTTTGGGTTAGGGTTAGGGTTAGGGTTAGGGTTTGGGTTAGGGTTAGGTTTGAATCTGGGTTAGTGTTAGGGTTAGGGTTAGTGTTAAGATTAGGGTTAGGGTTAGGGTTAGGTTTTGGGTTAGGGTTAGGGTTAGGATTAGGATTAGTGTTAGGATTAGGGTTAGGGTTAGTGTTAGGGTTAGGATAAGGATGAGGGTTAGGGTTAGGGTTAGCATTAGGGTTATTATTTGGGTTATGGTTTGGGTTAGGGTTAGTGTTAGGGTTTGGTTTAGTGTTAGAGTTAGGGTTTGAGTTAGGGTTAGGTTTAGGGTTAGGTTAGAGTTTGGGTTAGAGTTAGGGTTAGGGTTAGGTTTTGCGTTTGGTTTAGAGTTAGGGTTAAGTTAGGGTTTGGGTTAAAGTTAGGGTTCGGGTGAGGTGTTGGATTAGGGTTATGGTTAGGGTTAGGGTTAGGATTAGGGTTAGGGTTAGGGTTCCGATTAGAGTTAGGTTCAGAGTTTGTGATTGGGTAAGGCTTAAGGTTAGTGTTAGTGTTAGGGTTAGGGTTAGGGTTAGGACTATGATTAGGGTTAGGGTTAGGGTTAGGATTAGGGTTAGGGTTTGGGTTTAGGTTTGGGTTAATATTAGGGTTAGTGTTAGGGTTAGGGTTTAGGGTTAGGGTTAGATTTAGGGTTAGGGTTTCGGTTTGGGTTATGTTTTGTGTTAGGTTTAGGGTTAGGGTTAGTGTTTGGGTTCGGGTTAGGAATAGGGTTAGGGTTTGAGTTTGAATTAGGTTTAGGGTTAGCATTAGGGTTAGGGTTAGGTTTAGGATTAGGGTTTCAGTTAGGGTTAGGGTTAGGGTTAGGGTTTGGGTTCGTGTTAGGGTTAGGGATAGGGTTAGGGTTTGATTTAGGGTTAGGGTTAGGGTTAGGGTTAGTGTTAGGGTTTGGGTTAGGGTTAGGGTTAGGACTAGGGTTAGTGTTAGGGTTACGTTTAGGGTTAGCATTAGGGTTAGGATTAGGGTTAGGGTTAGGGTTTGGGTTAGGGTTAGGGTTAGGGTTAGCGTTTGGGTTACGTTTAGGGTTGGAGTTAGGATTAGGGTTAGGGTTTGTGTTAAAATTAGGGTTTGGGTTTGTGTTAGGGTTAGGGCTAGGTTTAGGGTTAGTTTTAGAATTAGGGTTAGGGTTAGGGGTAGGAAAAGGATGAGGGTTCAGGTTAGGGTTAGAATTAGGGTTATTATTTGGGTTATGGTTTGGGTTAGTGTTAGGGTTAGGGTTTGGGTTAGTGTTAGAGTTAGGGTTTGAGTTAGGGTTAGGTTTAGGGTTAGGTTAGGGTTTGGGTTAGAGTTAGGGTTAGGGTTACGGTTTGGGTTTGGTTTAGAGTTAGGGTTAGGTTAGGCTTTGGGTTAGAGTTAGGGTTAGGGTGAGGTGTTGGATTAGGGTTATGGTTAGGGTTAGGGTTAGGATTAGGGTTAGGGTTAGGCTTCCGATTATAGTTAGGTTTAGAGTTTGGGTTTGGGTAAGGGTTAAGGTTAGGGTTAGGGTTACGGTTAGGGTTAGGGATAGGACTAGGATTAGGGTTAGGTGTAGGGTTAGGATTAGGGTTAGGGTTTGTGTTTAGGTTTGGGTTATGGTTAGGGTAAGTGTTAGGGTTAGGGTTTAAGGTTAGGTTTAGGGTTAGGGTTAGGGTTTCGGTTTGGTTTATGTTTTGGGTTAGGTTTAATGTTAGGGTTAGGGTTTGGGTTCGGGTTAGGATTAGGGTTAGGATTTGAGTTTGAATTAGGTTTAGGGTTAGCATTAGGGTTCGGGTTAGGTTTAGGATTAGTATTTCAGTTAGGGTTAGGGTTAGGGTTAGGGTTTGGGTTCGGGTTAGGTTTAGGGTTAAGTTTAGGGTTTGATTTAGGGTTAGGGTTAGGGTTAGGGTTAGTGTTAGGGTTTGGGTTAGGGTTAGGGTTAGGACTAGGGTTAGTGTTAGGGTTAGGTTTAGGGTTAGCATTAGGGTTAGGATTAGGGTTAGGGTTAGGGTTTGGGTTAGGCTTAGGGATAGGGTTAGGGTTAGGGTTTGGGTTAGGGATGGGTTCGGGTTTGGGTTAGGGATAGGGTTAGGGTTAGGGTTTGGGTTAGGGATGGGTTCGGGTTTGGGTTAGGGTTAGGGTTAGGGTTACGGTTAGGATTAGGGTTAGTGTTAGTGTTAGGGTTAGGCTTTGGTTTAG
Organism: Eospalax fontanierii; assembly: GCA_035773235.1. NCBI lineage: Eukaryota > Metazoa > Chordata > Mammalia > Rodentia > Spalacidae > Eospalax > Eospalax fontanierii. The sequence continues at coordinate 1,571,816 of JAJHUQ010000065.1, read as the reverse complement.
GATTACGGTTAGGTTTAGGTTTTCGGTTAAGTTTCGGGTTAGGGTTAGGTTTTGCGTTCGGGTTGGCTTATTGTTAGGGTTTTAGTTAGGGTAAGGGTTAGGGTTAGGGTTAGGGTTAGGGTTAGGGTTTGGGTGAGGGTTAGGGTTAGGGTTAGGGTTAGGGTTTGAGTTAGGGTTAGGGTTAGGGTTAGGGTTAGTGTTAGGGTTTGGGTTAGGGTTAGGGTTAGGATTAGGATTAGGGTTTGGGTTAGGGTTAGGGTTTGGGTTAGGGTTAGGGTTAGGGTTAGCTTTTGGGTTAGGGTTAGGGTTAGGGTTAGGATTAGGGTTAGGGTTTGTGTTAAGATTATGGTTTCTGTGTGGATTAGGATTAGGGTTAGGGTTTGGATTAAGGTAACGTTTAGGGTTAGGGTTTGTGTTAAGGTTAGGGTTAGGCTTAGGAGTAGGGTTAGGGTTTAGGTTTTCGGTTAGGGTTAGTGTTAGGGTTAGTGTTACGATTAGGGTTTGGCTTAGGGTTTAGGTTTCTTTAGGTTTAGGGTTAGGGTTAGGGTTATGGTTAGGGTTAGCGTTAGGGTTAGGGTTAGGGTTAGGGTTAGGGTTAGCGTTAGGGTTAGGGTTAGGGTTTGGGTTTGGGTTAGGGTTTGGTTTAGGGTAAGGGTTAGGGTTTGGGTTAGGGTTAGCGTTAGGGTTAGGGTAAGGATTTGGGTTAGGCTTACGTTTAGGTTTCGGGTTTGGTTTAGAGTTATGGTGAGGGTTAGGGGTTTGGTTAGGGTTAGGGTTAGGGTTAGGATTAGGGTTAGGGTTTGTGTTAAGATTACGGTTTGGGTTTGGGTTAGGGTTTGGGTTTTAGTTAGAATTAGGGTTACTGTTATGGTTAGGGTTAGGGTTAGGGTTAGGGTTAAGGTTAGGGTTAGGGTTAGGTTTTGGGTTAGGGTTAGGGTTAGGATTAGGGTTTGAGTTTGAGTTTGGTTTAGGGTTAGCATTAGGGTTAGGATTAGGGTTAGGTTTTGGGTTTGGCTTCGGGTTGGGGTTAGGCTTAGGGTTTCGTTTAGGGTTAGGGTTAGTGTTAGGGTTTGGGAATGGGTTAGGATAAGGGTTAGGGTTAGGGTTTGGCTTAGGGTTAGGTTTAGGGTTAGTTTTTGGTTTAGGGTTAGGGTTAGGTTTACGGTTGGGTTTAGGTTTTGGGTTAGGGTTAGGGTTAGGGTTTGGGTTAGGGTTAAGTTTAGGGTTAGGGTTAGGGTTAGGGTTAGGGTTAGGGTTTGGTTTAGGATTACATTTAGGTTTAGTTTTTCGGTTAAGTTTCGGGTTAGGGTTAGGGTTTGTGATCGGGTTCGGTTAGTGTTAGGGTTTTAGTTAGGGTTAGGGTTAGGGTTAGGGTTAGCGTTTGGGTTAGGGTTAGGCTTAGGGTTAGGGTTTGAATTTGAGTTAGGTTTAGGTTTAGCATTAGGGTTAGAATTAGGGTTACTGTTAGGGTTTGGGATAGGGTTAGGGTTAGGGTTAGGGTTTGGGTTAGGGTTAGGTTTGAATCTGGGTTAGTGTTAGGGTTAGGGTTAGTGTTAAGATTAGGGTTAGGGTTAGGGTTAGGTTTTGGGTTAGGGTTAGGGTTAGGATTAGGATTAGTGTTAGGATTAGGGTTAGGGTTAGTGTTAGGGTTAGGATAAGGATGAGGGTTAGGGGTAGGGTTAGCATTAGGGTTATTATTTGGGTTATGGTTTGGGTTAGAGTTAGTGTTAGGGTTTGGTTTAGTGTTAGAGTTAGGGTTTGAGTTAGGGTAAGGTTTAGGGTTAGGTTAGAGTTTGGGTTAGAGTTAGGGTTAGGGTTAGGTTTTGCGTTTGGTTTAGAGTTAGGGTTAAGTTAGGGTTTGGGTTAAAGTTAGGGTTCGGGTGAGGTGTTGGATTAGGGTTATGGTTAGGGTTAGGGTTAGGATTAGGGTTAGGGTTAGGGTTCCGATTAGAGTTAGGTTTAGAGTTTGTGTTTGGGTAAGGCTTAAGGTTAGTGTTAGTGTTAGGGTTAGGGTTAGGGTTAGGACTATGATTAGGGTTAGGGTTAGGGTTAGGATTAGGGTTAGGGTTTGGGTTTAGGTTTGGGTTAATATTAGGGTTAGTGTTAGGGTTAGGGTTTAGGGTTAGGGTTAGATTTAGGGTTAGGGTTTCGGTTTGGGTTATGTTTTGTGTTAGGTTTAGGGTTAGGGTTAGTGTTTGGGTTCGGGTTAGGAATAGGGTTAGGGTTTGAGTTTGAATTAGGTTTAGGGTTAGCATTAGGGTTAGGGTTAGGTTTAGGATTAGGGTTTCAGTTAGGGTTAGGGTTAGGGTTAGGGTTTGGGTTCGTGTTAGGGTTAGGGATAGGGTTAGGGTTTGATTTAGGGTTAGGGTTAGGGTTAGGGTTAGTGTTAGGGTTTGGGTTAGGGTTAGGGTTAGGACTAGGGTTAGTGTTAGGGTTACGTTTAGGGTTAGCATTAGGGTTAGGATTAGGGTTAGAGTTAGGGTTTGGGTTAGGGTTAGGGTTAGGGTTAGCGTTTGGCTTACGTTTAGGGTTGGAGTTAGGATTAGGGTTAGGGTTTGTGTTAAAATTAGGGTTTGTGTTTGTGTTAGGGTTAGGGTTAGGTTTAGGGTTAGTTTTAGAATTAGGGTTAGGGTTAGGGGTAGGAAAAGGATGAGGGTTCAGGTTAGGGTTAGAATTAGGGTTATTATTTGGGTTATGGTTTGGGTTAGTGTTAGGGTTAGGGTTTGGGTTAGTGTTAGAGTTAGGGTTTGAGTTAGGGTTAGGTTTAGGGTTAGGTTAGGGTTTGGGTTAGAGTTAGGGTTAGGGTTACGGTTTGGGTTTGGTTTAGAGTTAGGGTTAGGTTAGGCTTTGGGTTAGAGTTAGGGTTAGGGTGAGGTGTTGGATTAGGGTTTTGGTTAGGGTTAGGGTTAGGATTAGGGTTAGGGTTAGGGTTCCGATTAGAGTTATGTTTAGAGTTTGGGTTTGGGTAAGGGTTAAGGTTATTTTTAGTGTTAGGATTAGGGTTAGGGTTTGAGTTTGAATTAGGTTTAGGGTTAGCATTAGGGTTAGGGTTTGGTTTACGATAAGTATTTCAGTTAGGGTTAGGGTTAGGGTTAGGGTTTGGGTTCGGGTTAGGGTTAGGGTTAGGGTTAGGGTTTGATTTAGGGTTAGGGTTAGGCTTAGGGTTAGTGTAAGGGTTTGGGTTAGAGTTAGGTTTAGGACTAGGTTTAGTGTTAGGGTTAGGTTTAGGGTTAGCATTAGGGTTAATATTAGGGTTAGGGTTAGGGTTTGGGTTAGGGTTAGGTTTAGGGTTAGGGTTAGGGTTTGGGTTAGGGTTAGGGTTAGGGTTAGGATTAGGGTTAGGGTTTGTGTTTAGGTTTGGGTTATGGTTAGGGTAAGTGTTAGGGTTAGGGTTTAGGGTTACGTTTAGGGTTAGGGTTAGGGTTTCGGTGTGGGTTATATTTTGGGTTAGGTTTAGGGTTAGGGTTAGGTTTTGGGTTCGGGTTAGGATTAGGGTTAGGGTTTGAGTTTGAATTAGGTTTAGGGTTAGCATTAGGGTTAGGGTTAGGTTTAGGATTAGTGTTTCAGTTAGGGTTAGGGTTAGGGTTAGGGTTAGTGTTAGGGTTTGGGTTAGGGTTAGGGTTACGACTAGGGTTAGGGTTAGGTTTAGGGTTAGCATTAATTTTAGGATTAGGGTTAGGGTTAGGGTTTGGGTTTGGGTTAGGTTTAGGGTTAGGGTTAGGGTTTGGGTTAGGGTTAGATTTAGGGTTAACGTTTGAGTTAGGGTTACGGTTAGGGTTAGGATTAGGGTTAGGGATTGTCTTAAGATTAGGGTTTGGTTTAGGGTTAGGGTTAGGGTTTGGGTTAAAGTTACGTTTAGGGTTAGGTTTTGTTTTAGGGTTAGGGTTAGGTTTAGGATTAGGTTTAGGGTTTAGGTTTTCGGTTAGGTTTAGTGTTAGTGTTAGGGTTAGGATTAGGGTTTGGGTTAGGGTTTAGTTTTGGTTAGGTTTAGGGTTAGGGTTAGGGTTATGGTTAGGTTTAGCTTTACGGTTAGGGTTAGGGTTATGGTTAGGGTTAGCGTTAGGGTTAGGGTTAGGGTTAGGGTTCCGATTAGAGTTAGGTTTCGAGTTTGGGTTTGGGTAAGGGTTAAGGTTAGGGTTAGGGTTAGGGTTAGGGTTAGGGTTAGGGTTAGGCCTAGGAATAGGGTTAGGGTTAGGGTTAGGATTAGGCTTAGGGTTTGGGTTTAGGTTTGGGTTATGGTTAGGGTAAGTGTTAGGGTTACAGTTTAGGGTTAGGGTTAGGGTTAGTCTTAGGGTTTCGGTTTGGGTTATGTTTTGGGCTAGGTTTAGGGTTAGGGTTAGGGTTTGGGTTCGGGTTAGGATTAGGGTTAGGGTTTGAGTTTGAATTAGGTTTAGGGTTAGCATTAGGGTTAGGGTTTGGTTTAGGATTAGTGTTTCAGTTAGGGTTAGGGTTAGGGTTAAGGTTAGGGTTAGGGTTAGGTTTAGGGTTTGATTTAGGGTTTGGGTTAGGGTTAGGGTTAGTGTTAGGGTTTGGGTTAGGGTTAGGGTTAGGACTAGGGTTAGTGTTGCGGTTAGGTTTAGGGTTAGCATTAGGGTTAGGATTATGGTTAGGGTTAGGGTTTGGGTTAGGGTTAGGGTTAGGGTTAGGGTTAGGGTTAGGGTTATGGTTAGGGTTACGGTTAGGGTTAGGGTTAGGGTTAGGGTTAGGGTTAGGGTTAGGACGAGGGTTAGTGTTAGGGTTAGGTTTAGGGTTAGCATTAGGGTTAGGATTAGGGTTAGGGTTAGGGTTAGGTTTAGGGTTTGGGTTAGGATTAGGGTTAGGGTTAGGGTTTGGGTTAGGGTTAGGGTTAGGGTTAGGATTAGGTTAGGGTTTGTGTTAAGATTAGGGTTTGGGTTTGGGTTAGGGTTAGGGTTAGGGTTAGGGTTAGGGTTAGGGTTATTATTTGGGTTTTGGTTTGTGTTAGGGTTAGGGTTAGGGTTTGGGTTACTGTTAGAGTTAGGGTTTGAATAAGGGATAGGTTTAGGGTTAGGTTAGGGTTTGGGTTAGAGCTAGGGTTAGGGTTAGGGTTTGGGTTTGGTTTAGAGTTAGGTTTAGGTTAGGGTTTAGGTTAGAGATAGGGTTAGCGTGAGGTGTTGGATTAGGGTTTTGGTTAGGATTAGGGTTAGGATTAGGGTTAGGGTTAGGGTTCCGATTAGAGTTTGGTTTAGAGTTTGGGTTTGGGTAAGGGTTAAGGTTAGGGTTAGGGTTAGGGTTAGGGTTAGGGTTAGGACTGGGGTTAGGTTAGGGTTAGGGTTAGGATTAGGGTTAGGGTTTGGGTTTAGGTTTGGGTTATGATTAGGGTAAGTGTTAGGGTTAGGGTTTAGGGTTAGGGTTAGGGTTAGGGTTAGGGTTTCGGTTTGGGTTATGTTTTGGGTTAGGTTTAGGGTTAGGGTTAGGGTTTGGGTTCGGGTTAGGATTAGGGTTAGGATTTGAGTTTGAATTAGGTTTAGGGTTAGCATTAGGGTTCGGGTTAGATTTAGGTTTAGTATTTCAGTTAGGGTTAGGGTTAGGGTTAGGGTTTGGGTTCGGGTTAGGTTTAGGGTTCGGTTTAGGGTTTGATTTAGGGTTAGGGTTAGGGTTAGGGTTAGTGTTAGGGTTTGGGTTAGGGTTAGGGTTAGGACTAGGGTTAGTGTTAGGGTTAGGTTTAGGGTTAGCATTAGGGTTAGGATTAGGGTTAGGGTTAGGGTTTGGGTTAGGCTTAGGGTTAGGGTTAGTGTTAGGGTTTGGGTTAGGGTTAGGGTTAGGGTTCGGGTTTGGGTTTGGGTTAGGGTTAGGGTTAGGGTTAGGGTTAGGATTAGGGTTAGTGTTAGTGTTAGGGTTAGGCTTTGGTTTAGGATTACGGTTAGGTTTAGGTTTTCGGTTAAGTTTCGGGTTAGGGTTAGGGTTTGCGTTCGGGTTGGGTTATTGTTAGGGTTTTAGTTAGGGTTAGGGTTAGGGTTAGGGTTAGGGTTAGGCTTTGGGTTAGGGTTAGGCTTACGGTTAGGGTTTGTGTTTGAGTTAGGTTTAGGGTTATCATTAGGGTTAGGATTAGGGTTACGGTTAGGGTTTGGGTTAGGGTTAGGGTTAGGGTTAGGGTTTGGGTTAGGGTTAGGTTTGAATCTGGGTTAGTGTTAATGTTAGGGTTAGTGTTAAGATTAAGTTTAGGGTTAGGTTTAGGATTAGGTTTTGGGTCAGGGTTAGGGTTAGGGTTAGAATTAGGGTTAGGTTTAGTGTTAGAATTAGGGTTAGGGTTAGGATAAGGATTAGGGCTAGGGTTAGGTTTAGGATTAGGGTTATTATTTGGGTTGGGGTTAGGGTTAGGGTTAGGGTTAGGGTTAGGGTTAGGGTTAGGGTTAGGGATAGGGTTTGAGTTAGGGTTAGGGTTAGGGTTAGAGTTAGGGTTTGGGTTAGGGTTAGGGTTTGGGTTAGGGTTAGGGTTAGGGTTTGCTTTTGGGTTAGGGTTAGGGTTAGGGTTAGGGTTAGGATTAGGGTTAGGGTTTGTTTTAAGATTATGGTTTCTGTGTGGATTAGGGTTAGGGTTAGGGTTTGGATTAAGGTACCGTTTAGGGTTAGGGTTTGTGTTAAGGTTAGGGTTAGGCTTAGGAGTAGGGTTAGGGTTTAGGTTTTCGGTTAGGGTTAGTGTTAGGGTTAGTGTTACGATTAGGGTTTGGGTTAGGGTTTAGGTTTGGTTAGGTTTAGGGTTAGGGTTAGGGTTATGGTTAGGGTTAGCGTTAGGGTTAGGGTTAGGGTTAGGGTTAGCGTTAGGGTTAGGGTTAGGGTTTGGGTTTGGGTTAGGGTTTGGGTTAGGGTTAGGGTTAGGGTTTGGGTTAGGGTTAGCATTAGGGTTAGGGTTAGGATTTGGGTTAGGCTTAAGTTTAGGGTTCGGGTTTGGGTTAGAGTTATGGTGAGGGTTAGAGGTTTGGTTAGGGTTAGGGTTAGGGTTAGGATTAGGGTTAGGGTTTGTGTTAAGATTACGGTTTGGGTTTGGGTTAGTTTTAGGGTTTGGGTTTTAGTTAGAATTAGGGTTACTGTTATGGTTATGGTTAGGGTTAGGGTTAGGGTTAAGGTTAGGGTTAGGGTTTGGGTTTGGGTTCGGGTTAGGGTTAGGGTTAGGGTTTGGGTTAGGGTTAGGGTTAGTGTTAGGGTTTGGGAATGGGTTAGGATAAGGGTTAGGGTTAGGGTTTGGCTTAGGGTTAGGTTTAGGGTTAGTTTTTGGTTTAGGGTTAGGGTTAGGTTTACGGTTGGGTTTAGGTTTTGGGTTAGGGTTAGGGTTAGGGTTTGGGTTAGGGTTAAGTTTAGGGTTAGGGTTAGGGTTAGGGTTAGGGTTAGGGTTTGGTTTAGGATTACATTTAGGTTTAGTTTTTCGGTTAAGATTCGGGTTAGGGTTAGGGTTTGTGATCGGGTTCGGTTAGTGTTAGGGTTTTAGTTAGGGTTAGGGTTAGGGTTAGGGTTAGCGTTTGGGTTAGGGTTAGGCTTAGGGTTAGGGTTTGAATTTGAGTTAGGTTTAGGCTTAGCATTAGGGTTAGAATTAGGGTTACTGTTAGGGTTTGGGTTAGGGTTAGGGTTAGGGTGAGGGTTTGGTTTAGCGTTAGGTTAGGGTTAGGGTTAGGGTTAATGTTAGGGTTAGTGTTAAGATTAAGTTTAGGGTTAGGTTTAGGATTAGGTTTTGGGTCAGGGTTAGGGTTAGGGTTAGAATTAGGGTTAGGTTTAGTGTTAGAATTAGGGTTAGGGTTAGGATAAGGATTAGTGCTAGGGTTAGGTTTAGGTTTAGGGTTATTATTTGGGTTAGGGTTAGGGTTAGGGTTAGGGTTAGGGTTAGGGTTAGGGATAGGGTTTGAGTTAGGGTTAGGGTTAGGGTTAGGGTTAGTGTTAGGGTTTGGGTTAGGGTTAGGGTTAGGATTAGGATTAGGGTTTGGGTTAGGGTTAGGGTTTGGGTTAGGGTTAGGGTTAGGGTTAGCTTTTGGGTTAGGGTTAGGGTTAGGGTTAGGATTAGGGTTAGGGTTTGTGTTAAGATTATGGTTTCTGTGTGGATTAGGATTAGGGTTAGGGTTTGGATTAAGGTAACGTTTAGGGTTAGGGTTTGTGTTAAGGTTAGGGTTAGGCTTAGGAGTAGGGTTAGGGTTTAGGTTTTCGATTAGGGTTAGTGTTAGGGTTAGTGTTACGATTAGGGTTTGGGTTAGGGTTTAGGTTTCTTTAGGTTTAGGGTTAGGGTTAGGGTTAGGGTTTGGGTTAGGGTTAGGGTTAGGGTTAAGGTAAGGATTTGGGTTAGGCTTACGTTTAGGGTTCGGGTTTGGTTTAGAGTTATGGTGAGGGTTAGGGGTTTGGTTAGGGTTAGGGTTAGGGTTAGGATTAGGGTTAGGGTTTGTGTTAAGATTACGGTTTGGGTTTGGGTTAGGGTTAGGGTTTGGGTTTTAGTTAGAATTAGGGTTACTGTTATGGTTAGGGTTAGGGTTAGGGTTAGGGTTAGGGTTAGGGTTAAGGTTAGGGTTAGGGTTAGGTTTTGGGTTAGGGTTAGGGTTAGGATTAGGGTTTGAGTTTGAGTTTGGTTTAGGGTTAGCATTAGGGTTAGGATTAGGGTTAGGGTTTGGGTTTGGCTTCGGGTTAGGGTTAGGGTTAGGGTTTCGTTTAGGGTTAGGGTTAGTGTTAGGGTTTGGGAATGGGTTAGGATAAGGGTTAGGGTTAGGGTTTGGCTTAGGGGTAGGTTTAGGGTTAGTTTTTGGTTTAGGGTTAGGGTTAGGTTTACGGCTGGGTTTAGGTTTTGGGTTAGGGTTAGGGTTAGGGTTTGGGTTAGGGTTAAGTTTAGGGTTAGGGTTAGGGTTAGGGTTAGGGTTAGGGTTTGGTTTAGGATTACATTTAGGTTTAGTTTTTCGGTTAAGTTTCGGGTTAGGGTTAGGGTTTGTGATCGGGTTCGGTTAGTGTTAGGGTTTTAGTTAGGGTTAGGGTTAGGGTTAGGGTTAGCGTTTGGGTTAGGGTTAGGCTTAGGGTTAGGGTTTGAATTTGAGTTAGGTTTAGGTTTAGCATTAGGGTTAGAATTAGGGTTACTGTTAGGGTTTGGGTTAGGGTTAGGGTTAGGGTTAGGGTTTGGGTTAGGGTTAGGTTTGAATCTGGGTTAGTGTTAGGGTTAGGGTTAGTGTTAAGATTAGGGTTAGGGTTAGGGTTAGGTTTTGGGTTAGGGTTAGGGTTAGGATTAGGATTAGTGTTAGGATTAGGGTTAGGGTTAGTGTTAGGGTTAGGATAAGGATGAGGGTTAGGGTTAGGGTTAGCATTAGGGTTATTATTTGGGTTATGGTTTGGGTTAGGTTTAGTGTTAGGGTTTGGTTTAGTGTTAGAGTTAGGGTTTGAGTTAGGGTTAGGTTTAGGGTTAGGTTAGAGTTTGCGTTAGAGTTAGGCTTAGGGTTAGGGTTTGCGTTTGGTTTAGAGTTAGGGTTAAGTTAGGGTTTGGGTTAAAGTTAGGGTTCGGGTGAGGTGTTGGATTAGGGTTATGGTTAGGGTTAGGGTTAGGATTAGGGTTAGGGTTAGGGTTCCGATTAGAGTTAGGTTTAGAGTTTGTGTTTGGGTTAGGCTTAAGGTTAGTGTTAGTGTTAGGGTTAGGGTTAGGGTTAGGGTTAGGACTAGGATTAGGGTTAGGGTTAGGGTTAGGATTAGGGTTAGGGTTTGGGTTTAGGTTTGGGTTAATATTAGGCTTAGTGTTAGGGTTAGTGTTTAGGGTTAGGGTTAGATTTAGGGTTAGGGTTTCGGTTTGGGTTATGTTTTGTGTTAGGTTTAGGGTTAGGGTTAGTGTTTGGGTTCGGGTTAGGAATAGGGTTAGGGTTTGAGTTTGAATTAGGTTTAGGGTTAGCATTAGGGTTAGGGTTAGGTTTAGGATTAGGGTTTCAGTTAGGGTTAGGGTTAGGGTTAGGGTTTGGGTTCGTGTTAGGGTTAGGGATAGGGTTAGGGTTTGATTTACGGTTAGGGTTAGGGTGAGGGTTAGTGTTAGGGTTTGGGTTAGGGTTACGGTTAGGACTAGGGTTAGTGTTAGGGTTACGTTTAGGGTTAGCATTAGGGTTAGGATTAGGGTTAGGGTTAGGGTTTGGGTTAGGGTTAGGGTTAGGGTTAGGGTTAGGGTTAGGGTTAGGGTTTGATTTAGGGTTAGGGTTAGGCTTAGGGTTCGTGTAAGGCTTTGGGTGGGGGTTAGGTTTAGGACTAGGGTTAGTGTTAGGGTTAGGTTTAGGGTTAGCATTAGGGTTAGGATTAGGGTTAGGGTTAGGGTTTGGGTTAAAATTAGGGTTTGGGTTTGTGTTAGGGTTAGGGTTAGGTTTAGGGTTAGTTTTAGAATTAGGGTTAGGGTTAGGGGTAGGAAAAGGATGAGGGTTCAGGTTAGGGTTAGGATTAGGGTTATTATTTGGGTTATGGTTTGGGTTAGTGTTAGGGTTAGGGTTTGGGTTAGTGTTAGAGTTAGGGTTTGAGTTAGGGTTAGGTTTAGGGTTAGGTTAGGGTTTGGGTTAGAGTTAGGGTTAGGGTTACGGTTTGGGTTTGGTTTAGAGTTAGGGTTAGGTTAGGCTTTGGGTTAGAGTTAGGGTTAGGGTGAGGTGTTGGATTAGGGTTATGGTTAGGGTTAGGGTTAGGATTAGGGTTAGGGTTAGGGTTCCGATTAGAGTTATGTTTAGAGTTTGGGTTTGGGTAAGGGTTAAGGTTATTTTTAGTGTTAGGATTAGGGTTAGGGTTTGAGTTTGAATTAGGTTTAGGGTTAGCATTAGGGTTAGGGTTAGGTTTAGGATAAGTATTTCAGTTAGGGTTAGAGTTAGGGTTAGGGTTTGGGTTCGGGTTAGGGTTAGGGTTAGGGTTAGGGTTTGATTTAGGGTTAGGGTTAGGCTTAGGGTTAGTGTAAGGGTTTGGGTTAGGGTTAGGTTTAGGACTAGGGTTAGTGTTAGGGTTAGGTTTAGGGTTAGCATTAGGGTTAGGATTAGGGTTAGGGTTAGGGTTTGGGTTAGGGTTAGGGTTAGGGTTAGGGTTAGGGTTTGGGTTAGGGTTAGGGTTAGGGTTAGGATTAGGGTTAGGGTTTGTGTTTAGGTTTGGGTTATGGTTAGGGTAAGTGTTAGGGTTAGGGTTTAGGGTTAGGTTTAGGGTTAGGGTTAGGGTTTCGGTTTGGGTTATATTTTGGGTTAGGTTCAGGGTTAGGGTTAGGTTTTGGGTTCGGGTTAGGATTAGGGTTAGGGTTTGAGTTTGAATTAGGTTTAGGGTTAGCATTAGGGTTAGGGTTAGGTTTAGGATTAGTGTTTCATTTAGGGTTAGGGTTAGGGTTAGGGTTAGGGTTAGGGTTAGGTTTAGGGTTTGATTTAGGGTTAGGGTTAGGGTTAGGGTTAGTGTTAGGGTTTGGGTTAGGGTTAGGGTTACGACTAGGGTTAGGGTTAGGTTTAGGGTTAGCATTAGTTTTAGGATTAGGGTTAGGGTTAGGGTTTGGGTTTGGGTTAGGTTTAGGGTTAGGGTTAGGGTTTGGGTTAGGGTTAGATTTAGGGTTAACGTTTGTGTTATGGTTACGGTTAGGGTTAGCATTAGGGTTAGGGATTGTCTTAAGATTAGGGTTTGGTTTAGAGTTAGGGTTTGGGTTTGGGTTAATGTTACGTTTAGGGTTAGGTTTTGTTTTAGGGTTAGGGTTAGGGTTAGGATTAGGTTTAGGGTTTAGGTTTTCGGTTAGGTTTAGTGTTAGTGTTAGGGTTAGGATTAGGGTTTGGGTTAGGTTTTAGTTTTGGTTAGGTTTAGGGTTAGGGTTAGGGTTATGGTTAGGTTTAGCTTTACGGTTAGGGTTAGGGTTATGGTTAGGGTTAGCGTTAGGGTTAGGGATAGGGTTAGGGTTCCGATTAGAGTTAGGTTTAGAGTTTGGGTTTGGGTAAGGGTTAAGGTTAGGGTTAGGGTTAGGGTTAGGGTTAGGGTTAGGGTTAGGCCTAGGATTAGGGTTAGGGTTAGGGTTAGGATTAGGCTTAGGGTTTGGGTTTAGGTTTGGGTTATGGTTAGGGTAAGTGTTAGGGTTACAGTTTAGGGTTAGGGTTAGGGTTAGTCTTAGGGTTTCGGTTTGGGTTATGTTTTGGGCTAGGTTTAGGGTTAGGGTTAGGGTTTGGGTTCGGGTTAGGATTAGGGTTAGGGTTTGAGTTTGAATTAGGTTTAGGGTTAGCATTAGGGTTAGGGTTAGGTTTAGGATTAGTGTTTCACTTAGGGTTAGGGTTAGGGTTAAGGTTAGGGTTAGGGTTAGGTTTAGGGTTTGATTTAGGGTTTGGGTTAGGGTTAGGGTTAGTGTTAGGGTTTGGGTTAGGGTTAGGGTTAGGACTAGGGTTAGTGTTGCGGTTAGGTTTAGGGTTAGCATTAGGGTTAGGATTATGGTTAGGGTTAGGGTTTGGGTTAGGGTTAGGGTTAGGGTTAGGGTTAGGGTTAGGGTTATGGTTAGGGTTACGGTTAGGGTTAGGGTTAGGGTAAGGGTTAGGGTTAGGGTTAGGACGAGGGTTAGTGTTAGGGTTAGGTTTAGGGTTAGCATTAGGGTTAGGATTAGGGTTAGGGTTAGGGTTAGGTTTAGGGTTTGGGTTAGGATTAGGGTTAGGGTTAGGGTTTGGGTTAGGGTTAGGGTTAGGGTTAGGATTAGGTTAGGGTTTGTGTTAAGATTAGGGTTTGGGTTTGGGTTAGGGTAAGGGTTAGGGTTAGGGTTAGGGTTAGGGTTATTATTTGGGTTATGGTTTGTGTTAGGGTTAGGGTTAGGGTTTGGGTTACTGTTAGAGTTAGGGTTTGAATAAGGGATAGGTTTAGGGTTAGGTTAGGGTTTGGGTTAGAGTTAGGGTTAGGGTTAGGGTTTGGGTTTGGTTTAGAGTTAGGTTTAGGTTAGGGTTTAGGTTAGAGATAGGGTTAGCGTGAGGTGTTGGATTAGGGTTTTGGTTAGGATTAGGGTTAGGATTAGGGTTAGGGTTAGGGTTCCGATTAGAGTTTGGTTTAGAGTTTGGGTTTGGGTAAGGGTTAAGGTTAGGGTTAGGGTTAGGGTTAGGGTTAGGGTTAGGACTAGGGTTAGGGTTAGGGTTAGGGTTAGGATTAGGGTTAGGGTTTGGTTTAGGTTTGGGTTATGATTAGGGTAAGTGTTAGGGTTAGGGTTTAGGGTTAGGGTTAGGGTTAGGGTTAGGGTTTTGGTTTGGGTTATGTTTTGGGTTAGGTTTAGGGTTAGGGTTAGGGTTTGGGTTCGGGTTAGGATTAGGGTTAGGATTTGAGTTTGAATTAGGTTTAGGGTAAGCATTAGGGTTCGGGTTAGATTTAGGTTTAGTATTTCAGTTAGGGTTAGGGTTAGGGTTAGGGTTTGGGTTCGGGTTAGGTTTAGGGTTAGGTTTAGGGTTTGATTTAGGGTTAGGGTTAGGGTTAGGGTTAGTGTTAGGGTTTGGGTTAGGGTTAGGTTTAGGACTAGGGTTAGTGTTAGGGTTAGGTTTAGGGTTAGCATTAGGGTTAGGATTAGGGTTAGGGTTAGGGTTTGGGTTAGGCTTAGGGTTAGGGTTAGGGTTAGGGTTTGGGTTAGGGTTAGGGTTAGGGTTCGGGTTTGGGTTAGGGTTAGGGTTAGGGTTAGGGTTAGGGTTAGGATTAGGGTTAGTGTTAGTGTTAGGGTTAGGCTTTGGTTTAGGATTACGGTTAGGTTTAGGTTTTCGGTTAAGTTTCGGGTTAGGGTTAGGGTTTGCGTTCGGGTTGGGTTATTGTTAGGGTTTTAGTTAGGGTTAGGGTTAGGGTTAGGGTTAGGGTTAGGGTTTGGGTTAGGGTTAGGCTTACGGTTAGGGTTTGTGTTTGAGTTAGGTTTAGGGTTATCATTAGGGTTAGGATTAGGGTTACGGTTAGGGTTTGGGTTAGGGTTAGGGTTAGGGTTAGGGTTTGGGTTAGGGTTAGGTTTGAATCTGGGTTAGTGTTAATGTTAGGGTTAGTGTTAAGATTAAGTTTAGGGTTAGGTTTAGGATTAGGTTTTGGGTCAGGGTTAGGGTTAGGGTTAGAATTAGGGTTAGGTTTAGTGTTAGAATTAGGGTTAGGGTTAGGATAAGGATTAGGGCTAGGGTTATGTTTAGGATTAGGGTTCTTATTTGGGTTAGGGTTAGGGTTAGGGTTAGGGTTAGGGTTAGGGTTAGGGTTAGGGATAGGGTTTGAGTTAGGGTTAGGGTTAGGGTTAGTGTTAGGGTTTGGGTTAGAGTTAGGGTTAAGGTTAGGATTAGGATTAGGGTTTGGGTTAGGGTTAGGGTTTGGGTTAGGGTTAGGGTTAGGGTTAGCTTTTGGGTTAGGGTTAGGGTTAGGGTTAGGGTTAGGATTAGGGTTAGGGTTTGTGTTAAGATTATGGTTTCTGTGTGGATTAGGGTTAGGGTTAGGGTTTGGATTAAGGTAACGTTTAGGGTTAGGGTTTGTGTTAAGGTTAGGGTTAGGCTTAGGAGTAGGGTTAGGGTTTAGGTTTTCGGTTAGGGTTAGTGTTAGGGTTAGTGTTACGATTAGGGTTTGGGTTAGGGTTTAGGTTTGGTTAGGTTTAGGGTTAGGGTTAGGGTTATGGTTAGGGTTAGCGTTAGGGTTAGGGTTAGGGTTAGGGTTAGCGTTAGGGTTAGGGTTAGGGTTTGGGTTTGGGTTAGGGTTTGGGTTAGGGTTAGGGTTAGGGTTTGGGTTAGGGTTAGCATTAGGGTTAGGGTTAGGATTTGGGTTAGGCTTAAGTTTAGGGTTTGGGTTTGGGTTAGAGTTATGGTGAGGGTTAGAGGTTTGGTTAGGGTTAGGGTTAGGGTTAGGATTAGGGTTAGGGTTTGTGTTAAGATTACGGTTTGGGTTTGGGTTAGTTTTAGGGTTTGGGTTTTAGTTAGAATTAGGGTTACTGTTATGGTCAGGGTTAGGGTTAGGGTTAGGGTTAAGGTTAGGGTTAGGGTTAGGTTTTGGGTTAGGGTTAGGGTTAGGATTAGGGTTTGAGTTTGAGTTTGGTTTAGGGTTAGCATTAGGGTTAGGATTAGGGTTAGGGTTTGGGTTTGGGTTCGGGTTAGGGTTAGGGTTAGGGTTTGGGTTAGGGTTAGGGTTAGTGTTAGGGTTTGGGAATGGGTTAGGATAAGGGTTAGGGTTAGGGTTTGGGTTAGGGTTAAGTTTAGGGTTAGGGTTAGGGTTAGGGTTAGGGTTAGGGTTTGGTTTAGGATTACATTTAGGTTTAGTTTTTCGGTTAAGTTTCGGGTTAGGGTTAGGGTTTGTGATCGGGTTCGGTTAGTGTTAGGGTTTTAGTTAGGGTTAGGGTTAGGGTTAGGGTTAGCGTTTGGGTTAGGGTTAGGCTTAGGGTTAGGGTTTGAATTTGAGTTAGGTTTAGGTTTAGCATTAGGGTTAGAATTAGGGTTACTGTTAGGGTTTGGGTTAGGGTTAGGGTTAGGGTTAGGGTTTGGGTTAGCGTTAGGTTAGGGTTAGGGTTAGGGTTAGTGTTAGGGTTAGTGTTAAGATTAAGTTTAGGGTTAGGTTTAGGATTAGGTTTTGGGTCAGGGTTAGGGTTAGGGTTAGAATTAGGGTTAGGTTTAGTGTTAGAATTAGGGTTAGGGTTAGGATAAGGATTAGTGCTAGGGTTAGGTTTAGGTTTAGGGTTATTATTTGGGTTAGGGTTAGGGTTAGGGTTAGGGTTAGGGTTAGGGTTAGGGTTAGGGATAGGGTTTGAGTTAGGGTTAGGGTTTGGGTTAGGGTTAGTGTTAGGGTTTGGGTGAGGGTTAGGGTTAGGATTAGGATTAGGGTTTGGGTTACGGTTAGGGTTTGGGTTAGGGTTAGGGTTAGGGTTAGCTTTTGTGTTAGGGTTAGGGTTAGGGTTAGGATTAGGGTTAGGGTTTGTGTTAAGATTATGGTTTCTGTGAGGATTAGGATTAGGGTTAGGGTTTGGATTAAGGTAACGTTTAGGGTTAGGGTTTGTGTTAAGGTTAGGGTTAGGCTTAGGAGTTGGGTTAGGGTTTAGGTTTTCGGTTAGGGTTAGTGTTAGGGTTAGTGTTACGATTAGGGTTTGGGTTAGGGTTTAGGTTTCTTTAGGTTTAGGGTTAGGGTTGGGGTTATGGTTGGGGTTGGTGTTAGGGTAGGGGTTAGGGTTAGGGTTAGCGTTAGGGTTAGGGTTAGGGTTTGGGTTTGGGTTAGGGTTTGGTTTAGGGTTAGGGTTAGGGTTTGGGTTAGGTTTAGCGTTAGGGTTAAGGTAAGGATTTGGGTTAGGCTTACGTTTAGGGTTCGGGTTTGGTTTAGAGTTATGGTGAGGGTTAGGGGTTTGGTTAGGGTTAGGGTTAGGGTTAGGATTAGGGTTAGGGTTTGTGTTAAGATTACGGTTTGGGTTTGGGTTAGGGTTAGGGTTTGGGTTTTAGTTAGAATTAGGGTTACGGTGAGGGTTAGGGATAGGAGTAGGGTTAGGGTTAGGGTTAGGGTTAAGGTTAGGGTTAGGGTTAGGTTTTGGGTTAGGGTTAGGGTTAGGATTAGGGTTTGAGTTTGAGTTTGGTTTAGGGTTAGCATTAGGGTTAGGATTAGGGTTAGTGTTTGGGTTTGGCTTCGGGTTAGGGTTAGGGTTAGGGTTTCGTTTAGGGTTAGGGTTAGTGTTAGGGTTTGGGAATGGGTTAGGATAAGGGTTAGGGTTAGGGTTTGGCTTAGGGTTAGGTTTAGGGTTAGTTTTTGGTTTAGGGTTAGGGTTAGGTTTACGGTTGGGTTTAGGTTTTGGGTTAGGGTTAGGGTTAGGGTTTGGGTTAGGGTTAAGTTTAGGGTTAGGGTTAGGGTTAGGGTTAGGGTTAGGGTTTGGTTTAGGATTACATTTAGGTTTAGTTTTTCGGTTAAGTTTCGGGTTAGGGTTAGGTTTTGTGATCGGGTTCGGTTAGTGTTAGGGTTTTAGTTAGGGTTAGGGTTAGGGTTAGGGTTAGCGTTTGGGTTAGGGTTAGGCTTAGGGTTAGGGTTTGAATTTGAGTTAGGTTTAGGTTTAGCATTAGGGTTAGAATTAGGGTTACTGTTAGGGTTTGGGTTAGGGTTAGGGTTAGGGTTAGGGTTTGGGTTAGGGTTAGGTTTGAATCTGGGTTAGTGTTAGGGTTAGGGTTGGTGTTAAGATTAGGGTTAGGGTTAGGGTTAGGTTTTGGGTTAGGGTTAGGGTTAGGATTAGGATTAGTGTTAGGATTAGGGTTAGGGTTAGTGTTAGGGTTAGGATAAGGATGAGGGTTAGCGTTAGGGTTAGCATTAGGGTTATTATTTGGGTTATGGTTTGGGTTAGGGTTAGTGTTAGGGTTTGGTTTAGTGTTAGAGTTAGGGTTTGAGTTAGGGTTAGGTTTAGGGTTAGGTTAGAGTTTGGGTTAGAGTTAGGGTTAGGGTTAGGGTTTGCGTTTGGTTTAGAGTTAGGGTTAAGTTAGGGTTTGGGTTAAAGTTAGGGTTCGGGTGAGGTGTTGGATTAGGGTTATGGTTAGGGTTAGGGTTAGGATTAGGGTTAGGGTTAGGGTTCCGATTAGAGTTAGGTTTAGAGTTTGTGTTTGGGTAAGGCTTAAGGTTAGTGTTAGTGTTAGGGTTAGGGTTAGGGTTAGGGTTAGGACTAGGATTAGGGTTAGGGTTAGGGTTAGGATTAGGGTTAGGTTTTGGGTTTAGGTTTGGGTTAATATTAGGGTTAGTGTTAGGGTTAGGGTTTAGGGTTAGGGTTAGATTTAGGGTTAGGGTTTCGGTTTGGGTTATGTTTTGTGTTAGGTTTAGGGTTAGGGTTAGTGTTTGGGTTCGGGTTAGGAATAGGGTTAGGGTTTGAGTTTGAATTAGGTTTAGGGTTAGCATTAGGGTTAGGGTTAGGTTTAGGATTAGGGTTTCAGTTAGGGTTAGGGTTAGGGTTAGGGTTTGGGTTCGTGTTAGGGTTAGGGATAGGGATAGGGTTTGATTTAGGGTTAGGGTTAGGGTTAGGGTTAGTGTTAGGGTTTGGGTTAGGGTTAGGGTTAGGACTAGGGTTAGTGTTAGGGTTACGTTTAGGGTTAGCATTAGGGTTAGGATTAGGGTTAGGGTTAGGGTTTGGGTTAGGGTTAGGGTTAGGGTTAGCGTTTGGGTTACGTTTAGGGTTGGAGTTAGGATTAGGGTTAGGGTTTGTGTTAAAATTAGGGTTTGGGTTTGTGTTAGGGTTAGGGGTAGGTTTAGGGTTAGTTTTAGAATTAGGGTTAGGGTTAGGGGTAGGAAAAGGATGAGGGTTCAGGTTAGGGTTAGGATTAGGGTTATTATTTGGGTTATGGTTTGGGTTAGTGTTAGGGTTAGGGTTTGGGTTAGTGTTAGAGTTAGGGTTTGAGTTAGGGTTAGGTTTAGGGTTAGGTTAGGGTTTGGGTTAGAGTTAGGGTTAGGGTTACGGTTTGGGTTTGGTTTAGAGTTAGGGTTAGGTTAGGCTTTGGGTTAGAGTTAGGGTTAGGGTGAGGTGTTGGATTAGGGTTATGGTTAGGGTTAGGGTTAGGATTAGGGTTAGGGTTAGGGTTCCGATTAGAGTTATGTTTAGAGTTTGGGTTTGGGTAAGGGTTAAGGTTATTTTTAGTGTTAGGATTAGGGTTAGGGTTTGAGTTTGAATTAGGTTTAGGGTTAGCATTAGGGTTAGGGTTTGGTTTAGGATAAGTATTTCAGTTAGGGTTAGGGTTAGGGTTAGGGTTTGGGTTCGGGTTAGGGTTAGGGTTAGGGTTAGGGTTTGATTTAGGGTTAGGGTTAGGCTTAGGGTTAGTGTAAGTGTTTGGGTTAGGGTTAGGTTTAGGACTAGGGTTAGTGTTAGGGTTAGGTTTAGGGTTAGCATTAGAGTTAGGATTAGGGTTAGGGTTAGGGTTTGGGTTAGGGTTAGGGTTAGGGTTAGGGTTAGGGTTTGGGTTAGGGTTAGGGTTAGGGTTAGGATTAGGGTTAGGGTTTGTGTTTAGGTTTGGGTTATGGTTAGGGTAAGTGTTAGGGTTAGGGTTTAGGGTTAGGTTTAGGGTTAGGGTTAGGGTTTCGGTTTGGGTTATATTTTGGGTTAGGTTTAGGGTTAGGGTTAGGTTTTGGTTTCGGGTTAGGATTAGGGTTAGGGTTTGAGTTTGAATTAGGTTTAGGGTTAGCATTAGGGTTAGGGTTAGGTTTAGGATTAGTGTTTCATTTAGGGTTAGGGTTAGGGTTAGGGTTAGGGTTAGGGTTAGGGTTAGGTTTAGGGTTTGATTTAGGGTTAGGGTTAGGGTTAGGGTTAGTGTTAGGGTTTGGGTTAGGGTTAGGGTTACGACTAGGGTTAGGGTTAGGTTTAGGGTTAGCATTAGTTTTAGGATTAGGATTAGGGTTAGGGTTTGGGTTTGGGTTAGGTTTAGGGTTAGGGTTAGGGTTGGGGTTAGGGTTAGATGTAGGGTTAACGTTTGAGTGAGGGTTACGGTGAGGGTGAGGATTAGGTTTAGGGATTGTCTTAAGATTAGGGTTTGGTTTAGGGTTAGGGTTAGGGTTTGGGTTAAAGTTACGTTTAGTGTTAGGTTTTGTTTTAGGGTTAGGGTTAGGGTTAGGATTAGGTTTAGGGTTTAGGTTTTCGGTTAGGTTTAGTGTTAGTGTTAGGGTTAGGATTAGGTTTTGGGTTAGTGTTTAGTTTTGGTTAGGTTTAGGGTTAGGGTTAGGGTTATGGTTAGGTTTAGCTTTACGGTTAGGGTTAGGGTTATGGTTAGGGTTAGCGTTAGGGTTAGGGTTCCGATTAGAGTTAGGTTTAGAGTTTGGGTTTGGGTAAGGGTTCAGGTTAGGGTTAGGGTTAGGGTTAGGGTTAGTGTTAGGGTTAGGCCTAGGATTAGGGTTGGGGTTAGGGTAAGGATTAGGCTTAGGGTATGGGTATAGGTTTGGGTTATGGTTAGGGTAAGTGTTAGGGTGACAGTTTAGGGTTAGGGTTAGGATTAGTCTTAGGGTTTCGGTTTGGGTTATGTTTTGGGCTAGGTTAAGGGTTAGGGTTAGGGTTTGGGTTCGGGTTAGGATTAGGGTTAGGGTTTGAGTTTGAATTAGGTTTAGGGTTAGCATTAGGGTTAGGGATTGGTTTAGGATTAGTGTTTCAGTTAGGGTTAGGGTTAGGGTTAAGGTTAGGGTTAGGGTTAGGTTTAGGGTTTGATGTAGGGTTTGGGTTAGGGTAAGGGTTAGGACTAGGGTTAGTGTTGCGGTTAGGTTTAGGGTTAGCATTAGGGTAAGGATTATGGTTAGGGTTAGGGTTTGGGTTAGGGATAGGGTTAGGGTTAGGGTTAGGGTTAGGGTTAGGGTTATGGTTAGGGTTACGGTTAGGGTTACGGTTAGGGTTAGGGTTAGGGTTAGGACGAGGGTTAGTGTTAGGGTTAGGTTTAGGGTTAGCATTAGGGTTAGGATTAGGGTTAGGGTTAGGGTTAGGTGTAGGGTTTGGGTTAGGATTAGGGTTAGGGTTAGGGTTTGGGTTAGGGTTAGGGTTAGGGTTAGGATTAGGTTAGGGTTTGTGTTAAGATTAGGGTTTGGGTTTGGGTTAGGGTTAGGGTTAGGGTTAGGGTTAGGGTTAGGGTTAGGGTTATTATTTGGATTATGGTTTGTGTTAGGGTTAGGGTTAGGGTTTGGGTTACTGTTACAGTTAGGGTTTGAATAAGGGATAGGTTTAGGGTTAGGTTAGGGTTTGGGTTAGAGTTAG
The DNA here is from genome assembly GCA_035773235.1 of Eospalax fontanierii. Classification (NCBI taxonomy): domain Eukaryota; kingdom Metazoa; phylum Chordata; class Mammalia; order Rodentia; family Spalacidae; genus Eospalax; species Eospalax fontanierii. The sequence continues at coordinate 1,551,232 of JAJHUQ010000065.1, read as the reverse complement.
GGTTAGGGTTAGGGTTTGGGTTTGGTTTAGAGTTAGGTTTAGGTTAGGGTTTAGGTTAGAGATAGGGTTAGCGTGAGGTGTTAGATTCGGGCTTTGGTTAGGATTAGGGGTAGGATTAGGGTTAGGGTTAGGGCTCAGATTAGAGTTTGGCTTAGAGTTTGGGTTTGGGTAAGGGTTAAGGTTAGGGTTAGGGTTAGGGTTAGGGTTAGGGTTAGGACTAGGGTTAGGGTTAGGGTTAGGGTTAGGATTAGGGTTAGGGTTTGTGTTTAGGTTTGGGTTATGATTAGGGTAAGTGTTAGGGTTAGGGTTTAGGGTTAGGGTTAGGGTTAGGGTTAGGGTTTCGGTTCGGTTTGGGTTATGTTTTGGGTTAGGTTTAGGGTTAGGGTTAAGGTTTGGGTTCGGGTTAGGATTAGGGTTAGGATTTGAGTTTGAATTAGGTTTAGGGTTAGCATTAGGGTTCGGGTTAGATTTAAGTTTAGTATTTCAGTTAGGGTTAGGGTTAGTGTTAGGGTTTGGGTTCGGGTTAGGTTTAGGGTTAGGTTTAGTGTTTGATTTAGGGTTAGGGTTAGGGTTAGGGTTAGTGTTAGGGTTTGGGTTAGGGTTAGGGTTAGGACTAGGGTTAGTGTTAGGGTTAGGTTTAGGGTAGCATTAGGGTTCGGATTAGGGTTAGGGTTAGGGTTTGGGTTAGGCTTAGGGTTAGGGTTAGGGTTAGGGTTTGGGTTAGGGTTAGGGTTAGGGTTCGGGTTTGGGTTAGGGTTAGGGTTAGGGTTAGGATTAGGGTTAGTGTTAGTGTTAGGGTTAGGCTTTGGTTTAGGATTACGGTTAGGTTTAGGTTTTCGGTTAAGTTTCGGGTTAGGGTTAGGGTTTGCGTTCGGGTTGGGTTATTGTTAGGGTTTTAGTTAGGGTTAGGGTTAGGGTTAGGGTTAGGGTTAGGGTTTGGGTTAGGGTTAGGCTTACGGTTAGGGTTTGTGTTTGAGTTAGGTTTAGGGTTATCATTAGGGTTAGGATTAGGGTTACGGTTAGGGTTTGGGTTAGGGTTAGGGTTAGGGTTAGGGTTTGGGTTAGGGTTAGGTTTGAATCTGGGTTAGTGTTAATGTTAGGGTTAGTGTTAGGATTAAGTTTAGGGTTAGGTTTAGGATTAGGTTTTGGGTCAGGGTTAGGGTTAGGGTTAGAATTAGGGTTAGGGTTAGTGTTAGAATTAGGGTTAGGGTTAGGATAAGGATTAGGGCTAGGGTTAGGTTTAGGATTAGGGTTATTATTTGGGTTAGGGTTAGGGTTAGGGTTAGGGTTAGGGTTAGGGTTAGGGATAGGGTTTGAGTTAGGGTTAGGGTTAGGGTTAGTGTTAGGGTTTGGGTTAGGGTTAGGGTTAAGGATAGGATTAGGATTAGGGTTTGGGTTAGGGTTAGGGTTTGGGTTAGGGTTAGGGTTAGGGTTAGCTTTTGGGTTAGGGTTAGGGTTAGGGTTAGGGTTAGGATTAGGGTTAGGGTTTGTGTTAAGATTATGGTTTCTGTGTGGATTAGGGTTAGGGTTAGGGTTTGGATTAAGGTAACGTTTAGGGTTAGGGTTTGTGTTAAGGTTAGGGTTAGGCTTAGGAGTAGGGTTAGGGTTTAGGTTTTCGGTTAGGGTTAGTGTTAGGGTTAGTGTTACGATTAGGGTTTGGGTTAGGGTTTAGGTTTGGTTAGGTTTAGGGTTAGGGTTAGGGTTATGGTTAGGGTTAGCGTTAGGGTTAGGGTTAGGGTTAGGGTTAGCGTTAGGGTTAGGGTTAGGGTTTGGGTTTGGGTTAGGGTTTGGGTTAGGGTTAGGGTTAGGGTTTGGGTTAGGGTTAGCATTAGGGTTAGGGTTAGGATTTGGGTTAGGCTTAAGTTTAGGGTTCGGGTTTGGGTAAGAGTTATGGTGATGGTTAGAGGTTTGGTTCGGGTTAGGGTTAGGGTTAGAATTAGGGTTAGGGTTTGTGTTAAGATTCCGGTTTGGGTTTGGGTAAGTTTTAGGGTTTGGGTTTTAGTTAGAATTAGGGTTACTGTTATGGTTAGGGTTAGGGTTAGGGTTAGGGTTAGTGTTAGGGTTTTAGTTATGGTTAGGGTTAGGGTTAGGGTTAGCGTTTGGGTTAGGGTTAGGCTTACGGTTAGGGTTTGAGTTTGAGTTAGGTTTAGGTTTAGCATTAGGGTTAGAATTAGGGTTACTGTTAGGGTTTGGGTTAGGGTTAGGGTTAGGGTTTGGGTTAGGGTTAGGTTTGAATCTGGGTTAGTGTTAGGGTTAGGGTTAGTGTTAATATTAGGGTTAGGGTTAGGGTTAGGTTTTGGGTTAGAGTTAGGGTTAGGATTAGGATTAGTGTTAGGATTAGTGTTAGGGTTAGGGTTAGGGTTAGGATAAGGAAGAGGGTTAGGGTTAGGGTTAGCATTAGGGTTATTATTTGGGTTATGGTTTGGGTTAGGGTTAGTGTTAGGGTTTGGTTTACTGTTAGAGTTAGGCTTTGAGTTAGGGTTAGGTTTAGGGTTAGGTTAGAGTTTGGGTTAGAGTTAGGATTAGGGTTAGGTTTAGGTTTTGGTTTAGAGTTAGGATTAGGTTAGGCTTTGGGTTAGAGTTAGTGGTAGGGTGAGGTGTTGGATTAGTGTTATGGTTAGGGTTAGGGTTAGGAGTAGCGTTAGGGTTAGGGTTCCGATTAGAGTTATGTTTAGAGTTTGTGTTTGGGTAAGGCTTAAGGTTAGTGTTAGTGTTAGGGTTAGGGTTAGGGTTAGGGTTAGGGTTAGGACTAGGATTAGGGTTAGGGTTAGGATTAGGATTAGGGTTAGGGTTTGGGTTTAGGTTTGGGTTAATATTAGGGTTAGTGTTAGGGTTAGGGTTAGGGTTAGGATAAGGATGAGGTTTAGTGTTAGGGTTAGGATTAGGGTTATTATTTGGGTTATGGTTTGGGTTAGGTTTAGGGTTACGGTTTGGGTTAATGTTAGAGTGAGGGTTTGAGTTAGGGTTAGGTTTAGGGTTAGGTTAGGGTTTTGGTTAGAGTAAGGGTTCGGCTTAGGGTTTGGGTTTCGTTTAGAGTTAGGTTTAGGTTAGGGTTTGGGTTAGAGTTAGGGTTAGAGATAGGGTTAGTGTTAGGGTTAGGGTTAGGGTTAGGGTTAGGGTTTGGGTTCCGGTTGGGTTAGTGTTAGGGTTTTAGTTAGGGTTAGGGTTAGGGTTAGGGTTTGGTTTAGGGTTAGGCTTAGGGTTAGGGTTTGAGTTTGAGTTAGGTTTCGGGTTAGCATTAGGGTTAGGATTAGGGTTAGGGTTAGGGTTTTAGTTAGGGTTAGGGTTTGGTTTAGGGTTAGGGTTTTAGTTAGGGTTAGGGTTAGGTTTAGGTTTTGGTTTAGGGTTAGGCTTAGGGTTAGGGTTAGGGTTTGTTTTAGCGTTAGGCTTAGGGTTAGGGTTTGAGTTTGAGTTAGGTTTCGGGTTAGCATTAGGGTTAGCATTAGGGTTAGGGTTAGGGTTAGGGTTAGGATTAGGGTTAGCGTTAGGTTTCCAATTAGAGGTAGGTTTAGAGTTTGGGTTTGGGTAAGGGTTAGGGTTAGGGTTAGGGTTAGGGTTAGGGTTAGGGTTAGGGATAGGGTTTGGGTTTAGGTTTGGGTTATGGTTAGGGTAAGTGTTAGGGTTAATGTTTAGGGTTAGGTTTAGGGTTAGGGTTAGAGTTTCAGTTTGGGTTATGTTTTGGGTTAGGTTTAGGGTTAGGGTTAGGGTTAGGGTTCGGGTTCGGATTAGGGTTAGGGTTTGAGTTTGAATTAGGTTAAAGTTAGCATTAGGCTTAGGGTTAGGTTTAGGATTAGTGTTTCAGTTAGGTTTAGGGTTAGGGTTAGGGTTTGGGTAATGGTTAGGTTTAGGGTTAGGGTTAGTTTTAGGGTTAGGGGTTAGGTTTAGGTTTAGGGTTATTGTTAGGGTTTGGGTTAGGGTTAGTGTTAGGGTTTCAGTTAGAATTAGGGTTAGCGTTAGGGTTTGTGTTAGGGTTAGGGTTAGTGTTTTAATTAGGTTTAGGGTTAGGGTTAGATTTAGGATTTGGTTTAGGGGTAGTGTTGGGGTTTGGTTTAGGTTTTGGGTTAGGTTTAGAGTTAGGGTTAGGGTTTGGGTTCGGGTTAGAGTTAGGGTTAGGGATAGGGTTTGAGTTAGGGTTAGGGTTAGGGTTAGGGTTAGTATTAGGGTTTGGGTTAGGGTTAGGGTGAGGGTTAGGATTAGGATTAGGGTTTGGGTTAGGGTTAGGGTTTGGGTTAGGGTTAGGGTTAGGGTTAGCTTTTGTGTTAGGGTTAGGGTTAGGGTTAGGATTAGGGTTAGGGTTTATGTTAAGATTATGGTTTCTGTGTGGATTAGGGTTAGGGTTAGGGTTTGGATTAAGGTTACGTTTAGGGTTAGTGTTTGTGTTAAGGTTAGGGTTAGGCTTAGGAGTAGGGTTAGGGTTTAGGTTTTCGGTTAGGGTTTGTGTTAGGGTTAGTGTTAGGATTAGGGTTTGGGTTAGGATTTAGGTTTAGTTAGGTTTAGGGTTAGGTTTAGGGTTATGGTTAGGGTTAGCGTTAGGGTTAGGGTTAGGGTTAGGGTTAGCGTTAGGGTTAGGGTTAGGGTTTGGGTTTGGGTTAGGGTTAGGGTTAGGGTTAGGGTAAGGATTTGGGTTAGGCTGAGGGTTAGGGTTCGGGTTTGGGTTAGAGTTATGGTGAGGGTTAGGGGTTGGGTTAGGGTTAGCGTTAGGCTTAGGATTAGGGTTAGGGTTTGTGTTAAGATTACGGTTTGGGTTTGGGTTAGGGTTAGGTTTTGGGTTTTAGTTAGAATTAGGGTTAGTGTTATGGTTAGGGTAAGGGTTAGAGTTAGGGTTAGGGTTAAGGTTAGGGTTAGGGTTAGGTTTTGGGTTAGGGTTAGGGTTAGGATTAGGGTTTGAGTTTGAGTTAGGTTTAGGATTAGCATTAGGGTTAGGATTAGGGTTAGGGTTTGGGTTTGGGTTCGAGTTAGGGTTAGGTTAGGGTTTGGGTTAGGGTTAGGGTTAGTGTTAGGGTTTGGGAATGGGTTAGGTTAAGGGTTAGGGTTAGGGTTTGTCTTAGGGTTAGGTTTAGGGTTAGTTCTTGGTTTAGGGTTAGGGTTAGGTTTACGGTTGGGTTTAGGTTTTGGGTTAGGTTTAGGGTTAGGGTTTGGGTTAGGGTTAAGGTTAGGATTAAGGTTAGGTTTAGGGTTAGGGTTAGGATTAGGGTTTGGTTTAGGATTACATTTAGGTTTAGGTTTTCGGTTAAGTTTTGGGTTAGGGTTAGGGTTTGCGATCGGGTTCGGTTAGTTTTAGGGTTTTAGTTAGGGTTAGGGTTAGGGTTAGGGTTAGCGTTTGGGTTAGGGTTAGGCTTAGGGTTAGGGTTTGAGTTTGAGTTAGGTTTAGGTTTAGCATTAGGGTTAGAATTAGGGTTACGGTTAGGGTTTGGGTTAGGGTTAGGGTTAGGGTTAGGGCTTGGGTTAGGGTTAGGTTTGAATCTGGGTTAGTGTTAGGGTTAGGGTTAGTGTTAAGATTAGGGTTAGGGTTAGGGTTAGGGTTAGGTTTTGGGTTAGGGTTAGTGTTAGGATTAGAATTAGTGTTAGGATTAGGGTTAGGGTTAGGGTTGGGGTTGGGATGAGGATGGGGGTAAGGGTTGGGGTTAGGATTAGGGTTAGGGTTAGAGTTAGGGTTAGGGTTAGTGTTAGGGTTAGGGTTAGGGTTTGAGTTAGGGTTAGGTTTAGGGTTAGGTTAGAGTTTGGGTTAGAGTTAGGGTTAGGGTTAGGGTTTGCGTTTGGTTTAGAGTTAGGGTTAAGTTAGGGTTTGGGTTAAAGTTAGGGTTCGGGTGAGGTGTTGGATTAGGGTTATGGTTAGGGTTAGGGTTAGGATTAGGGTTAGGTTTAGGGTTCCGATTAGAGTTAGGTTTAGAGTTTGTGTTTGGTTAAGGCTTAAGGTTAGTGTTAGTGTTAGGGTTAGGGTTAGGGTTAGGGTTAGGACTAGGATTAGGGTTAGGGTTAGGGTTAGGATTAGGGTTAGGGTTTGGGTTTAGGTTTGGGTTAATATTAGGGTTAGTGTTAGGGTTAGGGTTTAGGGTTAGGGTTAGATTTAGGGTTAGGGTTTCGGTTTGGGTTATGTTTTGGGTTAGGTTTAGGGTTAGGGTTAGTGTTTGGGTTCGGGTTAGGAATAGTGTTAGGGTGTGAGTTTGAATTAGGTTTAGGGTTAGCATTAGGGTTATGGTCAGGTTTAGGATTAGGGATTCAGTTAGGGTTAGGTTTAGGGTTAGGGTTTGGTTTCGGGTTAGGGTTAGGGATAGGGTTAGGGTTTGATTTAGGGTTAGGGTTAGGGTTAGGTTTAGTGTTAGGGTTTGGTTTAGGGTTAGGGTTAGGACTAGGGTTAGTGTTAGGGTTAGGTTTAGGGTTAGCATTAGGGTTAGGATTAGGGTTAGTGTTAGGGTTTGGGTTAGGGTTAGGGTTAGGGTTAAGGTTAGGGTTAGGGTTAGGGTTTGGGTTAGGGTTAGGGTTAGGGTTAGGGTTAGAGTTAGTGTTAGGGTTAGGGTTTGGTTTAGGATTACGGTTAGGTTTAGGTTTTCGGTTAAGTTTCGGGTTAGGGTTAGGGTTTGCGTTCGGGTTGGGTTAGTGATAGGGTTTTAGTTAGGGTTAGGGTTAGGGTTAGGGTTAGGGTTAGGGTTAGGGTTTGGTTTAGGGTTAGGCTTAGGGTTAGGGTTTGAGTTTGAGTTATGTTTAGGGTTAGCATTAGGGTTAGGATTAGGGTTAGGGTTAGGGTTTGGGTTAGGGTTAGGGTTAGGGTTAGTGTTAGGGTTAGGGTTAGGGTTAGGGTTAGGGTTTGGGTTCGGGTTGCGTTAGTGTTAGGGTTTTAGTTAGGGTTAGGGTTAGGGTTAGGGTTTGGTTTAGGGTTTGGGTTAGGGTTAGGCTTAGGGTTAGGGTTTGAGTTTGAGTTAGGTTTAGGGTTAGGGTTAGGGTTAGGGTTAGGGTTAGGGTTAGGGTTTGGGTTAGGGTTAGGGTTAGGGATAGGGTTAGTGTTAGGGTTAGGGTTAGGGTTAGGGTTAGGGTTTGGGTTCCGGATGGGTTAGTGTTAGGGTTTTAGTTAGGGTTAGGGTTAGGGTTAGGGTTTGGTTTAGGGTTAGGCTTAGGGTTAGGGTTTGAGTTTGAGTTAGGTTTCGGGTTAGCATTAGGGTTAGGATTAGGGTTAGGGTTAGGGTTTGGGTTAGGGTTAGGGTTAGGGTTAGGGTTAGGGTTTTAGTTAGGGTTAGGTTTAGGGTTAGGTTTTGGTTTAGGGTTAGGCTTAGGGTTAGGGTTAGGGTTTGGTTTAGGGTTAGGCTTAGGGTTAGGGATTGAGTTTGGGGTAGGTTTCGGGTTAGCATTAGGGTTAGCATTAGGGTTAGGGTTAGGGTTAGGGTAAGGATTAGGGTTAGGGTTAGGGTTCCAATTAGAGGTAGGTTTAGAGTTTGGGTTTGGGTAAGGGTTAGGGTTAGGGTTAGGGTTAGGGTTAGGGTTAGGGATAGGGTTTGTGTTTAGGTTTGGGTTATGGTTAGGGTAAGTGTTAGGGTTAGGGTTTAGGGTTAGGTTTAGGGTTAGGGTTAGGGTTTCGGTTTGGGTTATATTTTGGGTTAGGTTTAGGGTTAGGGTTAGGTTTTGGGTTCGGGTTAGGATTAGGGTTAGGGTTTGAGTTTGAATTAGGTTTAGGGTTAGCATTAGGGTTAGGGTTAGGTTTAGGATTAGTATTTCAGTTAGGTTTAGGCTTAGGGTTAGGGTTAGGGTTAGGGTTAGGTTTAGGGTTTGATTTAGGGTTAGGGTTAGGGTTAGGGTTAGTGTTAGGGTTTGGGTTAGGGTTAGGGTTACGACTAGGGTTAGGTTTAGGTTTAGGGTTAGCATTAGTTTTAGGATTAGGGTTAGGGTTAGGGTTTGGGTTTCGGTTAGGTTTAGGGTTAGGGTTAGGGTTTGGGTTAGGGTTAGATTTAGGGTTAACGTTTGAGTTAGGGTTACGGTTAGGGTTAGGATTAGGGTTAGGGATTGTCTTAAGATTAGGGTTTGGTTTAGGGTTAGGGTTAGGGTTTGGGTTAAAGTTACGTTTAGGGTTAGGTTTTGTTTTAGGGTTAGGGTTAGGGTTAGGATTAGGTTTAGGGTTTAGGTTTTCGGTTAGGTTTAGTGTTAGTGTTAGTGTTAGGATTAGGGTTTGGGTCAGGGTTTAGTTTTGGTTAGGTTTAGGGTTAGGGTTAGGGTTGTGGTTAGGTTTAGCTTTCCGCTTAGGGTTAGGGTTATGGTTAGGGTTAGCGTTAGGGTTAGGGTTAGGGTTAGGGTTCCGATTAGAGTTAGGTTTAGAGTTTGGGTTTGGGTAAGGGTTAAGGTTAGGGTTAGGGTTAGGGTTAGGGTTAGGGTTAGGGTTAGGCCTAGGATTAGGGTTAGGGTTAGGGTTAGGATTAGGCTTAGGTTTTGGGTTTAGGTTTGGGTTATGGTTAGGGTAAGTGTTAGGGTTACAGTTTAGGGTTAGGGTTAGGGTTAGTCTTAGGGTTTCGGTTTGGGATATGTTTTGGGCTAGGTTTAGGGTTAGGGTTAGGGTTTGGGTTCGGGTTAGGATTAGGGTTAGGGTTTGAGTTTGAATTAGGTTTAGGGTTAGCATTAGGGTTAGGGTTTGGTTTAGGATTAGTGTTTCAGTTAGGGTTAGGGTTAGGGTTAAGGTTAGGGTTAGGGTTAGGTTTAGGGTTTGATTTAGGGTTTGGGTTAGGGTTAGGGTTAGTGTTAGGGTTTGGGTTAGGGTTAGGGTTAGGACTAGGGTTAGTGTTGTGGTTAGGTTTAGGGTTAGCATTAGGGTTAGGATTATGGTTAGGGTTAGGGTTTGGGTTAGGGTTAGGGTTAGGGTTAGGGTTAGGGTTAGGGTTATGGTTAGGGTTACGGTTAGGGTTAGGGTTAGGGTTAGGGTTAGGGTTAGGGTTAGGACGAGGGTTAGTGTTAGGGTTAGGTTTAGGGTTAGCATTAGGGTTAGGATTAGGGTTAGGGTTAGGGTTAGGTTTAGGGTTTGGGTTAGGATTAGGGTTAGGGTTAGGGTTTGGGTTAGGGTTAGGGTTAGGGTTAGGATTAGGTTAGGGTTTGTGTTAAGATTAGGGTTTGGGTTTGGGTTAGGGTTAGGGTTAGGGTTAGGGTTAGGGTTAGGGTTAGGGTTATTATTTGGGATATGGTTTGTGTTAGGGTTAGGGTTAGGGTTTGGGTTACTGTTAGAGTTAGGGTTTGAATAAGGGATAGGTTTAGGGTTAGGTTAGGGTTTGGGTTAGAGTTAGGGTTAGGGTTAGGGTTTGGGTTTGGTTTAGAGTTAGGTTTAGGTTAGGGTTTAGGTTAGAGATAGGGTTAGCGTGAGGTGTTGGATTAGGGTTTTGGTTAGGATTAGGGTTAGGATTAGGGTTAGGGTTAGGGTTCCGATTAGAGTTTGGTTTAGAGTTTGGGTTTGGGTAAGGGTTAAGGTTAGGGTTAGGGTTAGGGTTAGGGTTAGGGTTAGGACTAGGGTTAGGGTTAGGGTTAGGGTTAGGATTAGGGTTAGGGTTTGGGTTTAGGTTTGGGTTATGATTAGGGTAAGTGTTAGGGTTAGGGTTTAGGGTTAGGGTTAGGGTTAGGGTTAGGGTTTCGGTTTGGGTTATGTTTTGGGTTAGGTTTAGGGTTAGGGTTAGGGTTTGGGTTCGGGTTAGGATTAGGGTTAGGATTTGAGTTTGAATTAGGTTTAGGGTTAGCATTAGGGTTCGGGTTAGATTTAGGTTTAGTATTTCAGTTAGGGTTAGGGTTAGGGTTAGGGTTTGGGTACGGGTTAGGTTTAGGGTAAGGCTTAGGGTTTGATATAGGGTAAGGGTTAGGGTTAGGGTTAGTGTTAGGGTTTGGGTTAGGGTTAGGGTTAGGACTAGGGTTAGTGTTAGGGTTAGGTTTAGGGTTAGCATTAGGGTTAGGATTAGGGTTAGGGTTAGGGTTTGGGTTAGGCTTAGGGTTAGGTTTAGGGTTAGGGTTTGGGTTAGGGTTAGGGTTAGGGTTCGGGTTTGGGTTAGGGTTAGGGTTAGGGTTAGGGTTAGGATTAGGGTTAGTGTTAGTGTTAGGGTTAGGCTTTGGTTTAGGATTACGGTTAGGTTTAGGTTTTCGGTTAAGTTTCGGGTTAGGGTTAGGGTTTGCGTTCGGGTTGGGTTATTGTTAGGGTTTTAGTTAGGGTTAGGGTTAGGGTTAGGGTTAGGGTTAGGGTTTGGGTTAGGGTTAGGCTTACGGTTAGGGTTTGTGTTTGAGTTAGGTTTAGGGTTAGGGTTTGGGTTAGGGTTAGGGTTACGGTTAGGGTTTGGGTTAGGGTTAGGGTTAGGGTTAGGGTTTGGTTTAGGGTTAGGTTTGAATCTGGGTTAGTGTTAATGTTAGGGTTAGTGTTAAGATTAAGTTTAGGGTTAGGTTTAGGATTAGGTTTTGGGTCAGGTTTAGGTTTAGTGTTAGAATTAGGGTTAGGTTTAGTGTTAGAATTAGGTTTAGGGTTAGGATAAGGATTAGGGCTAGGATTAGGTTTAGGATTAGGTTTATTATTTGGGTTAGGGTTAGGGTTAGGGTTAGGGTTAGGGATAGGGATAGGGTTTGAGTTAGGGTTAGGGTTAGGGTTAGTGTTAGGGTTTGGGTTAGGGTTAGGGTTAAGTTTAGGATTAGGATTAGTGTTTGGGTTAGGGTTAGGGTTTGGGTTAGGGTTAGGGTTAGGGTTAGCTTTTGGGTTAGGGTTAGGGTTAGGGTTAGGGTTAGGATTAGGGTTAGGGTTTGTGTTAAGATTATGGTTTCTGTGTGGATTAGGGTTAGGGTTAGGGTTTGGATTAAGGTAACGTTTAGGGTTAGGGTGTGTGTTAAGGTTAGGGTTAGGCTTAGGAGTAGGGTTAGGGTTTAGGTTTTCGGTTAGGGTTAGAGTTAGGGTTAGTGTTACGATTAGGGTTTGGGTTAGGGTTTAGGTTTGGTTAGGTTTAGGGTTAGGGTTAGGGTTATGGTTAGGGTTAGCGTTAGGGTTAGGGTTAGGGTTAGGGTTAGCGTTAGGGTTAGGGTTAGGGTTTGGGTTTGGGTTAGGGTTTGGGTTAGGGTTAGGGTTAGGGTTTGGGTTAGGGTTAGCATTAGGGTTAGGGTTAGGATTTGGGTTAGGCTTAAGTTTAGGGTTCGGGTTTGGGTTAGAGTTATGGTGAGGGTTAGAGGTTTGGTTAGGGTTAGGGTTAGGGTTAGGATTAGGGTTAGGGTTTGTGTGAAGATTACGGTTTGGGTTTGGGTTAGTTTTAGGGTTTGGGTTTCAGTTAGAATTAGGGTTACTGTTATGGTTAGGGTTAGGGTTAGGGTTAGGGTTAAGGTTAGGGTTAGGGTTAGGTTTTGGGTTAGGGTTAGGGTTAGGATTAGGGTTTGAGTTTGAGTTTGGTTTAGGGTTAGCATTAGGGTTAGGATTAGGGTTAGGATTTGGGTTTGGGTTCGGGTCAGGGTTAGCGTTAGGGTTTGGGTTAGGGTTAGGGTTAGTGTTAGGGTTTGGGAATGGGTTAGGATAAGGGTTAGGGTTAGGGTTTGGCTTAGGGTTAGGTTTAGGGTTAGTTTTTGGTTTAGGGTTAGGGTTAGGTTTACGTTTGGGTTTAGGGTTTGGGTTAGGGTTAGGGTTAGGGTTTGGGTTAGGGTTAAGTTTAGGGTTAGGGTTAGGTTTAGGGTTAGGGTTAGGGTTTGGTTTAGGATTACATTTAGGTTTAGGTTTTCGGTTAAGTTTCGGGTTACGGTTAGGGTTTGTGATCGTTTTCGGTTAGTGTTAGGGTTTTAGTTAGGGTTAGGGTTAGGGTTAGGGTTAGCGTTTGGGTTAGGGTTAGGCTTAAGGTTAGGGTTTGAGTTTGAGTTAGGTTTAGGTTTAGCATTAGGGTTAGAATTAGGGTTACTGTTAGGGTTTGGGTTAGGGTTAGGGTTAGGGTTAGGGTTTGGGTTAGGGTTAGGTTTGAATCTGGGTTAGTGTTAGGGTTAGGGTTAGGGTTAGTGTTAATATTAGGGTTAGGGTTAGGGTTTGGTTTTGGGTTAGGGTTAGGGTTAGGATTAGGATTAGTGTTAGGATTAGGGTTAGGGTTAGGGTTAGGGTTAGGATAAGGAAGAGGGTTAGGGTTAGTTAGGGTTAGGGTTATCATTAGGGTTATTATTTGGGTTATGGTTTGGGTTAGGGTTAGTGTTAGGGTTTGGTTTACTGTTAGAGTTAGGGTTTGAGTTAGGGTTAGGTTTAGGGTTAGGTTAGAGTTTGGGTTAGAGTTAGGGTTAGGGTTACGGTTTGGGTTTGGTTTAGAGTTAGGGTTAGGTTAGGCTTTGGGTTAGAGTTAGGGTTAGGGTGAGGTGTTGGATTAGGGTTATGGTTAGGGTTAGGGTTAGGATTAGGGTTAGGGTTAGGGTTCCGATTAGAGTTATGTTTAGAGTTTGTGTTTGGGTAAGGCTTAAGGTTAGTGTTAGTGTTAGGGTTAGGGTTAGGGTTAGGGTTAGGGTTAGGACTAGGATTAGGGTTAGGGTTAGGATTAGGATTAGGGTTAGGGTTTAGGTTTAGGTTTGGGTTAATATTAGGGTTAGTGTTAGGGTTAGGGTTAGGGTTAGGATAAGGATGAGGTTTAGTGTTAGGGTTAGGATTAGGGTTATTATTTGGGTTATGGTTTGGGTTAGGTTTAGGGTTACGGTTTGGGTTAATGTTAGAGTGAGGGTTTGAGTTAGGGTTAGGTTTAGGGTTAGGTTAGGGTTTTGGTTAGAGTTAGGGTTAGGCTTAGGGTTTGGGTTTGGTTTAGAGTTAGGTTTAGGTTAGGGTTTGGGTTAGAGTTAGGGTTAGGGTGAGGTGTTGGATTAGGGTTATGGTTAGGGTTAGGCTTCCGATTAGAGTTAGGTTTAGAGTTTGGGTTTGGGTAAGGGTTAAGGTTAGGGTTAGGGTTACGGTTAGGGTTATGGATAGGACTAGGATTAGGGTTAGGTTTAGGGTTAGGATTAGGGTTAGGGTTTGTGTTTAGATTTGGGTTATGGTTAGGGTAAGTGTTAGGGTTAGGGTTTAGGGTTAGGTTTAGGGTTAGGGTTAGGGTTTCGGTTTGGGTTATATTTTGGTTTAGGTTTAGGGTTAGGGTTAGGGTTAGGGTTAGGGTTAGGGTTAGGGTTAGGGTTAGTTTTATGGTTAGATGTTAGGTTTAGGTTTAGGGTTATTGTTAGGGTTTGGGTTAGGGTTAGTGTTAGGGTTTGGGTTTCCGTTAGAATTAGGGTTAGCGTTAGGGTTTGTGTTAGGGTTAGGGTTAGAGTTTGAATTAGGTTTAGGGTTAGGGTTAGATTTAGGATTCGGTTTAGGGGTAGTGTTGGGGTTTGGTTTAGGTTTTGGGTTAGGTTTAGAGTTAGGGTTAGGGTTTGGGTTCGGGTTAGAGTTAGGGTTAGGGATAGGGTTTAAGTTAGGGTTAGGGTTAGGGTTAGGGTTAGTGTTAGGGTTTGGGTTAGGGTTAGGGTTAGGATTAGGATTAGGGTTGGGGTAGGGTTTGGGTTTGGGTTAGGGTTAGTGTTAGGGTTAGCTTTTGGGTTAGGGTTAGGGTTAGGGTTAGGGTTAGGGTTTGGGTTAGGGTTAGGGTTAGGGTTAGGGTTTGGGTTAGGGTTAGGGTTAGGGTTAGGATTATGGTTAGGGTCTGTGTTCAGATTAGGGTTCGGGTTTTGGTTAGGGTTAGGGTTAGGGTTAGGGTTAGGGTTAGGGTTAGAACTAGGGTTAGGTCTAGGGTTAGGGTTAGGATAAGGATGAGGGTTAGTGTTATGGTTAGGATTAGGGTTATTATTTGGGTTATGGTTTGGGTTAGGGTTAGGGTTAGGTTTAGGGTTAGGGTTAGGGTTAGGGTTAGGGTTAGGGTTAGGATAAGGATTAGGGTTAGGTTTAGGTTTAGGATTAGGGTTATTATTTGGGTTATGGTTTGAGTTAGGGTTAGGGTTAGTGTTTGGGTTAGTGTTAGAGTTAGGGTTTGAGTTAGGGTTAGGTTTAGGGTTAGGTTAGGGTTTGGGTTAGAGTTAGGGTTAGGGTTAGGTTTTGGGTTTGGTTTAGAGTTAGGGTTAGGTTAGGGTTTGGCATAGAGTTAGGGTTAGGATTAGGGTTATGGTTAGGGTTAGGGTTAGGATTAGGGTTAGGGTTAGGGTTCCGATTAGAGTTAGGTTTAGAGTTTGGGTTTGGCTAAGGGTTAAGGTTAGGGTTAGGGTTAGGGTTAGGGTTAGGGTTAGGAATAGGTTTAGGTTTAAGGTTAGGGTTAGGGTTAGGGTTAGGGTTTGGGTTAGGGTTTAGGGTTAGGGGTTAGGGGTTAAGTTTAGGTTTAGGGTTAGGGTTAGGGATTGGGTTACGTTTAGGGTTAGGTTTAGGGTTAGGTTTAGGTTTTGGGTTAGGGTTAGCGTTAGCGTTTGGGTTAGGGTTAGGGTTAGGTTTAGGGTTAGAGTTAGTGTTAGGGTTAGGGTTTGGTTTAGGATTACGGTTAGGTTTAGGTTTTCGGTTAAGTTTCGGGTTAGGGTTAGGGTTTGCGTTCAGGTTGGGTTAGTGATAGGGTTTTAGTTAGGGTTAGGGTTAGGGTTAGGGTTAGGGTTAGGGTTTGGTTTAGGGTTAGGCTTAGGGTTAGGGTTTGAGTTTGAGTTAGGTTTAGGGTAAGCATTAGGGTTAGGATTAGGGTTAGGGTTATGGTATGGGTTAGGGTTAGGGTTAGGGTTAGGGTTAGTGTTAGGGTTAGGGTTAGGGTTAGGCTCAGGGTTAGGATAACGATTAGGTTTAGGGTTAGGTTTAGGATTAGGGTTATTATTTGTGTTATGGTTTGAGTTAGGGTTAGGGTTAGTGTTTGGGTTAGTGTTAGAGTTAGGGTTTGAGTTAGGGTTAGGTTTAGGGTTAGGTTAGGGTTTGGGTTTGAGTTAGGGTTAGGGTTAGGGTTTGGGTTTGGTTTAGATTTAGGGTTAGGTTAGGGTTTGGGATAGAGTTAGGGTTAGGGTGAGGTGTTGGATTAGGGTTATGTTTAGGGTTAGGGTTAGGATTAGGGTTAGGGTTAGGGTTCCAATTAGAGGTAGGTTTAGAGTTTGCGTTTGGGTAAGGGTTAAGGTTAGGGTTAGGGTTAGGGTTAGGGTTAGGACTAGGTTTAGGTTTAAGGTTAGGGTTAGGGTTAGGGTTAGGGATTGGGTTAGGGTTTGGGGTTAGGGTTTAGGGGTTAAGTTTAGGTTTAGGGTTAGGGTTAGGGATTGGGTTACGGTTAGGGTTAGGTTTAGGGTTAGGTTTAGGTTTTGGATTAGGGTTAGGGTTAGAGTTTGGGTTAGGGTTAGGGTTAGAATAAGGATGAGGGTTAGGGTTAGTATTAGGGTTATTATTTGGGTTATGGTTTGAGTTAGGGTAAGGGTTAGTGTTTGGGTTAGTGTTAGAGTTAGGGTTTGAGTTAGGGTTAGGTTTAGGGTTAGGTTAGGGTTTGGGTTAGAGTTAGGGTTAGGGTTAGGGTTTGGGTTTGGTTTAGAGTTAGGGTTAGGTTAGGGTTTGGGATAGAGTTAGGGTTAGGATTAGGGTTATGGTTAGGGTTAGGGTTAGGATTAGGGTTAGGGTTAGGGTTCCGATTAGAGTTTGGTTTAGAGTTTGGGTTTGGGTAAGGGTTAAGGTTAGGGTTAGGGTTAGGGTTAGGGTTAGGGTTAGGAATAGGTTTAGGTTTAAGGTTAGGGTTAGGGTTAGGGTTAGGGTTTGGGTTAGGGTTTAGGGTTAGGGTTAGGGTTAGGGTTAGGGTTATTATTTGGGTTATGGTTTGTGTTAGGGTTAGGGTTAGGGTTTGGGTTACTGTTAGAGTTAGGGTTTGAATAAGGGATAGGTTTAGGGTTAGGTTAGGGTTTGGGTTAGAGTTAGGGTTAGGTTAGGGTTTAGGTTAGAGATAGGGTTAGCGTGAGGTGTTGGATTAGGGTTTTGGTTAGGATTAGGGTTAGGATTAGGGTTAGGGTTAGGGTTCCGATTAGAGTTTGGTTTAGAGTTTGGGTTTGGGTAAGGGTTAAGGTTAGGGTTAGGGTTAGGGTTAGGGTTAGGGTTAGGACTAGGGTTAGGGTTAGGGTTAGGGTTAGGATTAGGGTTAGGGTTTGGGTTTAGGTTTGGGTTATGATTAGGGTAAGTGTTAGGGTTAGGGTTTAGGGTTAGGGTTAGGGTTAGGGTTAGGGTTTCGGTTTGGGTTATGTTTTGGGTTAGGTTTAGGGTTAGGGTTAGGGTTTGGGTTCGGGTTAGGATTAGGGTTAGGATTTGAGTTTGAATTAGGTTTAGGGTTAGCATT
>JAJHUQ010000065.1:1527500-1530000 GCA_035773235.1 Eospalax fontanierii | reverse complement strand
AAGGATTAGGTTTAGGGTTAGGTTTAGGATTAGGGTTATTATTTGGGTTATGGTTTGAGTTAGGGTTAGGGTTAGTGTTTGGGTTAGTGTTAGAGTTAGGGTTTGAGTTAGGGTTAGGTTTAGGGTTAGGTTAGGGTTTGGGTTTGAGTTAGGGTTAGGGTTAGGGTTTGGGTTTGGTTTAGATTTAGGGTTAGGTTAGGGTTTGGGATAGAGTTAGGGTTAGGGTGAGGTGTTGGATTAGGGTTATGTTTAGGGTTAGGGTTAGGATTAGGGTTAGGGTTAGGGTTCCAATTAGAGGTAGGTTTAGAGTTTGCGTTTGGGTAAGGGTTAAGGTTAGGGTTAGGGTTAGGGTTAGGGTTAGGACTAGGTTTAGGTTTAAGGTTAGGGTTAGGGTTAGGGTTAGGGATTGGGTTAGGGTTTGGGGTTAGGGTTTAGGGGTTAAGTTTAGGTTTAGGGTTAGGGTTAGGGATTGGGTTACGGTTAGGGTTAGGTTTAGGGTTAGGTTTAGGTTTTGGATTAGGGTTAGGGTTAGAGTTTGGGTTAGGGTTAGGGTTAGAATAAGGATGAGGGTTAGGGTTAGTATTAGGGTTATTATTTGGGTTATGGTTTGAGTTAGGGTAAGGGTTAGTGTTTGGGTTAGTGTTAGAGTTAGGGTTTGAGTTAGGGTTAGGTTTAGGGTTAGGTTAGGGTTTGGGTTAGAGTTAGGGTTAGGGTTAGGGTTTGGGTTTGGTTTAGAGTTAGGGTTAGGTTAGGGTTTGGGATAGAGTTAGGGTTAGGATTAGGGTTATGGTTAGGGTTAGGGTTAGGATTAGGGTTAGGGTTAGGGTTCCGATTAGAGTTTGGTTTAGAGTTTGGGTTTGGGTAAGGGTTAAGGTTAGGGTTAGGGTTAGGGTTAGGGTTAGGGTTAGGAATAGGTTTAGGTTTAAGGTTAGGGTTAGGGTTAGGGTTAGGGTTTGGGTTAGGGTTTAGGGTTAGGGTTAGGGTTAGGGTTAGGGTTATTATTTGGGTTATGGTTTGTGTTAGGGTTAGGGTTAGGGTTTGGGTTACTGGTAGAGTTAGGGTTTGAATAAGGGATAGGTTTAGGGTTAGGTTAGGGTTTGGGTTAGAGTTAGGGTTAGGGTTAGGGTTTGGGTTTGGTTTAGAGTTAGGTTTAGGTTAGGGTTTAGGTTAGAGATAGGGTTAGCGTGAGGTGTTGGATTAGGGTTTTGGTTAGGATTAGGGTTAGGATTAGGGTTAGGGTTAGGGTTCCGATTAGAGTTTGGTTTAGAGTTTGGGTTTGGGTAAGGGTTAAGGTTAGGGTTAGGGTTAGGGTTAGGGTTAGGGTTAGGACTAGGGTTAGGGTTAGGGTTAGGGTTAGGATTAGGGTTAGGGTTTGGGTTTAGGTTTGGGTTATGATTAGGGTAAGTGTTAGGGTTAGGGTTTAGGGTTAGGGTTAGGGTTAGGGTTAGGGTTTCGGTTTGGGTTATGTTTTGGGTTAGGTTTAGGGTTAGGGTTAGGGTTTGGGTTCGGGTTAGGATTAGGGTTAGGATTTGAGTTTGAATTAGGTTTAGGGTTAGCATTAGGGTTCGGGTTAGATTTAGGTTTAGTATTTCAGTTAGGGTTAGGGTTAGGGTTAGGGTTTGGGTTCGGGTTAGGTTTAGGGTTAGGTTTAGGGTTTGATTTAGGGTTAGGGTTAGGGTTAGGGTTAGTGTTAGGGTTTGGGTTAGGGTTAGGGTTAGGACTAGGGTTAGTGTTAGGGTTAGGTTTAGGGTTAGCATTAGGGTTAGGATTAGGGTTAGGGTTAGGGTTTGGGTTAGGCTTAGGGTTAGGTTTAGGGTTAGGGTTTGGGTTAGGGTTAGGGTTAGGGTTCGGGTTTGGGTTAGGGTTAGGGTTAGGGTTAGGGTTAGGATTAGGGTTAGTGATAGTGTTAGGGTTAGGCTTTGGTTTAGGATTACGGTTAGGTTTAGGTTTTCGGTTAAGTTTCGGGTTAGGGTTAGGGTTTGCGTTCGGGTTGGGTTATTGTTAGGGTATTAGTTAGGGTTAGGGTTAGGGTTAGGGTTAGGGTTAGGGTTTGGGTTAGGGTTAGGCTTACGGTTAGGGTTTGTGTTTGAGTTAGGTTTAGGGTTAGGGTTTGGGTTAGGGTTAGGGTTACGGTTAGGGTTTGGGTTAGGGTTAGGGTTAGGGTTAGGGTTTGGTTTAGGGTTAGGTTTGAATCTGGGTTAGTGTTAATGTTAGGGTTAGTGTTAAGATTAAGTTTAGGGTTAGGTTTAGGATTAGGTTTTGGGTCAGGGTTAGGGTTAGGGTTAGAATTAGGGTTAGGTTTAGTGTTAGAATTAGGGTTAGGGTTAGGATAAGGATTAGGGCTAGGGTTAGGTTTAGGATTAGGGTTATTATTTGGGTTAGGGTTAGGGTTAGGGTTAGGGTTAGGGTTAGGGATAGGGTTTGAGTTAGGGTTAGGGTTAGGGTTAGTGTTAGGGTTTGGGTTAGGGTTAGGGTTAAGTTTAGGATTAGGATTAGTGTT
>JAJHUQ010000065.1:1512500-1525000 GCA_035773235.1 Eospalax fontanierii | reverse complement strand
TTATTGTTAGGGTTTGGGTTAGGGTTAGTGTTAGGGTTTGGGTTTCCGTTAGAATTAGGGTTAGCGTTAGGGTTTGTGTTAGGGTTAGGGTTAGAGTTTGAATTAGGTTTAGGGTTAGGGTTAGATTTAGGATTCGGTTTAGGGGTAGTGTTGGGGTTTGGTTTAGGTTTTGGGTTAGGTTTAGAGTTAGGGTTAGGGTTTGGGTTCGGGTTAGAGTTAGGGTTAGGGATAGGGTTTAAGTTAGGGTTAGGGTTAGGGTTAGGGTTAGTGTTAGGGTTTGGGTTAGGGTTAGGGTTAGGATTAGGATAAGGGTTGGGGTAGGGTTTGGGTTTGGGTTAGGGTTAGTGTTAGGGTTAGCTTTTGGGTTAGGGTTAGGGTTAGGGTTAGGGTTAGGGTTTGGGTTAGGGTTAGGGTTAGGGTTAGGGTTTGGGTTAGGGTTAGGGTTAGGGTTAGGATTATGGTTAGGGTTTGTGTTAAGATTAGGGTTCGGGTTTTGGTTAGGGTTAGGGTTAGGGTTAGGGTTAGGGTTAGGGTTAGAACTAGGGTTAGGTTTAGGGTTAGGGTTAGGATAAGGATGAGGGTTAGTGTTATGGTTAGGATTAGGGTTATTATTTGGGTTATGGTTTGGGTTAGGGTTAGGGTTAGGGTTGGGGTTAGGGTTCGGGTTAGGGTTAGGGTTAGGGTTAGGATAAGGATTAGGGTTAGGGTTAGGTTTAGGATTAGGGTTATTATTTGGGTTATGGTTTGAGTTAGGGTTAGGGTTAGTGTTTGGGTTAGTGTTAGAGTTAGGGTTTGAGTTAGGGTTAGGTTTAGGGTTAGGTTAGGGTTTGGGTTAGAGTTAGGGTTAGGGTTAGGTTTTGGGTTTGGTTTAGAGTTAGGGTTAGGTTAGGGTTTGGGATAGAGTTAGGGTTAGGATTAGGGTTATGGTTAGGGTTAGGGTTAGGATTAGGGTTAGGGTTAGGGTTCCGATTAGAGTTAGGTTTAGAGTTTGGGTTTGGCTAAGGGTTAAGGTTAGGGTTAGGGTTAGGGTTAGGGTTAGGGTTAGGAATAGGTTTAGGTTTAAGGTTAGGGTTAGGGTTAGGGTTAGGGTTTGGGTTAGGGTTTAGGGTTAGGGGTTAGGGGTTAAGTTTAGGTTTAGGGTTAGGGTTAGGGATTGGGTTACGTTTAGGGTTAGGTTTAGGGTTAGGTTTAGGTTTTGGGTTAGGGTTAGCGTTAGCGTTTGGGTTAGGGTTAGGGTTAGGTTTAGGGTTAGAGTTAGTGTTAGGGTTAGGGTTTGGTTTAGGATTACGGTTAGGTTTAGGTTTTCGGTTAAGTTTCGGGTTAGGGTTAGGGTTTGCGTTCGGGTTGGGTTAGTGATAGGGTTTTAGTTAGGGTTAGGGTTAGGGTTAGGGTTAGGGTTAGGGTTTGGTTTAGGGTTAGGCTTAGGGTTAGGGTTTGAGTTTGAGTTAGGTTTAGGGTAAGCATTAGGGTTAGGATTAGGGTTAGGGTTATGGTATGGGTTAGGGTTAGGGTTAGGGTTAGGGTTAGTGTTAGGGTTAGGGTTAGGGTTAGGCTCAGGGTTAGGATAAGGATTAGGTTTAGGGTTAGGTTTAGGATTAGGGTTATTATTTGGGTTATGGTTTGAGTTAGGGTTAGGGTTAGTGTTTGGGTTAGTGTTAGAGTTAGGGTTTGAGTTAGGGTTAGGTTTAGGGTTAGGTTAGGGTTTGGGTTTGAGTTAGGGTTAGGGTTAGGGTTTGGGTTTGGTTTAGATTTAGGGTTAGGTTAGGGTTTGGGATAGAGTTAGGGTTAGGGTGAGGTGTTGGATTAGGGTTATGTTTAGGGTTAGGGTTAGGATTAGGGTTAGGGTTAGGGTTCCATTTAGAGGTAGGTTTAGAGTTTGCGTTTGGGTAAGGGTTAAGGTTAGGGTTAGGGTTAGGGTTAGGGTTAGGACTAGGTTTAGGTTTAAGGTTAGGGTTAGGGTTAGGGTTAGGGATTGGGTTAGGGTTTGGGGTTAGGGTTTAGGGGTTAAGTTTAGGTTAAGGGTTAGGGTTAGGGATAGGGTTACGGTTAGGGTTAGGTTTAGGGTTAGGTTTAGGTTTTGGATTAGGGTTAGGGTTAGAGTTTGTGTTAGGGTTAGGGTTAGAATAAGGATGAGGGTTAGGGTTAGTATTAGGGTTATTCTTTGGGTTGTGGTTTGAGTTAGGGTAACGGTTAGTGTTTGGGTTAGTGTTAGAGTTAGGGTTTGAGTGAGGGTTAGGTTTAGGGTTAGGTTAGGGTTTGGGTTAGAGTTAGGGTTAGGGTTAGGGTTTGGGTTTGGTTTAGAGTTAGGGTTAGGTTAGGGTTTGGGATAGAGTTAGGGTTAGGATTAGGGTTATGGTTAGGGTTAGGGTTAGGATTAGGGTTAGGGTTAGGGTTCCGATTAGAGTTAGGTTTAGAGTTTGGGTTTGGCTAAGGGTTAAGGTTAGGGTTAGGGTTAGGGTTAGGGTTAGGGTTAGGAATAGGTTTAGGTTTAAGGTTAGGGTTAGGGTTAGGGTTAGGGTTTGGGTTAGGGTTTAGTGTTAGGGGTTAGGGGTTAAGTTTAGGTTTAGGGTTAGGGTTAGGGATTGGGTTACGTTTAGGGTTAGGTTTAGGGTTAGGTTTAGGTTTTGGGTTAGGGTTAGCGTTAGCGTTTGGGTTAGGGTTAGGGTTAGGTTTAGGGTTAGAGTTAGTGTTAGGGTTAGGGTTAGGGTTTGGGTTAGGTTTATGGTTAGGGTTTGGTTTTCGGTTAAGTTTGGGGTTAGGGTTAGGGTTTGCGTTTGGGTTGGGTTAGTGATAGGGTTTTAGTTAGGGTTAGGGTTAGGGTTAGGGTTAAGGTTAGGGTTTGGGTTAGGGTTAGGCTTAGGGTTAGGGTTTGAGTTTGAGTTAGGTTTAGGGTTAGCATTAGGGTTAGGAGTAGGGTTAGGGTTATGGTATGGGTTAGGGTTAGGTTTAGGGTTAGGGTTAGTGTTAGGGTTAGGGTTAGGGTTAGGTTTTGGGTTAGGGTTAGTGTTAGGATTAGAATTAGTGTTAGGATTAGGGTTAGGGTTAGGGTTAGGGTTAGGATAAGGATGAGGGTTAGGGTTAGGGTTAGGATTAGGGTTAGGGTTAGAGTTAGGGTTAGGGTTAGTGTTAGGGTTAGGGTTAGGGTTTGAGTTAGGGTTAGGTTTAGGGTTAGGTTAGAGTTTGGGTTAGAGTTAGGGTTAGGGTTAGGGTTTGCGTTTGGTTTAGAGTTAGGGTTAAGTTAGGGTTTGGGTTAAAGTTAGGGTTCGGGTGAGGTGTTGGATTAGGGTTATGGTTAGGGTTAGGGTTAGGATTAGGGTTAGGTTTAGGGTTCCGATTAGAGTTAGGTTTAGAGTTTGTGTTTGGTTAAGGCTTAAGGTTAGTGTTAGTGTTAGGGTTAGGGTTAGGGTTAGGGTTAGGACTAGGATTAGGGTTAGGGTTAGGGTTAGGATTAGGGTTAGGGTTTGGGTTTAGGTTTGGGTTAATATTAGGGTTAGTGTTAGGGTTAGGCTTTAGGGATAGGGTTAGATTTAGGGTTAGGGTTTCGGTTTGGGTTATGTTTTGGGTTAGGTTTAGGGTTAGGGTTAGTGTTTGGGTTCGGGTTAGGAATAGTGTTAGGGTGTGAGTTTGAATTAGGTTTAGGGTTAGCATTAGGGTTATGGTTAGGTTTAGGATTAGGGATTCAGTTAGGGTTAGGTTTAGGGTTAGGGTTTGGTTTCGGGTTAGGGTTAGGGATAGGGTTAGGGTTTGATTTAGGGTTAGGGTTAGGGTTAGGTTTAGTGTTAGGGTTTGGTTTAGGGTTAGGGTTAGGACTAGGGTTAGTGTTAGGGTTAGGTTTAGGGTTAGCATTAGGGTTAGGATTAGGGTTAGTGTTAGGGTTTGGGTTAGGGTTAGGGTTAGGGTTAAGGTTAGGGTTAGGGTTAGGGTTTGGGTTAGGGTTAGGGTTAGGGTTAGGGTTAGAGTTAGTGTTAGGGTTAGGGTTTGGTTTAGGATTACGGTTAGGTTTAGGTTTTCGGTTAAGTTTCGGGTTAGGGTTAGGGTTTGCGTTCGGGTTGGGTTAGTGATAGGGTTTTAGTTAGGATTAGGGTTAGGGTTAGGGTTAGGGTTAGGGTTAGGGTTTGGTTTAGGGTTAGGCTTAGGGTTAGGGTTTGAGTTTGAGTTATGTTTAGGGTTAGCATTAGGGTTAGGATTAGGGTTAGGGTTAGGGTTTGGGTTAGGGTTAGGGTTAGGGTTAGTGTTAGGGTTAGGGTTAGGGTTAGGGTTAGGGTTTGGGTTCGGGTTGCGTTAGTGTTAGGGTTTTAGTTAGGGTTAGGGTTAGGGTTAGGGTTTGGTTTAGGGTTTGGGTCAGGGTTAGGCTTAGGGTTAGGGTTTGAGTTTGAGTTAGGTTTAGGGTTAGCATTAGGGTTAGGATTAGGGTTAGGGTTAGGGTTTGGGTTAGGGTTAGGGTTAGGGATAGGGTTAGTGTTAGGGTTAGGGTTAGGGTTAGGGTTAGGGTTTGGGTTCCGGATGGGTTAGTGTTAGGGTTTTAGTTAGGGTTAGGGTTAGGGTTAGGGTTTGGTTTAGGGTTAGGCTTAGGGTTGGGGTTTGAGTTTGAGTTAGGTTTCGGGTTAGCATTAGGGTTAGGATTAGGGTTAGGGTTAGGGTTTGGGTTAGGGTTAGGGTTAGGGTTAGGGTTAGGGTTTTAGTTAGGGTTAGGTTTAGGGTTAGGTTTTGGTTTAGGGTTAGGCTTAGGGTTAGGGTTAGGGTTTGGTTTAGGGTTAGGTTTAGGGTTAGGGTTTGAGTTTGAGTTAGGTTTCGGGTTAGCATTAGGGTTAGCATTAGGGTTGGGGTTAGGGTTAGGGTTAGGATTAGGGTTTGGGTTAGGGTTCCAGTTAGAGGTAGGTTTAGAGTTTGGGTTTGGGTAAGGGTTAGGGTTAGGGTTAGGGTTAGGGTTAGGGTTAGGGATAGGGTTTGTGTTTAGGTTTGGGTTATGGTTAGGGTAAGTGTTAGGGTTAGGGTTTAGGGTTAGGTTTAGGGTTAGGGTTAGGGTTTCGGTTTGGGTTATATTTTGGGTTAGGTTTAGGGTTAGGGTTAGGTTTTGGGTTCGGGTTAGGATTAGGGTTAGGGTTTGAGTTTGAATTAGGTTTAGGGTTAGCATTAGGGTTAGGGTTAGGTTTAGGATTAGTGTTTCAGTTAGGTTTAGGGTTAGGGTTAGGGTTAGGGTTAGGGTTAGGTTTAGGGTTTGATTTAGGGTTAGGGTTAGGGTTAGGGTTAGTGTTAGGGTTTGGGTTAGGGTTAGGGTTACGACTAGGGTTAGGGTTAGGTTTAGGGTTAGCATTAGTTTTAGGATTAGGGTTAGGGTTAGGGTTTGGGTTTCGGTTAGGTTTAGGGTTAGGGTTAGGGTTTGGGTTAGGGTTAGATTTAGGGTTAACGTTTGAGTTAGGGTTACGGTTAGAGTTAGGATTAGGGTTAGGGATTGTCTTAAGATTAGGGTTTGGTTTAGGGTTAGGGTTAGGGTTTGGGTTAAAGTTACGTTTAGGGTTAGGTTTTGTTTTAGGGTTAGGGTTAGGGTTAGGATTAGGTTTAGGGTTTAGGTTTTCGGTTAGGTTTAGTGTTAGTGTTAGGGTTAGGATTAGGGTTTGGGTTAGGGTTTAGTTTTGGTTAGGTTTAGGGTTAGGGTTAGGGTTATGGTTAGGTTTAGCTTTACGCTTAGGGTTAGGGTTATGGTTAGGGTTAGCGTTAGGGTTAGGGTTAGG
This sequence comes from Eospalax fontanierii, assembly GCA_035773235.1. NCBI lineage: Eukaryota > Metazoa > Chordata > Mammalia > Rodentia > Spalacidae > Eospalax > Eospalax fontanierii. Next base: position 1,519,268 of record JAJHUQ010000065.1, on the reverse strand, counting down.
GTTAGGGTTCCGATTAGAGTTAGGTTTAGAGTTTGGGTTTGGGTAAGGGTTAAGGTTAGGGTTAGGGTTAGGGTAAGGGTTAGGGTTAGGGTTAGGCCTAGGATTAGGGTTAGGGTTAGGGTTAGGATTAGGCTTAGGGTTTGGGTTTAGGTTTGGGTTATGGTTAGGGTAAGTGTTAGGGTTACAGTTTAGGGTTAGGGTTAGGGTTAGTCTTAGGGTTTCGGTTTGGGATATGTTTTGGGCTAGGTTTAGGGTTAGGGTTAGGGTTTGGGTTCGGGTTAGGATTAGGGTTAGGGTTTGAGATTGAATTAGGTTTAGAGTTAGCATTAGGGTTAGGGTTTGGTTTAGGATTAGTGTTTCAGTTAGGGTTAGGGTTAGGGTTAAGGTTAGGGTTAGGGTTAGGTTTAGGGTTTGATTTAGGGTTTGGGTTAGGGTTAGGGTTAGTGTTAGGGTTTGGGTTAGGGTTAGGGTTAGGACTAGGGTTAGTGTTGTGGTTAGGTTTAGGGTTAGCATTAGGGTTAGGATTATGGTTAGGGTTAGGGTTTGGGTTAGGGTTAGGGTTAGGGTTAGGGTTAGGGTTAGGGTTATGGTTAGGGTTACGGTTAGGGTTAGGGTTAGGGTTAGGGTTAGGGTTAGGGTTAGGACGAGGGTTAGTGTTAGGGTTAGGTTTAGGGTTAGCATTAGGGTTAGGATTAGGGTTAGGGTTAGGGTTAGGTTTAGGGTTTGGGTTAGGATTAGGGTTAGGGTTAGGGTTTGGGTTAGGGTTAGGGTTAGGGTTAGGATTAGGTTAGGGTTTGTGTTAAGATTAGGGTTTGGGTTTGGGTTAGGGTTAGGGTTAGGGTTAGGGTTAGGGTTAGGGTTAGGGTTATTATTTGGGTTATGGTTTGTGTTAGGGTTAGGGTTAGGGTTTGGGTTACTGTTAGAGTTAGGGTTTGAATAAGGGATAGGTTTAGGGTTAGGTTAGGGTTTGGGTTAGAGTTAGGGTTAGGGTTAGGGTTTGGGTTTGGTTTAGAGTTAGGTTTAGGTTAGGGTTTAGGTTAGAGATAGGGTTAGCGTGAGGTGTTGGATTAGGGTTTTGGTTAGGATTAGGGTTAGGATTAGGGTTAGGGTTAGGGTTCCGATTAGAGTTTGGTTTAGAGTTTGGGTTTGGGTAAGGGTTAAGGTTAGGGTTAGGGTTAGGGTTAGGGTTAGGGTTAGGACTAGGGTTAGGGTTAGGGTTAGGGTTAGGATTAGGGTTAGGGTTTGGGTTTAGGTTTGGGTTATGATTAGGGTAAGTGTTAGGGTTAGGGTTTAGGGTTAGGGTTAGGGTTAGGGTTAGGGTTTCGGTTTGGGTTATGTTTTGGGTTAGGTTTAGGGTTAGGGTTAGGGTTTGGGTTCGGGTTAGGATTAGGGTTAGGATTTGAGTTTGAATTAGGTTTAGGGTTAGCATTAGGGTTCGGGTTAGATTTAGGTTTAGTATTTCAGTTAGGGTTAGGGTTAGGGTTAGGGTTTGGGTTCGGGTTAGGTTTAGGGTTAGGTTTAGGGTTTGATTTAGGGTTAGGGTTAGGGTTAGGGTTAGTGTTAGGGTTTGGGTTAGGGTTAGGGTTAGGACTAGGGTTAGTGTTAGGGTTAGGTTTAGGGTTAGCATTAGGGTTAGGATTAGGGTTAGGGTTAGGGTTTGGGTTAGGCTTAGGGTTAGGTTTAGGGTTAGGGTTTGGGTTAGGGTTAGGGTTAGGGTTCGGGTTTGGGTTAGGGTTAGGGTTAGGGTTAGGGTTAGGATTAGGGTTAGTGTTAGTGTTAGGGTTAGGCTTTGGTTTAGGATTACGGTTAGGTTTAGGTTTTCGGTTAAGTTTCGGGTTAGGGTTAGGGTTTGCGTTCGGGTTGGGTTATTGTTAGGGTTTTAGTTAGGGTTAGGGTTAGGGTTAGGGTTAGGGTTAGGGTTTGGGTTAGGGTTAGGCTTACGGTTAGGGTTTGTGTTTGAGTTAGGTTTAGGGTTAGGGTTTGGGTTAGGGTTAGGGTTACGGTTAGGGTTTGGGTTAGGGTTAGGGTTAGGGTTAGGGTTAGGGTTAGGGTTAGGGTTAGGGTTAGGGTTAGTGTTAGGATTAGAATTAGTGTTAGGATTAGGGTTAGGGTTAGGGTTAGGGTTAGGATAAGGATGAGGGTTAGGGTTAGGGTTAGGATTAGGGTTAGGGTTAGAGTTAGGGTTAGGGTTAGTGTTAGGGTTAGGGTTAGGGTTTGAGTTAGGGTTAGGTTTAGGGTTAGGTTAGAGTTTGGGTTAGAGTTAGGGTTAGGGTTAGGGTTTGCGTTTGGTTTAGAGTTAGGGTTAAGTTAGGGTTTGGGTTAAAGTTAGGGTTCGGGTGAGGTGTTGGATTAGGGTTATGGTTAGGGTTAGGGTTAGGATTAGGGTTAGGTTTAGGGTTCCGATTAGAGTTAGGTTTAGAGTTTGTGTTTGGTTAAGGCTTAAGGTTAGTGTTAGTGTTAGGGTTAGGGTTAGGGTTAGGGTTAGGACTAGGATTAGGGTTAGGGTTAGGGTTAGGATTAGGGTTAGGGTTTGGGTTTAGGTTTGGGTTAATATTAGGGTTAGTGTTAGGGTTAGGGTTTAGGGTTAGGGTTAGATTTAGGGTTAGGGTTTCGGTTTGGGTTATGTTTTGGGTTAGGTTTAGGGTTAGGGTTAGTGTTTGGGTTCGGGTTAGGAATAGTGTTAGGGTGTGAGTTTGAATTAGGTTTAGGGTTAGCATTAGGGTTATGGTTAGGTTTAGGATTAGGGATTCAGTTAGGGTTAGGTTTAGGGTTAGGGTTTGGTTTCGGGTTAGGGTTAGGGATAGGGTTAGGGTTTGATTTAGGGTTAGGGTTAGGGTTAGGTTTAGTGTTAGGGTTTGGTTTAGGGTTAGGGTTAGGACTAGGGTTAGTGTTAGGGTTAGGTTTAGGGTTAGCATTAGGGTTAGGATTAGGGTTAGTGTTAGGGTTTGGGTTAGGGTTAGGGTTAGGGTTAAGGTTAGGGTTAGGGTTAGGGTTTGGGTTAGGGTTAGGGTTAGGGTTAGGGTTAGAGTTAGTGTTAGGGTTAGGGTTTGGTTTAGGATTACGGTTAGGTTTAGGTTTTCGGTTAAGTTTCGGGTTAGGGTTAGGGTTTGCGTTCGGGTTGGGTTAGTGATAGGGTTTTAGTTAGGATTAGGGTTAGGGTTAGGGTTAGGGTTAGGGTTAGGGTTTGGTTTAGGGTTAGGCTTAGGGTTAGGGTTTGAGTTTGAGTTATGTTTAGGGTTAGCATTAGGGTTAGGATTAGGGTTAGGGTTAGGGTTTGGGTTAGGGTTAGGGTTAGGGTTAGTGTTAGGGTTAGGGTTAGGGTTAGGGTTAGGGTTAGGGTTTGGGTTCGGGTTGCGTTAGTGTTAGGGTTTTAGTTAGGGTTAGGGTTAGGGTTAGGGTTTGGTTTAGGGTTTGGGTTAGGGTTAGGCTTAGGGTTAGGGTTTGAGTTTGAGTTAGGTTTAGGGTTAGCATTAGGGTTAGGATTAGGGTTAGGGTTAGGGTTTGGGTTAGGGTTAGGGTTAGGGATAGGGTTAGTGTTAGGGTTAGGGTTAGGGTTAGGGTTAGGGTTTGGGTTCCGGATGGGCTAGTGTTAGGGTTTCAGTTAGGGTTGGGGTTAGGGTTAGGGTTTGGTTTAGGGTTAGGCTTAGGGTTAGGGTTTGAGTTTGAGTTAGGTTTCGGGTTAGCATTAGGGTTAGGATTAGGGTTAGGGTTAGGGTTTGGGTTAGGGTTAGGGTTAGGGTTAGGGTTAGGGTTTTAGTTAGGGTTAGGTTTAGGGTTAGGTTTTGGTTTAGGGTTAGGCTTAGGGTTAGGGTTAGGGTTTGGTTTAGGGTTAGGCTTAGGGTTAGGGTTTGAGTTTGAGTTAGGTTTCGGGTTAGCATTAGGGTTAGCATTAGGGTTAGGGTTAGGGTTAGGGTTAGGATTAGGGTTAGGGTTAGGGTTCCAATTAGAGGTAGGTTTAGAGTTTGGGTTTGGGTAAGGGTTAGGGTTAGGGTTAGGGTTAGGGTTAGGGTTAGGGATAGGGTTTGTGTTTAGGTTTGGGTTATGGTTAGGGTAAGTGTTAGGGTTAGGGTTTAGGGTTAGGTTTAGGGTTAGGGTTAGGGTTTCGGTTTGGGTTATATTTTGGGTTAGGTTTAGGGTTAGGGTTAGGTTTTGGGTTCGGGTTAGGATTAGGGTTAGGGTTTGAGTTTGAATTAGGTTTAGGGTTAGCATTAGGGTTAGGGTTAGGTTTAGGATTAGTGTTTCAGTTAGGTTTAGGATTAGGGTTAGGGTTAGGGTTTGGGTTAGGTTTAGGGTTTGATTTAGGGTTAGGGTTAGGGTTAGGGTTAGTGTTAGGGTTTGGGTTAGGGTTAGGGTTACGACTAGGGTTAGGGTTAGGTTTAGGGTTAGCATTAGTTTTAGGATTAGGGTTAGGGTTAGGGTTTGGGTTTCGGTTAGGTTTAGGGTTAGGGTTAGGGTTTGGGTTAGGGTTAGATTTAGGGTTAACGTTTGAGTTAGGGTTACGGTTAGAGTTAGGATTAGGGTTAGGGATTGTCTTAAGATTAGGGTTTGGTTTAGGGTTAGGGTTAGGGTTTGGGTTAAAGTTACGTTTAGGGTTAGGTTTTGTTTTAGGGTTAGGGTTAGGGTTAGGATTAGGTTTAGGGTTTAGGTTTTCGGTTAGGTTTAGTGTTAGTGTTAGGGTTAGGATTAGGGTTTGGGTTAGAGTTTAGTTTTGTGTAGGTTTAGGGTTAGGGTTAGGGTTATGGTTAGGTTTAGCTTTACGCTTACTGTTAGGGTTATGGTTAGGGTTAGCGTTAGGGTTAGGGTTAGGGTTAGAGTTCCGATTAGAGTTAGGTTTAGACTTTGGGTTTGGGTAAGGGTTAAGGGTAGGGTTAGGGTTAGGGTTAGGGTTAGGGTTAGGGTTAGGCCTAGGATTAGGGTTAGGGTTAGGGTTAGGATTAGGCTTAGGGTTTGGGTTTAGGTTTGGGTTATGGTTAGGGTAAGTGTTAGGGTTACAGTTTAGGGTTAGGGTTAGGGTTAGTCTTAGGGTTTCGGTTTGGGATATGTTTTGGGCTAGGTTTAGGGTTAGGGTTAGGGTTTGGGTTCGGGTTAGGATTAGGGTTAGGGTTTGAGTTTGAATTAGGTTTAGGGTTAGCATTAGGGTTAGGGTTTGGTTTAGGATTAGTGTTTCAGTTAGGGTTAGGGTTAGGGTTAAGGTTAGGGTTAGGGTTAGGTTTAGGGTTTGATTTAGGGTTTGGGTTAGGGTTAGGGTTAGTGTTAGGGTTTGGGTTAGGGTTAGGGTTAGGACTAGGGTTAGTGTTGTGGTTAGGTTTAGGGTTAGCATTAGGGTTAGGATTATGGTTAGGGTTAGGGTTTGGGTTAGGGTTAGGGCTAGGGGTAGGGTTAGGGTTAGGGTTATGGTTAGGGTTACGGTTAGGGTTAGGGTTAGGGTTAGGGTTAGGGTTAGGGTTAGGACGAGGGTTAGTGTTAGGGTTAGGTTTAGGGTTAGCATTAGGGTTAGGATTAGGGTTAGGGTTAGGGTTAGGTTTAGGGTTTGGGTTAGGATTAGGGTTAGGGTTAGGGTTTGGGTTAGGGTTAGGGTTAGGGTTAGGATTAGGTTAGGGTTTGTGTTAAGATTAGGGTTTGGGTTTGGGTTAGGGTTAGGGTTAGGGTTAGGGTTAGGGTTAGGGTTAGGGTTAGGACTAGGGTTAGGGTTAGGGTTAGGGTTAGGATTAGGGTTAGGGTTTGGGTTTAGGTTTGGGTTATGATTAGGGTAAGTGTTAGGGTTAGGGTTTAGGGTTAGGGTTAGGGTTAGGGTTAGGGTTTCGGTTTGGGTTATGTTTTGGGTTAGGTTTAGGGTTAGGGTTAGGGTTTGGGTTCGGGTTAGGATTAGGGTTAGGATTTGAGTTTGAATTAGGTTTAGGGTTAGCATTAGGGTTCGGGTTAGATTTAGGTTTAGTATTTCAGTTAGGGTTAGGGTTAGGGTTAGGGTTTGGGTTCGGGTTAGGTTTAGGGTTAGGTTTAGGGTTTGATTTAGGGTTAGGGTTAGGGTTAGGGTTAGTGTTAGGGTTTGGGTTAGGGTTAGGGTTAGGACTAGGGTTAGTGTTAGGGTTAGGTTTAGGGTTAGCATTAGGGTTAGGATTAGGGTTAGGGTTAGGGTTTGGGTTAGGCTTAGGGTTAGGTTTAGGGTTAGGGTTTGGGTTAGGGTTAGGGTTAGGGTTCGGGTTTGGGTTAGGGTTAGGGTTAGGGTTAGGGTTAGGATTAGGGTTAGTGTTAGTGTTAGGGTTAGGCTTTGGTTTAGGATTACGGTTAGGTTTAGGTTTTGGGTTAAGTTTCGGGTTAGGGTTAGGGTTTGCGTTCGGGTTGGGTTATTGTTAGGGTTTTAGTTAGGGTTAGGGTTAGGGTTAGGGTTAGGGTTAGGGTTTGGGTTAGGGTTAGGCTTACGGTTAGGGTTTGTGTTTGAGTTAGGTTTAGGGTTAGGGTTTGGGTTAGGGTTAGGGTTACGGTTAGGGTTTGGGTTAGGGTTAGGGTTAGGGTTAGGGTTTGGTTTAGGGTTAGGTTTGAATCTGGGTTAGTGTTAATGTTAGGGTTAGTGTTAAGATTAAGTTTAGGGTTAGGTTTAGGATTAGGTTTTGGGTCAGGGTTAGGGTTAGGGTTAGAATTAGGGTTAGGTTTAGTGTTAGAATTAGGGTTAGGGTTAGGATAAGGATTAGGGCTAGGGTTAGGTTTAGGATTAGGGTTATTATTTGGGTTAGGGTTAGGGTTAGGGTTAGGGTTAGGGTTAGGGATAGG
>JAJHUQ010000065.1:1500000-1510000 GCA_035773235.1 Eospalax fontanierii | reverse complement strand
GGTTAGGGTTAGGGTTAGGGTTAGGGTTAGGGTTAGGGTTAGGGTTAGTTTTATGGTTAGATGTTAGGTTTAGGTTTAGGGTTATTGTTAGGGTTTGGGTTAGGGTTAGTGTTAGGGTTTGGGTTTCCGTTAGAATTAGGGTTAGCGTTAGGGTTTGTGTTAGGGTTAGGGTTAGAGTTTGAATTAGGTTTAGGGTAAGGGTTAGATTTAGGATTCGGTTTAGGGGTAGTGTTGGGGTTTGGTTTAGGTTTTGGGTTAGGTTTAGAGTTAGGGTTAGGGTTTGGGTTCGGGTTAGAGTTAGGGTTAGGGATAGGGTTTAAGTTAGGGTTAGGGTTAGGGTTAGGGTTAGTGTTAGGGTTTGGGTTAGGGTTAGGGTTAGGATTAGGATTAGGGTTGGGGTAGGGTTTGGGTTTGGGTTAGGGTTAGTGTTAGGGTTAGCTTTTGGGTTAGGGTTAGGGTTAGGGTTAGGGTTAGGGTTTGGGTTAGGGTTAGGGTTAGGGTTAGGGTTTGGGTTAGGGTTAGGGTTAGGGTTAGGATTATGGTTAGGGTTTGTGTTAAGATTAGGGTTCGGGTTTTGGTTAGGGTTAGGGTTAGGGTTAGGGTTAGGGTTAGGGTTAGAACTAGGGTTAGGTTTAGGGTTAGGGTTAGGATAAGGATGAGGGTTAGTGTTATGGTTAGGATTAGGGTTATTATTTGGGTTATGGTTTGGGTTAGGGTTAGGGTTAGGGTTAGGGTTAGGGTTAGGGTTAGGGTTAGGGTTAGGATAAGGATTAGGGTTAGGGTTAGGTTTAGGATTAGGGTTATTATTTGGGTTATGGTTTGAGTTAGGGTTAGGGTTAGTGTTTGGGTTAGTGTTAGAGTTAGGGTTTGAGTTAGGGTTAGGTTTAGGGTTAGGTTAGGGTTTGGGTTAGAGTTAGGGTTAGGGTTAGGTTTTGGGTTTGGTTTAGAGTTAGGGTTAGGTTAGGGTTTGGGATAGAGTTAGGGTTAGGATTAGGGTTATGGTTAGGGTTAGGGTTAGGATTAGGGTTAGGGTTAGGGTTCCGATTAGAGTTAGGTTTAGAGTTTGGGTTTGGCTAAGGGTTAAGGTTAGGGTTAGGGTTAGGGTTAGGGTTAGGGTTAGGAATAGGTTTAGGTTTAAGGTTAGGGTTAGGGTTAGGGTTAGGGTTTGGGTTAGGGTTTAGGGTTAGGGGTTAGGGGTTAAGTTTAGGTTTAGGGTTAGGGTTAGGGATTGGGTTACGTTTAGGGTTAGGTTTAGGGTTAGGTTTAGGTTTTGGGTTAGGGTTAGCGTTAGCGTTTGGGTTAGGGTTAGGGTTAGGTTTAGGGTTAGAGTTAGTGTTAGGGTTAGGGTTTGGTTTAGGATTACGGTTAGGTTTAGGTTTTCGGTTAAGTTTCGGGTTAGGGTTAGGGTTTGCGTTCGGGTTGGGTTAGTGATAGGGTTTTAGTTAGGGTTAGGGTTAGGGTTAGGGTTAGGGTTAGGGTTTGGTTTAGGGTTAGGCTTAGGGTTAGGGTTTGAGTTTGAGTTAGGTTTAGGGTAAGCATTAGGGTTAGGATTAGGGTTAGGGTTATGGTATGGGTTAGGGTTAGGGTTAGGGTTAGGGTTAGTGTTAGGGTTAGGGTTAGGGTTAGGCTCAGGGTTAGGATAAGGATTAGGTTTAGGGTTAGGTTTAGGATTAGGGTTATTATTTGGGTTATGGTTTGAGTTAGGGTTAGGGTTAGTGTTTGGGTTAGTGTTAGAGTTAGGGTTTGAGTTAGGGTTAGGTTTAGGGTTAGGTTAGGGTTTGGGTTTGAGTTAGGGTTAGGGTTAGGGTTTGGGTTTGGTTTAGATTTAGGGTTAGGTTAGGGTTTGGGATAGAGTTAGGGTTAGGGTGAGGTGTTGGATTAGTGTTATGTTTAGGGTTAGGTTTAGGATTAGGGTTAGGGTTAGGGTTCCAATTAGAGGTAGGTTTAGAGTTTGTGTTTGGGTAAGGGTTAAGGTTAGGGTTAGGGTTAGGGTTAGGGTTAGGACTAGGTTTAGGTTTAAGGTTAGGGTTAGGGTTAGGGTTAGGGATTGGGTTAGGGTTTGGGGTTAGGGTTTAGGGGTTAAGTTTAGGTTTAGGGTTAGGGTTAGGGATTGGGTTACGGTTAGGGTTAGGTTTAGGGTTAGGTTTAGGTTTTGGATTAGGGTTAGGGTTAGAGTTTGGGTTAGGGTTAGGGTTAGAATAAGGATGAGGGTTAGGGTTAGTATTAGGGTTATTATTTGGGTTATGGTTTGAGTTAGGGTAAGGGTTAGTGTTTGGGTTAGTGTTAGAGTTAGGGTTTGAGTTAGGGTTAGGTTTAGGGTTAGGTTAGGGTTTGGGTTAGAGTTAGGGTTAGGGTTAGGGTTTGGGTTTGGTTTAGAGGTAGGGTTAGGTTAGGGTTTGGGATAGAGTTAGGGTTAGGATTAGGGTTATGGTTAGGGTTAGGGTTAGGATTAGGGTTAGGGTTAGGGTTCCGATTAGAGTTTGGTTTAGAGTTTGGGTTTGGGTAAGGGTTAAGGTTAGGGTTAGGGTTAGGGTTAGGGTTAGGGTTAGGAATAGGTTTAGGTTTAAGGTTAGGGTTAGGGTTAGGGTTAGGGTTTGGGTTAGGGTTTAGGGTTAGGGTTAGGGTTAGGGTTAGGGTTATTATTTGGGTTATGGTTTGTGTTAGGGTTAGGGTTAGGGTTTGGGTTACTGTTAGAGTTAGGGTTTGAATAAGGGATAGGTTTAGGGTTAGGTTAGGGTTTGGGTTAGAGTTAGGGTTAGGGTTAGGGTTTGGGTTTGGTTTAGAGTTAGGTTTAGGTTAGGGTTTAGGTTAGAGATAGGGTTAGCGTGAGGTGTTGGATTAGGGTTTTGGTTAGGATTAGGGTTAGGATTAGGGTTAGGGTTAGGGTTCCGATTAGAGTTTGGTTTAGAGTTTGGGTTTGGGTAAGGGTTAAGGTTAGGGTTAGGGTTAGGGTTAGGGTTAGGGTTAGGACTAGGGTTAGGGTTAGGGTTAGGGTTAGGATTAGGGTTAGGGTTTGGGTTTAGGTTTGGGTTATGATTAGGGTAAGTGTTAGGGTTAGGGTTTAGGGTTAGGGTTAGGGTTAGGGTTAGGGTTTCGGTTTGGGTTATGTTTTGGGTTAGGTTTAGGGTTAGGGTTAGGGTTTGGGTTCGGGTTAGGATTAGGGTTAGGATTTGAGTTTGAATTAGGTTTAGGGTTAGCATTAGGGTTCGGGTTAGATTTAGGTTTAGTATTTCAGTTAGGGTTAGGGTTAGGGTTAGGGTTTGGGTTCGGGTTAGGTTTAGGGTTAGGTTTAGGGTTTGATTTAGGGTTAGGGTTAGGGTTAGGGTTAGTGTTAGGGTTTGGGTTAGGGTTAGGGTTAGGACTAGGGTTAGTGTTAGGGTTAGGTTTAGGGTTAGCATTAGGGTTAGGATTAGGGTTAGGGTTAGGGTTTGGGTTAGGCTTAGGGTTAGGTTTAGGGTTAGGGTTTGGGTTAGGGTTAGGGTTAGGGTTCGGGTTTGGGTTAGGGTTAGGGTTAGGGTTAGGGTTAGGATTAGGGTTAGTGTTAGTGTTAGGGTTAGGCTTTGGTTTAGGATTACGGTTAGGTTTAGGTTTTGGGTTAAGTTTCGGGTTAGGGTTAGGGTTTGCGTTCGGGTTGGGTTATTGTTAGGGTTTTAGTTAGGGTTAGGGTTAGGGTTAGGGTTAGGGTTAGGGTTTGGGTTAGGGTTAGGCTTACGGTTAGGGTTTGTGTTTGAGTTAGGTTTAGGGTTAGGGTTTGGGTTAGGGTTAGGGTTACGGTTAGGGTTTGGGTTAGGGTTAGGGTTAGGGTTAGGGTTTGGTTTAGGGTTAGGTTTGAATCTGGGTTAGTGTTAATGTTAGGGTTAGTGTTAAGATTAAGTTTAGGGTTAGGTTTAGGATTAGGTTTTGGGTCAGGGTTAGGGTTAGGGTTAGAATTAGGGTTAGGTTTAGTGTTAGAATTAGGGTTAGGGTTAGGATAAGGATTAGGGCTAGGGTTAGGTTTAGGATTAGGGTTATTATTTGGGTTAGGGTTAGGGTTAGGGTTAGGGTTAGGGTTAGGGATAGGGTTTGAGTTAGGGTTAGGGTTAGGGTTAGTGTTAGGGTTTGGGTTAGGGTTAGGGTTAAGTTTAGGATTAGGATTAGTGTTTGGGTTAGGGTTAGGGTTTGGGTTAGGGTTAGGGTTAGGGTTAGCTTTTGGGTTAGGGTTAGGGTTAGGGTTAGGATTAGGGTTAGGGTTTGTGTTAAGATTATGGTTTCTGTGTGGATTAGGGTTAGGGTTAGGGTTTGGATTAAGGTAACGTTTAGGGTTAGCGTTTGTGTTAAGGTTAGGGTTAGGCTTAGGAGTAGGGTTAGGGTTTAGGTTTTCGGTTAGGGTTAGAGTTAGGGTTAGTGTTACGATTAGGGTTTGGGTTAGGGTTTAGGTTTGGTTAGGTTTAGGGTTAGGGTTAGGGTTATGGTTAGGGTTAGCGTTAGGGTTAGGGTTAGGGTTAGGGTTAGCGTTAGGGTTAGGGTTAGGGTTTGGGTTTGGGTTAGGGTTTGGGTTAGGGTTAGGGTTAGGGTTTGGGTTAGGGTTAGCATTAGGGTTAGGGTTAGGATTTGGGTTAGGCTTAAGTTTAGGGTTCGGGTTTGGGTTAGAGTTATGGTGAGGGTTAGAGGTTTGGTTAGGGTTAGGGTTAGGGTTAGGATTAGGGTTAGGGTTTGTGTGAAGATTACGGTTTGGGTTTGGGTTAGTTTTAGGGTTTGGGTTTCAGTTAGAATTAGGGTTACTGTTATGGTTAGGGTTAGGGTTAGGGTTAGGGTTAAGGTTAGGGTTAGGGTTAGGTTTTGGGTTAGGGTTAGGGTTAGGATTAGGGTTTGAGTTTGAGTTTGGTTTAGGGTTAGCATTAGGGTTAGGATTAGGGTTAGGGTTTGGGTTTGGGTTCGCGTCAGGGTTAGGGTTAGGGTTTGGGTTAGGGTTAGGGTTAGTGTTAGGGTTTGGGAATGGGTTAGGATAAGGGTTAGGGTTAGGGTTTGGCTTAGGGTTAGGTTTAGGGTTAGTTTTTGGTTTAGGGTTAGGGTTAGGTTTACGTTTGGGTTTAGGGTTTGGGTTAGGGTTAGGGTTAGGGTTTGGGTTAGGGTTAAGTTTAGGGTTAGGGTTAGGTTTAGGGTTAGGGTTAGGGTTTGGTTTAGGATTACATTTAGGTTTAGGTTTTCGGTTAAGTTTCGGGTTACGGTTAGGGTTTGTGATCGTTTTCGGTTAGTGTTAGGGTTTTAGTTAGGGTTAGGGTTAGGGTTAGGGTTAGCGTTTGGGTTAGGGTTAGGCTTAAGGTTAGGGTTTGAGTTTGAGTTAGGTTTAGGTTTAGCATTAGGGTTAGAATTAGGGTTACTGTTAGGGTTTGGGTTAGGGTTAGGGTTAGGGTTAGGGTTTGGGTTAGGGTTAGGTTTGAATCTGGGTTAGTGTTAGGGTTAGGGGTAGGGTTAGTGTTAATATTAGGGTTAGGGTTAGGGTTTGGTTTTGGGTTAGGGTTAGGGTTAGGATTAGGATTAGTGTTAGGATTAGGGTTAGGGTTAGGGTTAGGGTTAGGATAAGGAAGAGGGTTAGGGTTAGTTAGGGTTAGGGTTATCATTAGGGTTATTATTTGGGTTATGGTTTGGGTTAGGGTTAGTGTTAGGGTTTGGTTTACTGTTAGAGTTAGGGTTTGAGTTAGGGTTAGGTTTAGGGTTAGGTTAGAGTTTGGGTTAGAGTTAGGGTTAGGGTTACGGTTTGGGTTTGGTTTAGAGTTAGGGTTAGGTTAGGCTTTGGGTTAGAGTTAGGGTTAGGGTGAGGTGTTGGATTAGGGTTATGGTTAGGGTTAGGGTTAGGATTAGCGTTAGGTTTAGGGTTCCGATTAGAGTTATGTTTAGAGTTTGTGTTTGGGTAAGGCTTAAGGTTAGTGTTAGTGTTAGGGTTAGGGTTAGGGTTAGGGTTAGGGTTAGGACTAGGATTAGGGTTAGGGTTAGGATTAGGATTAGGGTTAGGGTTTAGGTTTAGGTTTGGGTTAATATTAGGGTTAGTGTTAGGGTTAGGGTTAGGGTTAGGATAAGGATGAGGTTTAGTGTTAGGGTTAGGATTAGGGTTATTATTTGGGTTATGGTTTGGGTTAGGTTTAGGGTTACGGTTTGGGTTAATGTTAGAGTGAGGGTTTGAGTTAGGGTTAGGTTTAGGGTTAGGTTAGGGTTTTGGTTAGAGTTAGGGTTAGGCTTAGGGTTTGGGTTTGGTTTAGAGTTAGGTTTAGGTTAGGGTTTGGGTTAGAGTTAGGGTTAGGGTGAGGTGTTGGATTAGGGTTATGGTTAGGGTTAGGCTTCCGATTAGAGTTAGGTTTAGAGTTTGGGTTTGGGTAAGGGTTAAGGTTAGGGTTAGGGTTACGGTTAGGGTTATGGATAGGACTAGGATTAGGGTTAGGTTTAGGGTTAGGATTAGGGTTAGGGTTTGTGTTTAGATTTGGGTTATGGTTAGGGTAAGTGTTAGGGTTAGCGTTTAGGGTTAGGTTTAGGGTTAGGGTTAGGGTTTCGGTTTGGGTTATATTTTGGTTTAGGTTTAGGGTTAGGGTTAGGGTTAGGGTTAGGGTTAGGGTTAGGGTTAGGGTTAGTTTTATGGTTAGATGTTAGGTTTAGGTTTAGGGTTATTGTTAGGGTTTGGGTTAGGGTTAGTGTTAGGGTTTGGGTTTCCGTTAGAATTAGGGTTAGCGTTAGGGTTTGTGTTAGGGTTAGGGTTAGAGTTTGAATTAGGTTTAGGGTTAGGGTTAGATTTAGGATTCGGTTTAGGGGTAGTGTTGGGGTTTGGTTTAGGTTTTGGGTTAGGTTTAGAGTTAGGGTTAGGGTTTGGGTTCGGGTTAGAGTTAGGGTTAGGGATAGGGTTTAAGTTAGGGTTAGGGTTAGGGTTAGGGTTAGTGTTAGGGTTTGGGTTAGGGTTAGGGTTAGGATTAGGATTAGGGTTGGGGTAGGGTTTGGGTTTGGGTTAGGGTTAGTGTTAGGGTTAGCTTTTGGGTTAGGGTTAGGGTTAGGGTTAGGGTTAGGGTTTGGGTTAGGGTTAGGGTTAGGGTTAGGGTTTGGGTTAGGGTTAGGGTTAGGGTTAGGATTATGGTTAGGGTTTGTGTTAAGATTAGGGTTCGGGTTTTGGTTAGGGTTAGGGTTAGGGTTAGGGTTAGGGTTAGGGTTAGAACTAGGGTTAGGTTTAGGGTTAGGGTTAGGATAAGGATGAGGGTTAGTGTTATGGTTAGGATTAGGGTTATTATTTGGGTTATGGTTTGGGTTAGGGTTAGGGTTAGGTTTAGGGTTAGGTTTAGGTTTTGGGTTAGGGTTAGGGTTAGGATAAGGATTAGGGTTAGGGTTAGGTTTAGGATTAGGGTTATTATTTGGGTTATGGTTTGAGTTAGGGTTAGGGTTAGTGTTTGGGTTAGTGTTAGAGTTAGGGTTTGAGTTAGGGTTAGGTTTAGGGTTAGGTTAGGGTTTGGGTTAGAGTTAGGGTTAGGGTTAGGTTTTGGGTTTGGTTTAGAGTTAGGGTTAGGTTAGGGTTTGGGATAGAGTTAGGGTTAGGATTAGGGTTATGGTTAGGGTTAGGGTTAGGATTAGGGTTAGGGTTAGGGTTCCGATTAGAGTTAGGTTTAGAGTTTGGGTTTGGCTAAGGGTTAAGGTTAGGGTTAGGGTTAGGGTTAGGGTTAGGGTTAGGAATAGGTTTAGGTTTAAGGTTAGGGTTAGGGTTAGGGTTAGGGTTTGGGTTAGGGTTTAGGGTTAGGGGTTAGGGGTTAAGTTTAGGTTTAGGGTTAGGGTTAGGGATTGGGTTACGTTTAGGGTTAGGTTTAGGGTTAGGTTTAGGTTTTGGGTTAGGGTTAGCGTTAGCGTTTGGGTTAGGGTTAGGGTTAGGTTTAGGGTTAGAGTTAGTGTTAGGGTTAGGGTTTGGTTTAGGATTACGGTTAGGTTTAGGTTTTCGGTTAAGTTTCGGGTTAGGGTTAGGGTTTGCGTTCGGGTTGGGTTAGTGATAGGGTTTTAGTTAGGGTTAGGGTTAGGGTTAGGGTTAGGGTTAGGGTTTGGTTTAGGGTTAGGCTTAGGGTTAGGGTTTGAGTTTGAGTTAGGTTTAGGGTAAGCATTAGGGTTAGGATTAGGGTTAGGGTTATGGTATGGGTTAGGGTTAGGGTTAGGGTTAGGGTTAGTGTTAGGGTTAGGGTTAGGGTTAAGCTCAGGGTTAGGATAAGGATTAGGTTTAGGGTTAGGTTTAGGATTAGGGTTATTATTTGGGTTATGGTTTGAGTTAGGGTTAGGGTTAGTGTTTGGGTTAGTGTTAGAGTTAGGGTTTGAGTTAGGGTTAGGTTTAGGGTTAGGTTAGGGTTTGGGTTTGAGTTAGGGTTAGGGTTAGGGTTTGGGTTTGGTTTAGATTTAGGGTTAGGTTAGGGTTTGGGATAGAGTTAGGGTTAGGGTGAGGTGTTGGATTAGGGGTATGTTTAGGGTTAGGGTTAGGATTAGGGTTAGGGTTAGGGTTCCAATTAGAGGTAGGTTTAGAGTTTGCGTTTGGGTAAGGGTTAAGGTTAGGGTTAGGGTTAGGGTTAGGGTTAGGACTAGGTTTAGGTTTAAGGTTAGGGTTAGGGTTAGGGTTAGGGATTGGGTTAGGGTTTGGGGTTAGGGTTTAGGGGTTAAGTTTAGGTTTAGGGTTAGGGTTAGGGATTGGGTTACGGTTAGGGTTAGGTTTAGGGTTAGGTTTAGGTTTTGGATTAGGGTTAGGGTTAGAGTTTGGGTTAGGGTTAGGGTTAGAATAAGGATGAGGGTTAGGGTTAGTATTAGGGTTATTATTTGGGTTATGGTTTGAGTTAGGGTAAGGGTTAGTGTTTGGGTTAGTGTTAGAGTTAGGGTTTGAGTTAGGGTTAGGTTTAGGGTTAGGTTAGGGTTTGGGTTAGAGTTAGGGTTAGGGTTAGGGTTTGGGTTTGGTTTAGAGTTAGGGTTAGGTTAGGGTTTGGGATAGAGTTAGGGTTAGGATTAGGGTTATGGTTAGGGTTAGGGTTAGGATTAGGGTTAGGGTTAGGGTTCCGATTAGAGTTTGGTTTAGAGTTTGGGTTTGGGTAAGGGTTAAGGTTAGGGTTAGGCTTAGGGTTAGGGTTAGGGTTAGGAATAGGTTTAGGTTTAAGGTTAGGGTTAGGGTTAGGGTTAGGGTTTGGGTTAGGGTTTAGGGTTAGGGTTAGGGTTAGGGTTAGGGTTATTATTTGGGTTTTGGTTTGTGTTAGGGTTAGGGTTAGGGTTTGGGTTACTGTTAGAGTTAGGGTTTGAATAAGAGATAGGTTTAGGGTTAGGTTAGGGTTTGGGTTAGAGTTAGGATTAGGGTTAGGGTTTGTGTTTGGTTTAGAGTTAGGTTTAGGTTAGGGTTTAGGTTAGAGATAGGGTTAGCGTGAGGTGTTGGATTAGGGTTTTGGTTAGGATTAGGGTTAGGTTTAGGGTTAGGGTTAGGGTTCCGATTAGAGTTTGGTTTAGAGTTTGGGTTTGGGTAAGGGTTAAGGTTAGGGTTAGGGTTAGGGTTAGGGTTAGGGTTAGGACTAGGGTTAGGGTTAGGGTTAGGGTTAGGATTAGGGTTAGGGTTTGGGTTTAGGTTTGGGTTATGATTAGGGTAAGTGTTAGGGTTAGGGTTTAGGGTTAGGGTTAGGGTTAGGGTTAGGGTTTCGGTTTGGGTTATGTTTTGGGTTAGGTTTAGGGTTAGGGTTAGGGTTTGGGTTCGGGTTAGGATTAGGGTTAGGATTTGAGTTTGAATTAGGTTTAGGGTTAGCATTAGGGTTCGGGTTAGATTTAGGTTTAGTATTTCAGTTAGGGTTAGGGTTAGGGTTAGGGTTTGGGTTCGGGTTAGGTTTAGGGTTAGGTTTAGGGTTTGATTTAGGGTAAGGGTTAGGGTTAGGGTTAGTGTTAGGGTTTGGGTTAGGGTTAGGGTTAGGACTAGGGTTAGTGTTAGGGTTAGGTTTAGGGTTAGCATTAGGGTTAGGATTAGGGTTAGGGTTAGGGTTTGGGTTAGGCT
>JAJHUQ010000065.1:1487500-1490000 GCA_035773235.1 Eospalax fontanierii | reverse complement strand
GGGTTATTATTTGGGTTATGGTTTGAGTTAGGGTTAGGGTTAGTGTTTGGGTTAGTGTTAGAGTTAGGGTTTGAGTTAGGGTTAGGTTTAGGGTTAGGTTAGGGTTTGGGTTTGAGTTAGGGTTAGGGTTAGGGTTTGGGTTTGGTTTAGATTTAGGGTTAGGTTAGGGTTTGGGATAGAGTTAGGGTTAGGGTGAGGTGTTGGATTAGGGGTATGTTTAGGGTTAGGGTTAGGATTAGGGTTAGGGTTAGGGTTCCAATTAGAGGTAGGTTTAGAGTTTGCGTTTGGGTAAGGGTTAAGGTTAGGGTTAGGGTTAGGGTTAGGGTTAGGACTAGGTTTAGGTTTAAGGTTAGGGTTAGGGTTAGGGTTAGGGATTGGGTTAGGGTTTGGGGTTAGGGTTTAGGGGTTAAGTTTAGGTTTAGGGTTAGGGTTAGGGATTGGGTTACGGTTAGGGTTAGGTTTAGGGTTAGGTTTAGGTTTTGGATTAGGGTTAGGGTTAGAGTTTGGGTTAGGGTTAGGGTTAGAATAAGGATGAGGGTTAGGGTTAGTATTAGGGTTATTATTTGGGTTATGGTTTGAGTTAGGGTAAGGGTTAGTGTTTGGGTTAGTGTTAGAGTTAGGGTTTGAGTTAGGGTTAGGTTTAGGGTTAGGTTAGGGTTTGGGTAAGAGTTAGGGTTAGGGTTAGGGTTTGGGTTTGGTTTAGAGTTAGGGTTAGGTTAGGGTTTGGGATAGAGTTAGGGTTAGGATTAGGGTTATGGTTAGGGTTAGGGTTAGGATTAGGGTTAGGGTTAGGGTTCCGATTAGAGTTAGGTTTAGAGTTTGGGTTTGGCTAAGGGTTAAGGTTAGGGTTAGGGTTAGGGTTAGGGTTAGGGTTAGGAATAGGTTTAGGTTTAAGGTTAGGGTTAGGGTTAGGGTTAGGGTTTGGGTTAGGGTTTAGGGTTAGGGGTTAGGGGTTAAGTTTATGTTTAGGGTTAGGGTTAGGGATTGGGTTACGTTTAGGGTTAGGTTTAGGGTTAGGTTTAGGTTTTGGGTTAGGGTTAGCGTTAGCGTTTGGGTTAGGGTTAGGGTTAGGTTTAGGGTTAGAGTTAGTGTTAGGGTTAGGGTTTGGTTTAGGATTACGGTTAGGTTTAGGTTTTCGGTTAAGTTTCGGGTTAGGGTTAGGGTTTGCGTTCGGGTTGGGTTAGTGATAGGGTTTTAGTTAGGGTTAGGGTTAGGGTTAGGGTTAAGGTTAGGGTTTGGGTTAGGGTTAGGCTTAGGGTTAGGGTTTGAGTTTGAGTTAGGTTTAGGGTTAGCATTAGGGTTAGGAGTAGGGTTAGGGTTATGGTATGGGTTAGGGTTAGGTTTAGGGTTAGGGTTAGTGTTAGGGTTATGGTTTGAGTTAGGGTTAGGGTTAGTGTTTGGGTTAGTGTTAGAGTTAGGGTTTGAGTTAGGGTTAGGTTTAGGGTTAGGTTAGGGTTTGGGTTTGAGTTAGGGTTAGGGTTAGGGTTTGGGTTTGGTTTAGATTTAGGGTTAGGTTAGGGTTTGGGATAGAGTTAGGGTTAGGGTGAGGTGTTGGATTAGGGTTATGTTTAGGGTTAGGGTTAGGATTAGGGTTAGGGTTAGGGTTCCAATTAGAGGTAGGTTTAGAGTTTGCGTTTGGGTAAGGGTTAAGGTTAGGGTTAGGGTTAGGGTTAGGGTTAGGACTAGGTTTAGGTTTAAGGTTAGGGTTAGGGTTAGGGTTAGGGCTTGGGTTAGGGTTTGGGGTAAGGGGTAAGGGGTTAAGTTTAGGTTTAGGGTTAGGGTTAGGGATTGGGTTACGGTTAGGGTTAGGTTTAGGGTTAGGTTTAGGTTTTGGATTAGGGTTAGGGTTAGAGTTTGGGTTAGGGTTAGGGTTAGGGTTAGGGTTAGAGTTAGTGTTAGGGTTACGGTTTGGTTTAGGATTACGGTTAGGTTTAGGTTTTCGGTTAAGTTTCGGGTAGGGTTAGGGTTTGCGTTCGGGTTGGGTTAGTGATAGGGTTTTAGTTAGGGTTAGGGTTAGGGTTAGGTTTAGGGTTAGGGTTTGGGTTAGGGTTAGGCTTAGGGTTAGGGTTTGAGTTTGAGTTAGGTTTAGGGTTAGCATTAGGGTTAGGATAGGGTTAGGGTTAGGGTTTGGGTTAGGGTTAGGGTTAGGGTTAGGGTTAGGGTTAGTGTTAGGGTTAGGGTTAGGGTTAGGGTTAGGGTTTGGGTTCGGGTTGCGTTAGTGTTAGGGTTTTAGTTAGGGTTAGGATTAGGGTTAGGGTTTGGTTTAGGGTTTGGTTTAGGGTTAGGCTTAGGGTTAGGGTTTGAGTTTGAGTTAGGTTTAGGGTTAGCATTAGGGTTAGGATTAGGGTTAGTGTTAGGGTTTGGGTTAGGGTTAGGGTTAGAGATAGGGTTAGTGTTAGGGTTAGGGTTAGGGTTAGGGTTAGGGTTTGGGTTCCTGTTGGGTTAGTGTTAGGGTTTTAGTTAGGGTTAGGGTTAGGGTTAGGGTTTGGTTTAGGGTTAG
>JAJHUQ010000065.1:1467500-1482500 GCA_035773235.1 Eospalax fontanierii | reverse complement strand
GGGTTAGGGTTTATGTTAAGATTATGGTTTCTGTGTGGATTAGGGTTAGGGTTAGGGTTTGGATTAAGGTTACGTTTAGGGTTAGGGTTTGTGTTAAGGTCAGGGTTAGGCTTAGGAGTAGGGTTAGGGTTTAGGTTTTCGGTTAGGGTTAGTGTTAGGGTTAGTGTTAGGATTAGGGTTTGGGTTAGGATTTAGGTTTGGTTAGGTTTAGGGTTAGGGTTAGGGTTAGGGTTATGGTTAGGGTTAGCGTTAGGGTTAGGGTTAGGGTTAGGGTTAGCGTTAGGTTTAGGGTTAGGGTTTGGATTTGGGTTAGGGTTTGGGTTAGGGTTAGGGTTTGGGTTAGGGTTAGGGTTAGGGTTAGGGTAAGGATTTGGGTTAGGCTTAGGGTTACGGTTCGGGTTTGGGTTAGAGTTATGGTGAGGGTTAGGGGTTGGGTTAGGGTTAGGGTTAGGCTTAGGATTAGGATTAGGGTTTGTGTTAAGATTACTGTTTGGGTTTGGCTTAGGGTTAGGGTTTGGGTTTTAGTTAGAATTAGGGTTAGTGTTATGGTTAGGGTTAGGGTTAGAGTTAGGGTTAGGGTTAAGTTTAGGGTTAGGTTTAGGTTTTGGTTTAGGGTTAGGGTTAGGATTAGAATTAGTGTTAGGATTAGGGTTAGGGTTAGGGTTAGGGTTAGGATAAGGATGAGGGTTAGGGTTAGGGTTAGGATTAGGGTTAGGGTTAGAGTTTGTGTTTGGGTTAGGGTTAGGGTTAGGGTTAGGGTTTGCGTTTGGTTTAGAGTTAGGGTTAAGTTAGGGTTTGGGTTAAAGTTAGGGTTCGGGTGAGGTGTTGGATTAGGGTTATGGTTAGGGTTAGGGTTAGGATTAGGGTTAGGGTTAGGGTTCCGATTAGAGTTAGGTTTAGAGTTTGTGTTTGGGTAAGGCTTAAGGTTAGTGCTAGTGTTAGGGTTAGGGTTAGGGTTAGGGTTAGGACTAGGATTAGGGTTAGGGTTAGGTTTAGATTTAGGGTTAGGGTTTCGGTTTGGGTTATGTTTTGGGTTAGGTTTAGGGTTAGGGTTAGGGTTTGGGTTCGGGTTAGGAATAGGGTTAGGGTGTGAGTTTGAATTAGGTTTAGGGTTAGCATTAGGGTTATGGTTAGGTTTAGGATTAGGGTTTCAGTTAAGGTTAGGGTTAGGGTTAGGGTTTGGTTTCGGGTTAGGGTTAGGGATAGGGTTAGGGTTTGATTTAGGGTTAGGGTTAGGGTTAGGTTTAGTGTTAGGGTTTGGGTTAGGGTTAGGGTTAGGACTAGGGTTAGTGTTAGGGTTAGGTTTAGGGTTTAGCATTAGGGTTAGGATTAGGGTTAGGGTTAGGGTTTGGGTTAGGGTTAGGGTTAGGGTTAAGGTTAGGGTTAGGGTTAGGGTTTGGGTTAGGGTTAGGGTTAGGGTTAGTGTTTGGGTTAGGTTTAGGGTTGGAGTTAGGATTAGGGTTAGGGTTTGTGTTAAAATTAGGGTTTGGTTTTGTGTTAGGGTTAGGGTTAGGGTTAGGGTTAGGTTTAGGGGTAGGTTTAGAATTAGGGTTAGGGTTAGGATTAGGGTTAGGATAAGGATGAGGGTTAAGGTTAGGGTTAGGATTAGGGTTATTATTTGGGTTATGATTTGGGTTAGTGTTAGGGTTAGGGTTTGGGCTAGTGTTAGAGTTAGGGTTTGAGTTAGGGTTAGGTTTACGGTCAGGTTAGGGTTTGGGTTAGAGTTAGGGTTAGGGTTACGGTGTGGGTTTGGTTTAGAGTTAGGGTTAGGTAAGGATTGGGGTTAGAGCTAGGGTTAGGGTGAGGTGTTGGATTAGGGTTATGGTTAGGGTTAAGGTTAGGATTAGGGTTGGGGTTAGGGTTCCGATTAGAGTTATGTTTAGAGTTTTGGTTTGGGTAAGGGTTAAGGTTAGGTTTAGTGTTAGGATTAGGGTTAGGGTTTGAGTTTGAATTAGGTTTAGGGTTAGCATTAGGGTTAGGGTTAGGTTTAGGATAATTATTTCAGTTAGGGTTAGGGTTAGTGTTAGGGTTTGGGTTCGGGTTTGGGTTAGGGTTAGGGTTAGGGTTTGATTTAGGGTTAGGGTTAGGCTTAGGGTTAGTGTAAGGGTTTGGGTTAGGGTTAGGTTTAGGACTAGGGTTAGTGTTAGGGTTAGGTTTAGGGTTAGCATTAGGGTTAGCATTAGGGTTAGGGTTAGGTTTAGGATAAGTATTTCAGTTAGGGTTAGGGTTAGGGTTAGGGTTTGGGTTCGGGTTAGGGTTAGGGTTAGGATTAGGGTTAAGTTTTGTGTTAAGATTAGGGTTTGGGTTTGGGTTAGGGTTAGGGTGAGGGTTAGGTTTAGGGTTAGAATTAGGGTTAGGGTTAGGGTTAGGGTTAGGATAAGGATGAGGGTTAGTGTCAGGGTTAGGATTAGAGTTATTATTTGGGTTATGGTGTGGGTTAGGGTTAGGGTTACGGTTTGGGTTAGTGTTAGAGTGAGGGTTTGAGTTAGGGTTAGGTTTAGGGTTAGGTTAGGGTTTGGGTTAGAGTTAGAGTTAGGGTTGGGGGTTTGGGTTTGGTTTAGAGTTAGGTTTAGGTTAGGGTTTGGGTTAGAGTTTGGGTTAGGGTGAGGTGTTGAATTAGGGTTATGGTTAGGGTTAGGGTTAGGATTAGGGTTAGGTTTAGGGTTCCGATTACAGTTTGGTTTAGAGTTTGGTTTTGGGTAAGGGTTAAGGTTAGGGTTAGGGTTAGGGTTAGGGTTAGGGTTAGGACTAGGGTTAGGGTTAGGGTTAGGGTTAGGATTAGGGTTAGGGTTTGGGTTTAGGTTTGGGTTATGATTAGGGTAAGTGTTAGGGTTAGGGTTTAGGGTTAGGGTTAGGGTTAGGGTTAGGGTTAGGCTTCTGATTAGAGTTAGGTTTAGAGTTTGGGTTTGGGTAAGGGTTAAGGTTAGGGTTAGGGTTACGGTTAGGGTTAGGGATAGGACTAGGATTAGGGTTAGGTTTAGGGTTAGGATTAGGGTTAGGGTTTGTGTTTAGGTTCGGGTTATGGTTAGGGTAAGTGTTAGGGTTAGGGTTTAGGGTTAGGTTTAGGGTTAGGTTTAGGGTTTCGGTTTGGGTTATATTTTGGGTTAGGTTTAGGGTTAGGGTTAGGGTTTGGGTTCGGGTTAGGATTAGGGTTAGCGTTTGAGTTTGAATTAGGTTTAGGGTTAGCATTAGGGTTAGGGTTAGGTTTAGGATTAGTGTTTCAGTTAGGGTTAGGGTTAGGTTAAGTTTAGGGTTAGGGTTAGGTTTAGGGTTTGATTTAGGGTTAGGGTTAGGGTTAGGTTTAGTGTTAGGGTTTCGCTTAGGGTTAGGGTTACGACTAGGGTTAGGGTTAGGTTTAGGGTTAGCATTAGTTTTAGGATTAGGGTTAGGGTTAGGGTTTGGGTTTGGGTTAGGGTTAGGGTTAGGGTTAGTGTTTGGGTTAGGGTTATGGTTAGGGTTAACGTTTGAGTTAGGGTTACGGTTAGGGTTAGGATTAGGGTTAGGGTTTGTGTTAAGATTAGGGTTTGGTTTAGGGTTAGGGTAGGGTTTGGGTTAAAGTTACGTTTAGGGTTAGGTTTTGTTTTAGTGTTAGGGTTAGGGTTAGGATTAGGTTAAGGGTTTAGGTTATCAGTTAGGTTTAGTGAAAGGGTTAGGGTTATGATTAGAGTTTGAGTTAGGATTTAGGTTTGGTTAGGTTTAGGGTTAGGGTTAGGGTTATGGTTAGGATTAGCTTTACGTTTAGGGTTAGGGTTATGGTTAGGGTTAGCGTTAGGGTTAGGGTTAGGGTTAGGGTTCCGATTAGAGTTAGGTTTAGAGTTTGGGTTTGGGTAAGGGTTAAGGTTAGGGTTAGGGTTAGGGTTAGGTTTAGGGTTAGGACTAGGATTAAGGTTAGGGTTAGGGTTAGGATTAGGGTTAGGGTTTGGGTTTAGGTTTGGGTTATGGTTAGGGTAAGTGTTAGGGTTACAGTTTAGGGTTAGGGTTAGGGTTACGGTTACGGTTTCGGTTTGGGTTATGTTTTGGGCTAGGTTTAGGGTTAGTGTTAGGGTTTGGGTTCGGGTTAGGATTAGGGTTAGGGTTTGAGTTTGAATTAGGTTTAGGGTTAGCATTACGGTTAGGGTTAGGTTTAGGATTAGTGTTTCAGTTAGGGTTAGGTTTAGGGTTAAAGTTAGGCTTAGGGTTAGGTTTAGGGTTTGATTTAGGCTTAGGGTTAGGGTTAGGGTTAGTGTTAGGGTTAGGGTTAGGGTTAGGGTTAGGACAAGAGTTAGTGTTAGGGTTAGGTTTAGGGTTAGCATTAGGGTTAGGGTTTGGGTTAGGGTTAGGGTTAGGGTTAAGGTTAGGGTTAGGTTTAGGGTTATGGTTTGGGTTAGGGTTAGGGTTAGGGTTAGGGTTAGGGTTAGGGTTAGGGTTAGGGTTAGGGTTAGGGTTAGGGTTAGGACTAGGGTTAGTGTTAGGGTTAGGTTTAGGGTTAGCATTAGGGTTAGGATTAGGGTTAGGGTTAGGTTTTGGGTTAGGGTTAGTTCGGGTTTGGGTTAGGGTTAGGGTTAGGACTAGGGTTAGCATTAGGGTTAGGATTAGGGTTAGGGTTAGTGTAAGGGTTTGGGTTAGGGTTAGGGTTAGGACTAGGGTAGTGGTAGGGTTAGGTTTAGGGTTAGCATTAGGGTTAGGATTAGGGTTAGGGTTAGGGTTTGGGTTAGGTTTAGGGTTAGGGTTAGGGTTAGGGTTACGGTTAGGGTTAGGGTTAGGGTTAGGGTTTGATTTAGGGTTAGGGTTATGCTTAGGGTTAGTGTAAGGGTTTGGGTTAGGGTTAGGGTTAGGACTAGGGTTAGTGTTAGGGTTAGGTTTAGGGTTAGCATTAGGGTTAGGATTAGGGTTAGGGTTAGGGTTTGGGTTAGGTTTAGGGTTAGGGTTAGGGTTAGGGTTAGGGTTAGGGTTTGGGTTTGGTTTAGAGTTAGGTTTAGGTTAGGGTTTGGGTTAGAGTTAGGGTTAGTGTGAGGTGTTGGATTAGGGTTATGGTTAGGGTTAGGGTTAGGATTAGGGTTAGGGTTAGGCTTCCGATTAGAGTTAGGTTTAGAGTTTGGGTTTGGGTAAGGGTTAAGGTTAGGGTTAGGATTCCGGTTAGGGTTAGGGATAGGACTATGATTAGGGTTAGGTTTAGGGTTAGGATTAGGGTTAGGGTTTGTGTTTAGGTTTGGGTTATGGTTAGGGTAAGTGTTAGGGTTAGGGTTTTGGTTAGGTTTAGGGTTAGGGTTAGGGTTTCGGTTTGGGTTATATTTTGGGTTAGGTTTAGGTTTAGGGTTAGGGTTTGGGTTCGGGTTAGGATTAGGGTTAGGGTTTGAGTTTGAATTAGGTTTAGGGTTAGCATTAGGGTTAGGGTTAGGTTTAGGATTAGTGTTTCAGTTAGGGTTAGGGTTAGGTTAAGGTTAGGGTTAGGGTTAGGTTTAGGGTTTGATTTAGGTTTAGGGTTAGGGTTAGGGTTAGTGTTAGGGTTTGGGTTAGGGTTAGGGTTACGACTAGGGTTAGGGTTAGGTTTAGGGTTAGCATTAGTTTTAGGATTAGGGTTAGGGTTAGGGTTTGGGTTTGGGTTAGGGTTATGGTTAGGGTTAGGGTTTGGGTTAGGGTTAGGGTTAGGTTTAACGTTTGAGTTAGGGTTACGGTTAGGGTTAGGATTAGGGTTAGGGTTTGTGTTAAGATTAGGGTTTGGTTTAGGGTTAGGGTTACGGTTTGGTTTAAAGTTACGTTTAGGCTTAGGTTTTGTTTTAGGGTTAGGGTAAGGGTTAGGATTAGGTTTAGGGTTAAGGTTTTCGGTTAGGTTTAGTGTTAGGGTTAGGGTTATGATTAGGGTTTGGGTTAGGGTTTAGGTTTGTTTAGGTTTAGGGTTAGGGTTAGGGTTATGGTTAGGTTTAGCTTTACGGTTAGGATTAGGGTTATGGCTAGGGTTAGCGTTAGGGTTAGGGTTAGGGTTAGGGTTCCGATTAGAGTTAGGTTTAGAGTTTGGGTTTGGGTAAGGGTTAAGGTTAGGGTTAGGGTTAGGGTTAGGGTTAGGGTTAGGACTAGGATTAGGGTTAGGGTTAGGGTTAGGGTTCGGTTTAGGGTTAGAATTATGGTTAGGGTTAAGGTTAGGATAAGGATGAGGGTTAAGGTTAGGGTTAGGATTAGGGTTATTATTTGGTTTGTGGTTTGGGTTAGTGTTAGGGTTAGGGTTTGGGTTAGTGTTAGAGTGAGGGTTTGAGTTAGGGTTAGGTTTAGGGTTAGGTTAGGGTTAGGGTTAGAGTTAGGGTTAGGGTTAGGGTTAGGGTTAGGGTTAGAGTTACGGTTAGGGTGAGGTGTTGGATTAGGTTTATGGTTAGGGTTAGGGTTAGGATTAGGGTTAGGGTTAGGGTTCTGATTAGAGTTATGTATAGAGTTTGGGTTTGGGTAAGGGTTAAGGTTAGGTTTAGTGTTAGGATACGGTTAGGGTTTGAGTTTGAATTAGGTTTAGGGTTAGCATTAGGGTTAGGGTTAGGTTTAGGATAAGTATTTCAGTTAGGGTTAGGGTTAGGGTTAGGGTTTGGGTTCGGGTTACGGTTAGGGTAAGGGTTAGGGTTTGATTTAGGGTTAAGGTTAGGCTTAGGGTTAGTGTAAGGGTTTGGATTAGGGTTAGGGTTAGGACTAGGGTTAGTGTTAGGGTTAGGTTTAGGGTTAGCATTAGTGTTAGGATTAGGTTTAGGGTTAGGGTTTGGGTTAGGGGTAGGGTTTGGGTTAGGGTTAGGTTTAGGGTTAGGGTTTGGGTTAGGGTTAGGGTTAGGGTTAGGATTAGGGTTAGGGTTTGTGTTAAGATTAGGGTTTGGGTTTGGGTTAGGTTTAGGGTTAGGGTTAGGGTTAGGGTTAGGGTAAGAATTAGGGTTAGGGTAAGGGTTAGGGTTAGGATAAGGTTGAGGTTTAGTGTTAGGTTTAGGATTAGCGTTATTATTTGGGAAATGTTTTGGGTTAGGGTTCGGGTTACGGTTTGGTTTAGTGTTAGAGTGAGGGCTTGAGTTAGGGTTAGGTTTAGGGTTAGGTTAGGGTTTGGGTTAGAGTTAGGGTTAGGGTTAGGGATTGGGTTTGGTTGAGAGTTAGGTTTAGGTTAGGGTTTTGGTTAGAGTTAGGGTTAGGGTGAGGTGTTGGATTAGGGTTATGGTTAGGGTTAGGGTTAGGATTAGGGTTAGGGTTAGGGTTCCGATTAGAGTTAGGTTTAGAATTTGGGTTTGGGTAAGGGTTAAAGTTAGGGTTAGGGTTATGGTTAGGGTTAGGGATAGGACTAGGATTAGGGTTAGGTTTAGGGTTAGGATTAGGGTTAGGGTTTGTGTTTAGGTTTGGGTTATGGTTAGGGTACGTGTTAGGTTTAGGCTTTAGGGTTTGGTTTAAGGTTAGGGTTAGGGTTAGGGTTAGTGTTAGGGTTAGGGTTAGGGTTTCGGTTTGGGTTATATTTTCGCTTAGGTTTAGGGTTAGGGTTATGGTTTGGTTTCGGTTTAGGATTAGGGTTAGGGTTTGAGTTTGAATTAGGTTTAGGGTTAGCATTAGGGTTAGGGTTAGGTTTAGGATAAGTATTTCAGTTAGGGTTAGGGTTAGGGTTAGGGTTTGGGTTCGGGTTAGGGTTAGGGTTAGGGTTAGGGTTTGATTTAGGGTTAGGGTTAGGCTTAGGGTTAGTGTAAGGGTTTGGGTTAGGGTTAGGGTTAGGACTAGGGTTAGTGTTAGGGTTAGGTTTAGGGTTAGCATTAGGGTTAGGATTAGGGTTAGGGTTAGGGTTTGGGTTATGTTTAGGGTTAGGGTTAGGGTTAGGGTTAGGGTTAGGGTTTGGGTTTGGTTTAGAGTTAGGTTTAGGTTAGGGTTTGGGTTAGAGTTAGGGTTAGGGTGAGGTGTTGGATTAGGGTTATGGTTAGGGTTAGGGTTAGGATTAGGGTTAGGGTTAGGCTTCCGATTAGAGTTAGGTTTAGAGTTTGGGTTTGGGTAAGGGTTAAGGTTAAGGTTAGGGTTACAGTTAGGGTTAGGGATAGGACTAGGATTAGGGTTAGGTTTAGGGTTAGGATTAGGGTTAGGGTTTGTGTTTAGGTTTGGGTTATGGTTAGGGTAAGTGTTAGGGTTAGGGTTTAGGGTTAGGTTTAGGGTTAGGGTTAGGGTTTCGGTTTGGGTTATATTTTGGGTTAGGTTTAGGTTTAGGGTTAGGGTTTGGGTTCGTGTTAGGATTAGGGTTAGGGTTTGAGTTTGAATTAGGTTTAGGGTTAGCATTAGGGTTAGGGTTAGGTTTAGGATTAGTGTTTCATTTAGGGTTAGGGTTAGGTTAGGGTTAGGGTTAGGGTTAGGTTTAGGGTTGGATTTAGGGTTAGGGTTAGGGTTAGTGTTAGTGTTAGGGTTTGGGTTAGGGTTAGGGTTACGACTAGGGTTAGGGTTAGGTTTAGGGTTAGCATTAGTTTTAGGATTAGTTTTAGGGTTAGGGTTTGGGTTTGGGTAGGGTTAGGGTTAGGGTTAGGGTTTGGGTTAGGGTTAGGGTTAGGGTTAACGTTTGAGTTAGGGTTACGGTTAGGGTTAGGATTAGGGTTAGGGTTTGTGTTAAGATTAGGGTTTGGTTTAGGGTTAGGGTTAGGGTTTGGGTTAAAGTTACGTTTAGGGTTAGGTTTTGTTTTAGGGTTAGGGTTAGGGTTAGGATTAGGTTTAGGGTTTAGGTTTTCGGTTAGGTTTAGTGTTAGGGTTAGGGTTATGATTAGGGTTTGGGTTAGGGTTTAGGTTTGTTTAGGTTTAGGGTTAGGGTTAGGGTTATGGTTAGGTTTAGCTTTACGGTTAGGGTTAGGGTTATGGTTAGGGTTAGCGTTAGGGTTAGGGTTAGGGTTAGGGTTCCGATTAGAGATAGGTTTAGAGTTTGGGTTTGGGTAAGGGGTAAGGTTAGATTTAGGGTTAGGGTTAGGGATAGGATTAGGGTTAGGGTTTGGGTTTAGGTTTGGGTTATGGTTAGGGTAAGTGTTAGGGTTACAGTTTAGGGTTAGGGTTAGGGTTAGGGTTAGGGTTTCGGTTTGGGTTATGTTTTGGGCTAGGTTTAGGGTTAGGGTTAGGGTTAGGGTTTGGGTTCGGGTTAGGATTAGGGTTAGGGTTTGAGTTTGAATTAGGTTTAGAGTTAGCATTAGGGTTAGAGTTAGGTTTAGGATTAGTGTTTCAGTTAGGGTTAGGGTTAGGGTTAAGGTTAGGGTTAGGGTTATGTTTAGGGTTTGATTTATGGTTAGGGTTAGGGTTAGTGTTAGGGTTTGGGTTAGGGTTATGGTTACGACTAGGGTTAGTGTTAGGGTTAGATTAGGGTTAGCATTAGGGTTAGGATTAGGGTTAGGGTTAGGGTTTGGGTTAGGGTTAGGGTTAGGGTTAGGGTTAGGGTTATGGTTAGGGTTAGGGTTTGGGTTAGGGTTAGGGTTAGGGTTAGTGTTTGGTTTAGGTTTAGGGTTGGAGTTAGGATTAGGGTTAGGGTTTGTGTTAAAATTAGGGTTTGGTTAGTGTTAGGGTTAGGGTTAGGTTTAGGGTTAGGGTTAGGGTTAGGGTTTGGGTTAGGGTTAGGGTTACGACTAGGGTTAGGGTTAGGTTTAGGGTTAGCATTAGTTTTAGGATTAGGGTTAGGGTGAGGGTTTGGGTTTGGGTTAGAGTTAGGGTTAGGTTTAGGGTTTGGGTTTGGGTTAGAGTTAGGGTTAGGGTTAGGGTTTGGGTTAGGGTTATGGTTAGGGTTAGTGTTAGGGTTAGGGTTTGCGGTTAGGGTTAGGGTTAGGGTTAGGGTTTCGGTTTGGGTTATGTTTTGGGTTAGGTTTATGGTTAGAGTTAGGGTTTGGCTTCGGGTTAGGAATAGGGTTATGGTTTGAGTTTGAATTAGGTTTAGGGTTAGCATTAGGGTTAGGGTTAGGTTTAGGATTTGTGTTTCAGTAAGGGTTAGGGTTAGGTTAAGGTTAGGGTTAGGGTTAGATTTAGGGTTTGATTTAAGTTTAGGGTTAGGGTTAGGGTTAGTGTTTGGGTTAGGTTTAGGTTTGGAGTTAGGATTAGGGTTAGGGTTTGTGTTAAAATTAGGGTTTGAGTTTGTGTTAGGGTTAGGGTTAGGGTTAGGGTTAGGGTTAAGTTTAGAATTAGGGTTAGGATAAGGATGAGGGTTAAGGTTAGGGTTAGGATTAGGGTTATTATTTGGGTTGTGGTTTGGGTTAGTGTTAGGGTTAGGGTTTGGGTTAGGGTTAGGGTTAGGACTAGAGTTAGTGTTAGGGTTAGGTTTAGGGTTAGCATTAGGGTTAGGGTTTGGGTTAGGGTTAGGGTTAGGGTTAAGGTTAGGGTTAGGTTTAGGGTTATGGTTTGGGTTAGGTTTAGGGTTATGGTTTGGGTTAGGGTTAGGGTTAGGGTTAGGGTTAGGGTTAGGGTTAGGGTTAGGGTTAGGACTAGGGTTAGTGTTAGGGTTAGGTTTAGGGTTAGCATTAGGGTTAGGATTAGGGTTAGGGTTAGGTTTTGGGTTAGGGTTAGTTCGGGTCTGGGTTAGGGTTAGGGTTAGGACTAGGGTTAGCATTAGGGTTAGGATTAGGGTTAGGGTTAGTGTAAGGGTTTGGGTTAGGGTTAGGGTTAGGACTAGGTTAGTGTTAGGGTTAGGTTTAGGGTTAGCATTAGGGTTAGGATTAGGGTTAGGGTTAGGGTTTGGGTTAGGTTTAGGGTTAGGGTTAGGGTTAGGGTTACGGTTAGGGTTAGGGTTAGGGTTAGGGTTTGATTTAGGGTTAGGGTTATGCTTAGGGTTAGTGTAAGGGTTTGGGTTAGGGTTAGGGTTAGGACTAGGGTTAGTGTTAGGGTTAGGTTTAGGGTTAGCATTAGGGTTAGGATTAGGGTTAGGGTTAGGGTTTGGGTTAGGTTTAGGGTTAGGGTTAGGGTTAGGGTTAGGGTTAGGGTTAGGGTTTGGGTTTGGTTTAGAGTTAGGTTTAGGTTAGGGTTTGGGTTAGAGTTAGGGTTAGGGTGAGGTGTTGGATTAGGGTTATGGTTAGGGTTAGGGTTAGGATTAGGGTTAGGGTTAGGCTTCCGTTTAGAGTTAGGTTTAGAGTTTGGGTTTGGGTAAGGGTTAAGGTTAGGGTTAGGATTCCGGTTAGGGTTAGGGATAGGACTATGATTAGGGTTAGGTTTAGGGTTAGGATTAGGGTTAGGGTTTGTGTTTAGGTTTGGGTTATGGTTAGGGTAAGTGTTAGGGTTAGGGTTTAGGTTAGGTTTAGGGTTAGGGTTAGGGTTTCGGTTTGGGTTATATTTTGGGTTAGGTTTAGGTTTAGGGTTAGGGTTTGGGTTCGGGTTAGGATTAGGGTTAGGGTTTGAGTTTGAATTAGGTTTAGGGTTAGCATTAGGGTTAGGGTTAGGTTTAGGATTAGTGTTTCAGTTAGGGTTAGGGTTAGGTTAAGGTTAGGGTTAGGGTTAGGTTTAGGGTTTGATTTAGGTTTAGGGTTAGGGTTAGGGTTAGTGTTAGGGTTTGGGTTAGGGTTAGGGTTACGACTAGGGTTAGGGTTAGGTTTAGGGTTAGCATTAGTTTTAGGATTAGGGTTAGGGTTAGGGTTTGGGTTTGGGTTCGGGTTATGGTTAGGGTTAGTGTTAGGGTTAGGGTTTAGGGTTAGGTTTTAGGGTTAGGTTTAGGGTTTCGGTTTGGGTTATATTTTGGGTTAGGTTTAGGGTTAGGGTTAGGGTTTGGGTTCGGGTTAGGATTAGGGTTAGGGTTTGAGTTTGAATTAGGTTTAGGGTTAGCATTAGGGTTAGGGTTAGGTTTAGGATTAGTGTTTCAGTTAGGGTTAGGGTTAGGTTAAGTTTAGGGTTAGGGTTAGGTTTAGGGTTTGATTTAGGGTTAGGGTTAGGGTTAGGTTTAGTGTTAGGGTTTCGCTTAGGGTTAGGGTTACGACTAGGGTTAGGGTTAGGTTTAGGGTTAGCATTAGTTTTAGGATTAGGGTTAGGGTTAGGGTTTGGGTTTGGGTTAGGGTTAGGGTTAGGGTTAGTGTTTGGGTTAGGGTTATGGTTAGGGTTAACGTTTGAGTTAGGGTTACGGTTAGGGTTAGGATTAGGGTTAGGGTTTGTGTTAAGATTAGGGTTTGGTTTAGGGTTAGGGTAGGGTTTGGGTTAAAGTTACGTTTAGGGTTAGGTTTTGTTTTAGTGTTAGGGTTAGGGTTAGGATTAGGTTTAGGGTTTAGGTTTTCAGTTAGGTTTAGTGATAGGGTTAGGGTTATGATTAGAGTTTGAGTTAGGATTTAGGTTTGGTTAGGTTTAGGGTTAGGGTTAGGGTTATGGTTAGGATTAGCTTTACGTTTAGGGTTAGGGTTATGGTTAGGGTTAGCGTTAGGGTTAGGGTTAGGGTTAGGGTTCCGATTAGAGTTAGGTTTAGAGTTTGGGTTTGGGTAAGGGTTAAGGTTAGGGTTAGGGTTAGGGTTAGGTTTAGGGTTAGGACTAGGATTAAGGTTAGGGTTAGGGTTAGGATTAGGGTTAGGGTTTGGGTTTAGGTTTGGGTTATGGTTAGGGTAAGTGTTAGGGTTACAGTTTAGGGTTAGGGTTAGGGTTAGGGTTAGGGTTTCGGTTTGGGTTATGTTTTGGGCTAGGTTTAGGGTTAGGGTTAGGGTTTGGGTTCGGGTTAGGATTAGGGTTAGGGTTTGAGTTTGAATTAGGTTTAGGGTTAGCATTAGGGTTAGGGTTAGGTTTAGGATTAGTGTTTCAGTTAGGGTTAGGTTTAGGGTTAAAGTTAGGCTTAGGGTTAGGTTTAGGGTTTGATTTAGGCTTAGGGTTAGGGTTAGGGTTAGTGTTAGGGTTTGGGTTAGGGTTAGGGTTAGGACTAGAGTTAGTGTTAGGGTTAGGTTTAGGGTTAGCATTAGGGTTAGGGTTTGGGTTAGGGTTAGGGTTAGGGTTAAGGTTGGGGTTAGGTTTAGGGTTATGGTTTGGGTTAGGGTTAGGGTTAGGGTTAGGGTTAGGGTTAGGGTTAGGGTTAGGGTTAGGGTTAGGGTTAGGACTAGGGTTAGTGTTAGGGTTAGGTTTAGGGTTAGCATTAGGGTTAGGATTAGGGTTAGGGTTAGGTTTTGGGTTAGGGTTAGTTCGGGTTTGGGTTAGGGTTAGGGTTAGGCCTAGGGTTAGCATTAGGGTTAGGATTAGGGTTAGGGTTAGTGTAAGGGTTTGGGTTAGGGTTAGGGTTAGGACTAGGTTAGTGTTAGGGTTAGGTTTAGGGTTAGCATTAGGGTTAGGATTAGGGTTAGGGTTAGGGTTTGGGTTAGGTTTAGGGTTAGGGTTAGGGTTAGGGTTACGGTTAGGGTTAGGGTTAGGGTTAGGGTTTGATTTAGGGTTAGGGTTATGCTTAGGGTTAGTGTAAGGGTTTGGGTTAGGGTTAGGGTTAGGACTAGGGTTAGTGTTAGGGTTAGGTTTAGGGTTAGCATTAGGGTTAGGATTAGGGTTAGGGTTAGGGTTTGGGTTAGGTTTAGGGTTAGGGTTAGGGTTAGGGTTAGGGTTAGGGTTTGGGTTTGGTTTAGAGTTAGGTTTAGGTTAGGGTTTGGGTTAGAGTTAGGGTTAGGGTGAGGTGTTGGATTAGGGTTATGGTTAGGGTTAGGGTTAGGATTAGGGTTAGGGTTAGGCTTCCGATTAGAGTTAGGTTTAGAGTTTGGGTTTGGGTAAGGGTTAAGGTTAGGGTTAGGATTCCGTTTAGGGTTAGGGATAGGACTATGATTAGGGTTAGGTTTAGGGTTAGGATTAGGGTTAGGGTTTGTGTTTAGGTTTGGGTTATGGTTAGGGTAAGTGTTAGGGTTAGGGTTTTGGTTAGGTTTAGTGTTAGGGTTAGGGTTTCGGTTTGGGTTATATTTTGGGTTAGGTTTAGGTTTAGGGTTAGGGTTTGGGTTCGGGTTAGGATTAGGGTTAGGGTTTGAGTTTGAATTAGGTTTAGGGTTAGCATTAGGGTTAGGGTTAGGTTTAGGATTAGTGTTTCAGTTAGGGTTAGGGTTAGGTTAAGGTTAGGGTTAGGGTTAGGTTTAGGGTTTGATTTAGGTTTAGGGTTAGGGTTAGGGTTAGTGTTAGGGTTTGGGTTAGGGTTAGGGTTACGACTAGGGTTAGGGTTAGGTTTAGGGTTAGCATTAGTTTTAGGATTAGGGTTAGGGTTAGGGTTTGGGTTTGGGTTAGGGTTATGGTTAGGGTTAGGGTTTGGGTTAGGGTTAGGGTTAGGTTTAACGTTTGAGTTAGGGTTACGGTTAGGGTTAGGATTAGGGTTAGGGTTTGTGTTAAGATTAGGGTTTGGTTTAGGGTTAGGGTTACGGTTTGGTTTAAAGTTACGTTTAGGCTTAGGTTTTGTTTTAGGGTTAGGGTAAGGGTTAGGATTAGGTTTAGGGTTAAGGTTTTCGGTTAGGTTTAGTGTTAGGGTTAGGGTTATGATTAGGGTTTGGGTTAGGGTTTAGGTTTGTTTAGGTTTAGGGTTAGGGTTAGGGTTATGGTTAGGTTTAGCTTTACGGTTAGGATTAGGGTTATGGCTAGGGTTAGCGTTAGGGTTAGGGTTAGGGTTAGGGTTCCGATTAGAGTTAGGTTTAGAGTTTGGGTTTGGGTAAGGGTTAAGGTTAGGGTTAGGGTTAGGGTTAGGGTTAGGGTTAGGACTAGGATTAGGGTTAGGGTTAGGGTTAGGGTTAGGGTTAGGTTTAGAATTAGGGTTAGGGTTAGGGTTAGGATAAGGATGAGGGTTAAGGTTAGGGTTAGGATTAGGGTTATTATTTGGTTTGTGGTTTGGGTTAGTGTTAGGGTTAGGGTTTGGGTTAGTGTTAGAGTGAGGGTTTGAGTTAGGGTTAGGTTTAGGGTTAGGTTAGGGTTAGGGTTAGAGTTAGGGTTAGGGTTAGGGTTAGGGTTAGGGTTAGAGTTACGGTTAGGGTGAGGTGTTGGATTAGGTTTATGGTTAGGGTTAGGGTTAGGATTAGGGTTAGGGTTAGGGTTCTGATTAGAGTTATGTATAGAGTTTGGGTTTGGGTAAGGGTTAAGGTTAGGTTTAGTGTTAGGATACGGTTAGGGTTT
>JAJHUQ010000065.1:1457500-1462500 GCA_035773235.1 Eospalax fontanierii | reverse complement strand
GGTTAGGGTTACGACTAGGGTTAGGGTTAGGTTTAGGGTTAGCATTAGTTTTAGGATTAGGGTTAGGGTTAGGGTTTGGGTTTGGGTTAGGGTTAGGGTTAGGGTTAGGGTTTGGGTTAGGGTTAGGGTTAGGGTTAACTTTTGAGTTAGGTTTACGGTTAGGGTTAGGATTAGGGTTAGGGTTTGTGTTAAGATTAGGGTTTGGTTTAGGGTTAGGGTTAGGGTTTGGGTTAAAGTTACGTTTAGGGTTAGGTTTTGTTTTAGGGTTAGGGTTAGGGTTAGGATTAGGTTTAGGGTTTAGGTTTTCGGTTAGGTTTAGTGTTAGGGTTAGGGTTATGATTAGGGTTTGGGTTAGGGTTTAGGTTTGTTTAGGTTTAGGGTTAGGGTTAGGGTTATGGTTAGGTTTAGGTTTACGGTTAGGGTTAGGGTTATGGTTAGGGTTAGCGTTAGGGTTAGGGTTAGGGTTAGGGTTCCGATTAGAGTTAGGTTTAGAGTTTGGGTTTGGGTAAGGGTTAAGGTTAGGGTTAGTGTTAGGGTTAGGGTTAGGGTTAGGACTAGGATTAGGGTTAGGGTTAGGGTTAGGGTTAGGATTAGGGTTAGTTTTTGGGTTTAGTTTTGGGTTATGGTTAGGGTAAGCGTTAGGATTACAGTTTAGGGTTAGGGTTAGGGTTAGGGTTAGGGTTTCGGTTTGGGTTATGTTTTGGGCTAGATTTAGGGTTAGGTTTAGGGTTTGGTTCCGGGTTAGGGTTAGGGTTAGGGTTTGAGTTTGAATTAGGTTTAGGGTTAGCATTAGGGTTAGGGTTAGGTTTAGGATTAGTGTTTCAGTTAGGGTTAGGGTTAGGGTTAAGGTTAGGGTTAGGGATAGGTTTAGGATTTGATTTAGGGTTAGGGTTAGGGTTACGGTTAGTGTTAGGGTTTGGGTTAGGGTTAGGGTTAGGACTAGGGTTAGTGTTAGGGTTAGATTAGGGTTAGCATTAGGGTTAGGATTAGGGTTAGTGTTAGGGTTTGGGTTAGGGTTAGGGTTATGGTTAGGGTTAGGGTTAGGGTTAGGGTTTGCGTTAGGGTTAGGGTTAGGGTTAGTGTTTGGGTTAGGTTAAGGGTTGGAGTTAGGATTAGGGTTAGGGTTTGTGTTAAAATTAGGGTTTGAGTTTGTGTTAGGGTTAGGGTTAGGGTTAGGGTTAGGGTTAAGTTTAGAATTAGGGTTAGGATAAGGATGAGGGTTAAGGTTAGGGTTAGGATTAGGGTTATTATTTGGGTTGTGGTTTGGGTTAGTGTTAGGGTTAGGGTTTGGGTTAGTGTTAGAGTGAGGGTTTGAGTTAGGGTTAGGTTTAGGGTTAGGTTAGGGTTAGGGTTAGGGTTAGGGTTAGAGTTAGGGTTAGGGTGAGGTGTTGGATTAGGGTTATGGTTAGGGTTAGGGTTAGGATTAGGGTTAGGGTTAGGGTTCTGATTAGAGTTATGTTTAGAGTTTGGGTTTGGGTAAGGGTTAAGTTAGGTTTAGGGTTAGGATTAGGGTTAGGGTTTGAGTTTGAATTAGGTTTAGGTTTAGCATTAGGGTTTGGGTTAGGTTTAGGATAAGTATTTCATTTAGGGTTAGGGTTAGGTTTAGGGTTTGGGTTCGGGTTACGGTTAGGGTTAGGGTTAGGGTTTGATTTAGGGTTAAGGTTAGGCTTAGGGTTAGTGTAAGGGTTTGGATTAGGGTTAGGGTTAGGACTAGGGTTAGTGTTAGGGTTAGGTTTAGGGTTAGCATTAGTGTTAGGATTAGGGTTAGGGTTAGGGTTTGGGTTAGGGTTAGGGTTTGGGTTAGGGTTAGGGTTAGGGTTAGGGTTTGGGTTAGGGTTAGGGTTAGGGTTAGGATTAGGGTTAGGGTTTGTGTTAAGATTAGGGTTTGGGTTTGTGTTAGGGTTAGGGTTACGGTTAGGGTTAAGGTTAGAGGTAGGGTTAGAATTAGGGTTATGGTTAGGGTTAGGGTTAGGGTTTGGGTTAGGGTTAGGGTTAGGCTTAGGGTTAGTGTAAGGGTTTGGGTTAGGGTTAGGGTTAGGACTAGGGTTAGTGTTAGGGTTAGGTTTAGGGTTAGCATTAGGGTTAGGTTTCGGGTCAGGGTTAGGGTTTGGGTTCGGTTTAGGGAAAGGGTTAGGGTTAGGGTACCGGTTAGGGTTAGGGTTTGGGTTTGGTTTAGAGTTAGGTTTAGGTTAGGGTTTGGGTTAGAGTTAGGGTTAGGGTGAGGTGTTGGATTAGGGTTATGTTTAGGGTTAGGGTTAGGATTAGGGTTAGGGTTAGGCTTCCGATTAGAGTTAGGTTTAGAGTTTGGGTTTGGGTAAGGGTTAAGGTTAGGGTTAGGATTCCGGTTAGGGTTAGGGATAGGACTATGATTAGGGTTAGGTTTAGGGTCAGGATTAGGGTTAGGGTTTGTGTTTAGGTTTGGGTTATGGTTAGGGTAAGTGTTAGGGTTAGGGTTTTGGTTAGGTTTAGGGTTAGGGTTAGGGTTTCGGTTTGGGTTATATTTTGGGTTAGGTTTAGGTTTAGGGTTAGGGTTTGGGTTCGGGTTAGGATTAGGGTTAGGGTTTGAGTTTGAATTAGGTTTAGGGTTAGCATTAGGGTTAGGGTTAGGTTTAGGATTAGTGTTTCAGTTATGGTTAGGGTTAGGTTAAGGTTAGGGTTAGGGTTAGGTTTAGGGTTTGATTTAGGGTTAGGGTTAGGGTTAGGGTTAGTGTTAGGGTTTGGGTTAGGGTTAGGGTTACGACTAGGGTTAGGGTTAGGTTTAGGGTTAGCATTAGTTTTAGGATTAGGGTTAGGGTTAGGGTTTGGGTTTGGGTTAGGGTTATGGTTAGGGTTAGGGTTTGGGTTAGGGTAAGGGTTAGGTTTAACGTTTGAGTTAGGGTTACGGTTAGGGTTAGGATTAGGGTTAGGGTTTGTGTTAAGATTAGGGTTTGGTTTATGGTTAGGGTTACGGTTTGGCTTAAAGTTACGTTTAGGCTTAGGTTTTGTTTTAGGGTTAGGGTAAG
Source organism: Eospalax fontanierii (assembly GCA_035773235.1). Taxonomy (NCBI): domain Eukaryota; kingdom Metazoa; phylum Chordata; class Mammalia; order Rodentia; family Spalacidae; genus Eospalax; species Eospalax fontanierii. Next base: position 1,459,498 of record JAJHUQ010000065.1, on the reverse strand, counting down.
GGTTAGGATTAGGTTTAGGGTTAAGGTTTTCGGTTAGGTTTAGTGTTAGGGTTAGGTTATGATTAGGGTTTGGGTTAGGGTTTAGGGTTGTTTTGGTTTGGGGTTAGGGTGAGTGGTATGGGTAGGTGTAGCTTTACCGTTTGGGTTAGGGTTATGGCTAGGGTTAGCGTTAGGGTTAGGGTTAGGGTTAGGGTTCCGATTAGAGTTAGGTTTAGAGTTTGGGTTTGGGTAAGGGTTAAGGTTAGGGTTAGGGTTAGGGTTAGGGTTAGGGTTAGGACTAGGATTAGGGTTAGGGTTAGGGTTAGGGTTAGGGTTAGGTTTAGAATTAGGGTTAGGGTTAGGGTTAGGATAAGGATGAGGGTTAAGGTTAGGGTTAGGATTAGGGTTATTATTTGGGTTGTGGTTTGGGTTAGTGTTAGGGTTAGGGTTTGGGTTAGTGTTAGAGTGAGGGTTTGAGTTAGGGTTAGGTTTAGGGTTAGGTTAGGGTTAGGGATAGAGTTAGGGTTAGGGTTAGGGTTAGGGTTAGGGTTAGAGTTACGGTTAGGGTGAGGTGTTGGATTAATGTTATGGTTAGGGTTAGGGTTAGGATTAGGGTTAGGGTTAGGGTTCTGATTACAGTTATGTATAGAGTTTGGGTTTGGGTAAGGGTTAAGGTTAGGTTTAGTGTTAGGATACGGTTAGGGTTTGAGTTTGAATTAGGTTTAGGGTTAGCATTAGGGTTAGGGTTAGGTTTAGGATAAGTATTTCAGTTAGGGTTAGGGTTAGGGTTAGGGTTTGGGTTTGGGTTACGGTTAGGGTTAGGGTTAGGGTTTGATTTAGGGTTAAGGTTAGGCTTAGGGTTAGTGTAAGGGTTTGGATTAGGGTTAGGGTTAGGACTAGGGTTAGTGTTAGGGTTAGGTTTAGGGTTAGCATTAGTGTTAGGATTAGGTTTAGGGTTAGGGTTTGGGTTAGGGGTAGGGTTTGGGTTAGGGTTAGGGTTAGGGTTAGGGTTTGGGTTAGGGTTAGGGTTAGGGTTAGGATTAGGTTTAGGGTTTGTGTTAAGATTAGGGTTTGGGTTTGGGTTAGGTTTAGGGTTAGGGTTAGGGTTAGGGTTAGGGTTAGAATTAGGGTTAGGGTTAGGGTTAGGGTTAGGGTTAGGATAAGGATGAGGGTTAGTGTTAGGGTTAGGATTAGGGTTATTATTTGGGTTATGGTTTGGGTTAGGGTTAGGGTTACGGTTTGGTTTAGTGTTAGAGTGAGGGTTTGAGTTAGGGTTAGGTTTGGGGATAGGTTAGGGTTTGGGTTAGAGTTAGGGTTAGGGTTAGGGATTGGGTTTGGTTGAGAGTTAGGTTTAGGTTAGGGTTGTGGTTAGAGTTAGGATTAGGGTGAGGTGTTGGATTAGGGTTATGGTTAGGGTTAGGGTTAGGATTAGGGTTAGGGTTAGGGTTCCGAATAGAGTTAGGTTTAGAATTTGGGTTTGGGTAAGGGTTAAAGTTAGGGTTAGGGTTATGGTTAGGGTTAGGGATATGACTAGGATTAGGGTTAGGGTTAGGGGTAGGAGTAGGGTTAGGGTTTGTGTTTAGGTTTGGGTTATGGTTAGGGTGCGTGTTAGGTTTAGGCTTTAGGGTTTGGTTTAAGGTTAGGGTTAGGGTTAGGGTTAGGGTTAGGGTTAGGGTTAGGGTTTCGGTTTGGGTTATACTTTCGCTTAGGTTTAGGGTTAGGGTTATGGTTTGGTTTCGGTTTAGGATTAGGGTTAGGGTTTGAGTTTGAATTAGGTTTAGGGTTAGCATTAGGGTTGGGGTTAGGTTTAGGATAAGTATTTCAGTTAGGGTTAGGGTTAGGGTTAGGGTTTGGGTTCGGGTTAGGGTTAGGGTTAGGGTTAGGGTTTGATTTAGGGTTAGGGTTAGGCTTAGGGTTAGTGTAAGGGTTTGGGTTAGGGTTAGGGTTAGGACTAGGGTTAGTGTTAGGGTTAGGTTTAGGGTTAGCATTAGGGTTAGGATTAGGGTTAGGGTTAGGGTT
>JAJHUQ010000065.1:1440000-1455000 GCA_035773235.1 Eospalax fontanierii | reverse complement strand
GGTTTGGTTTAGGGTTAGGGTTACGACTAGGGTTAGGGTTAGGTTTAGGGTTAGCATTAGTTTTAGGATTAGGGTTAGGGTGAGGGTTTGGGTTTGGGTTAGAGTTAGGGTTCGGGTTAGGGTTTGGGTTTGGGTTAGAGTTAGGGTTAGGGTTAGGGTTTGGGTTAGGGTTATGGTTAGGGTTAGTGTTAGGGTTAGGGTTTAGGGTTAGGGTTAGGGTTAGGGTTAGGGTTTCGGTTTGGGTTATGTTTTGGGTTAGGTTTATGGTTAGAGTTAGGGTTTGGCTTCGGGTTAGGAAGAGGGTTATGGTTTGGGGTTGAATTAGGTTTAGGGTTAGCATTAGGGTTAGGGTTAGGTTTAGGATTTGTGTTTCAGTAAGGGTTAGGGTTAGGTTAAGGTTAGGGTTAGGGTTAGGTTTAGGGTTTGATTTAAGTTTAGGGTTAGGGTTAGGGTTAGTGTTTGGGTTAGGTTTAGGGTTGGAGTTAGGATTAGGGTTAGGGTTTGTGTTAAAATTAGGGTTTGAGTTTGTGTTAGGGTTAGGGTTAGGTTTAGGGTTAGGGTTAAGTTTAGAATTAGGGTTAGGATAAGGATGAGGGTTAAGGTTAGGGTTAGGATTAGTGTTATTATTTCGGTTATGGTTTGGGTTAGTGTTAGGGTTAGGGTTTGGGTTAGGGTTAGGGTTTGGCTTAGGGTTTGGGTTAGGGTTAGGGTTTGGGTTAGGGTTAGGGTTAGGGTTAGGATTAGGGTTAGGGTTTGTGTTAAGATTAGGGTTTGGGTTTGGGTTAGGGTTAGGGTTAGGGTTAGGGTTAGGGTTAGAATTAGGGTTAGGTTTAGGGTTAGGGTTAGGGTTAGGATAAGGATGAGGGTTAGTGTTAGGGTTAGGATTAGGGTTATTATTTGGGTTATGGTTTGGGTTAGGGTTAGGGTTACGGTTTGGTTTAGTGTTAGAGTGAGGGTTTGAGTTAGGGTTAGGTTTAGGGTTAGGTTAGGGTTTGGGTTAGAGTTAGGGTTAGGGTTAGGCTTTGGGTTTGGTTGAGAGTTAGGTTTAGGTTAGGGTTTTGGTTAGAGTTAGGGTTCGGGTGAGGTGTTGGATTAGTGTTATGGTTAGGGTTAGGGTTAGGATTAGGGTTGGGGTTCGGGTTCGGATTAGAGTTAGGTTTAGAATTTGGGTTTGGGTAGGGGTTAAGGTTAGGGTTAGGGTTATGGTTAGGGTTAGGAATAGGACTAGGATTAGGGTTAGGTTTAGGGTTAGGATTAGGGTTAGGGTTTGTTTTTAGGTTTGGGTTATGGTTATGGTACGTGTTAGGTTTAGACTTTAGGGTTAGGTTTAAGGTTAGGGTTAGGGTTAGGGTTAGCGTTAGGGTTAGGGTTTGATTTAGGGTTAGGGTTATGCTTAGGGTTAGTGTAAGGGTTTGGGTTAGGGTTAGGGTTAGGACTAGGGTTAGTGTTAGGGTTAGGTTTAGGGTTAGCATTAGGGTTAGGATTAGGGTTAGGGTTAGGGTTTGGGTTAGGTTTAGGGTTAGGGTTAGGGTTAGGGTTAGGGTTAGGGTTTGGGTTTGGTTTAGAGTTAGGTTTAGGTTAGGGTTTGGGTTAGAGTTAGGGTTAGGGTGAGGTGTTGGATTAGGGTTATGGTTAGGGTTAGGGTTAGGATTAGGGTTAGGGTTAGTCTTCCGATTAGAGTTAGGTTTAGAGTTTGGGTTTGGGTAAGGGTTAAGGTTAGGCTTCGGGTTACGGTTAGGGTTAGGGATAGGACTAGGATTAGGGTTAGGTTTAGGGTTAGGATTAGGGTTAGGGTTTGTGTTTAGGTTTGGGTTATGGTTAGGGTAAGTGTTAGGGTTAGGGTTTAGGGTTAGGTTTAGGGTTAGGGTTAGGGTTTCGGTTTGGGTTATATTTTGGGTTAGGTTTAGGTTTAGGGTTAGGGTTTGGGTTCGGGTTAGGATTAGGGTTAGTGTTTGAGTTTGAATTAGGTTTAGGGTTAGCATTAGTTTTAGGGTTAGGTTTAGGATTAGTGTTTCAGTTAGGGTTAGGGTTAGGTTAAGTTTAGGGTTAGGGTTAGGTTTAGGGTTTGATTTAGGGATAGGGTTAGGGTTAGGGTTAGTGTTAGGGTTTGGGTTAGGGTTAGGGTTACGACTAGGGTTAGGGTTAGGTTTAGGGTTAGCATTAGTTTTAGGATTAGGGTAAGGGTTGGGGTTTGGGTGTGGGTTAGGCTTAGGGTTGGGGTTAGGGTTTGGGTTAGGGTTAGGGTTAGGGTTAACGTTTGAGTTAGGGTTAGGGTTAGGGTTAGGGTTAGGGTTTGAGTTTGAATTAGGTTTAGGGTTAGCATTAGGGTTAGGGTTATGTTTAGGATAAGTATGTCAGTTAGGGTTAGGGATAGGGTTAGGGTTTGGGTTCGGGTTAGGGTTAGGGTTAGGGTTAGGGTTTGATTTAGGGTTAGGGTTAGGCTTAGGGTTAGTGTGAGTGTTTGTGTTAGGGTTAGGGTGACGAGGAGGGTTAGGGTTAGGGTTAGGTTTAGGGTTAGCATTAGGGTTAGGATTAGGGTTTGGGTTAGGGTTAGGGTTAGCGTTAGGATTAGGGTTAGACTTTGTGTTAAGATTAGGGTTTGGGTTTGGGTTAGGGTTAGGGTTAGGTTTAGGGTTAGGGTTAGGGTTAGAATTAGGGTTAGGGTTAGGGTTAGGTTTAGGATAAGGGTTAGGTTTATGGTAAGGGTTAGGGTTAGGGTTTGGTTTAGGGTTAGGGTTACGACTAGGGTTAGGGTTAGGTTTAGGGTTAGCATTAGTTTTAGGATTAGGGTTAGGGTGAGGGTTTGGGTTTGGGTTAGAGTTAGGGTTCGGGTTAGGGTTTGGGTTTGGGTTAGAGTTAGGGTTAGGGTTAGGGTTTGGGTTAGGGTTATGGTTAGGGTTAGTGTTAGGGTTAGGGTTTAGGGTTAGGGTTAGGGTTAGGGTTAGGGTTTCGGTTTGGGTTATGTTTTGGGTTAGGTTTATGGTTAGAGTTAGGGTTTGGCTTCGGGTTAGGAATAGGGTTATGGTTTGAGTTTGAATTAGGTTTAGGGTTAGCATTAGGGTTAGGGTTAGGTTTAGGATTTGTGTTTCAGTAAGGGTTAGGGTTAGGTTAAGGTTAGGGTTAGGGTTAGGTTTAGGGTTTGATTTAAGTTTAGGGTTAGGGTTAGGGTTAGTGTTTGGGTTAGGTTTAGGGTTGGAGTTAGGATTAGGGTTAGGGTTTGTGTTAAAATTAGGGTTTGAGTTTGTGTTAGGGTTAGGGTTAGGTTTAGGGTTAGGGTTAAGTTTAGAATTAGGGTTAGGATAAGGATGAGGGTTAAGGTTAGGGTTAGGATTAGTGTTATTATTTCGGTTATGGTTTGGGTTAGTGTTAGGGTTAGGGTTTGGGTTAGGGTTAGGGTTTGGCTTAGGGTTTGGGTTAGGGTTAGGGTTTGGGTTAGGGTTAGGGTTAGGGTTAGGATTAGGGTTAGGGTTTGTGTTAAGATTAGGGTTTGGGTTTGGGTTAGGGTTAGGGTTAGGGTTAGGGTTAGGGTTAGGGTTAGGGTTAGAATTAGGGTTAGGTTTAGGGTTAGGGTTAGGGTTAGGATAAGGATGAGGGTTAGTGTTAGGGTTAGGATTAGGGTTATTATTTGGGTTATGGTTTGGGTTAGGGTTAGGGTTACGGTTTGGTTTAGTGTTAGAGTGAGGGTTTGAGTTAGGGTTAGGTTTAGGGTTAGGTTAGGGTTTGGGTTAGAGTTAGGGTTAGGGTTAGGCTTTGGGTTTGGTTGAGAGTTAGGTTTAGGTTAGGGTTTTGGTTAGAGTTAGGGTTCGGGTGAGGTGTTGGATTAGTGTTATGGTTAGGGTTAGGGTTAGGATTAGGGTTAGGGTTAGGGTTCCGATTAGAGTTAGGTTTAGAATTTGGGTTTGGGTAAGGGTTAAGGTTAGGGTTAGGGTTATGGTTAGGGTTAGGAATAGGACTAGGATTAGGGTTAGGTTTAGGGTTAGGATTAGGGTTAGGGTTTGTTTTTAGGTTTGGGTTATGGTTATGGTACGTGTTAGGTTTAGACTTTAGGGTTAGGTTTAAGGTTAGGGTTAGGGTTAGGGTTAGGATTAGGGTTAGGGTTAGGGTTTGATTTAGGGTTAGGGTTATGCTTAGGGTTAGTGTAAGGTTTTGGGTTAGGGTTAGGGTTAGGACTAGGGTTAGTGTTAGGGTTAGGTTTAGGGTTAGCATTAGGGTTAGGATTAGGGTTAGGGTTAGGGTTTGGGTTAGGTTTAGGGTTAGGGTTAGGGTTAGGGTTAGGGTTAGGGTTTGGGTTTGGTTTAGAGTTAGGTTTAGGTTAGGGTTTGGGTTAGAGTTAGGGTTAGGGTGAGGTGTTGGATTAGGGTTATGGTTAGGGTTAGGGTTAGGATTAGGGTTAGGGTTAGGCTTCCGATTAGAGTTAGGTTTAGAGTTTGGGTTTGGGTAAGGGTTAAGGTTAGGGTTCGGGTTACGGTTAGGGTTAGGGATAGGACTAGGATTAGGGTTAGGTTTAGGGTTAGGATTAGGGTTAGGGTTTGTGTTTAGGTTTGGGTTATGGTTAGGGTAAGTGTTAGGGTTAGGGTTTAGGGTTAGGTTTAGGGTTAGGGTTAGGGTTTCGGTTTGGGTTATATTTTGGGTTAGGTTTAGGTTTAGGGTTAGGGTTTGGGTTCGGGTTAGGATTAGGGTTAGTGTTTGAGTTTGAATTAGGTTTAGGGTTAGCATTTGTTTTAGGGTTAGGTTTAGGATTAGTGTTTCAGTTAGGGTTAGGGTTAGGTTAAGTTTAGGGTTAGGGTTAGGTTTAGGGTTTGATTTAGGGATAGGGTTAGGGTTAGGGTTAGTGTTATGGTTTGGGTTAGGGTTAGGGTTACGACTAGGGTTAGGGTTAGGTTTAGGGTTAGCATTAGTTTTAGGATTAGGGTAAGGGTTAGGGTTTGGGTTTGGGTTAGGTTTAGGGTTAGGGTTAGGGTTTGGGTTAGGGTTAGGGTTAGGGTTAACGTTTGAGTTAGGGTTACGGTTAGTGTTAGGATTAGGGTTAGGGTTTGTGTTAAGATTAGGGTTTGGTTTAGGGTTAGGGTTAGGGTTTGGGTTAAAGTTACGTTTAGGGTTAGGTTTTGTTTTACGGTTAGGGTTAGGGTTACGATTAGGTTTAGGGTTTAGGTTTTCGGTTAGGTTTAGTGTTAGGGTTAGGGTTATGATTAGGGTTTGGGTTAGGGTTTAGGTTTGTTTAGGTTTAGGGTTAGGGTTAGGGTTATGGTTAGGTTTAGCTTTACGGTTAGGTTTAGGGTTATGGTTACGGTTAGCGTTAGGGTTAGGGTTAGGGTTAGGGTTCCGATTAGAGTTAGGTTTAGAGTTTGGGTTTGGGTTAGGGTTAAGGTTAGGGTTAGGGTTAGGGTTAGGGTTAGGACTAGGATTAGGGTTAGGGTTAGGGATAGGATTAGGGTTAGGGTTTGGGTTTAGGTTTGGGTTATGGTTAGGGTAAGTGTTAGGGTTACAGTTTAGGGTTAGGGTTAGGGTTAGGGTTAGGGTTTCGGTTTGGGTTATGTTTTGGGCTAGGTTTAGGGTTAGGGTTAGAGTTTGGGTTCGGGTTAGGATTAGGGGTAGGGTTTGAGTTTGAATTAGGTTTAGGGTTAGCATTAGGGTTAGGGTTAGGTTTAGGATTAGTGTTTCAGTTAGGGTTAGGGTTAGGGTTAAGTTTAGGGTTAGGGTTAGGTTTAGGGTTTGATTTAGGGTTAGGGTTAGGGTTAGGGTTATTGTTAGGGTTTGGGTTAGGGTTAGGGTTACGACTAGGGTTAGTGTTAGGGTTAGATTAGGGTTAGCATTAGGGTTAGGATTAGGGTTAGGGTTAGGGTTTGGGTTAGGGTTAGGGTTAGGATTAGGTTTAGGGTTAGGGTTAGGGTTAGGGTTTGGGTTAGGGTTAGGGTTAGGGTTAGTGTTTGGGTTAGGTTTAGGGTTGGAGTTAGGATTAGGGTTAGGGTTTGTGTTAAAATTAGGGTTTGGTTTAGAGTTAGCGTTAGGGTTAGGGTTAGGGTTAGGGTTAGGGTTAGGGTTAGGTTTAGAATTAGGGTTAGGGTTAGGGTTAGGATAAGGATGAGGGTTAAGGTTAGGGTTAGGATTAGGGTTATTATTTGGGTTATGGTTTGGGTTAGTGTTAGGGTTAGGGTTTGGGTTAGTGTTAGAGTGAGGGTTTGAGTTAGGGTTAGGTTTAGGGTTAGGTTAGGGTTAGGGTTAGGGTTAGGGTTAGGGTTAGGGTTAGAGTTAGGGTTAGGGTGAGGTGTTGGATTAGGGTTATGGTTAGGGTTAGGGTTAGGATTAGGGTTAGGGTTAGGGTTCCGATTAGAGTTATGATTAGAGTTTGGGTTTGGGTAAGGGTTAAGGTTTGTTTTAGGGTTAGGATTAGGGTTAGGGTTTGAGTTTGAATTAGGTTTAGTGTTAGCATTAGGGTTAGGGTTATGTTTAGTATAAGTATTTCAGTTAGGGTTAGGGATAGGGTTAGGGTTTGGGTTCGGGTTAGGGTTAGGGTTAGGGTTTGATTTAGGGTTAGGGTTAGGCTTAGGGTTAGTGTAAGGGTTTGAGTTAGGGTTAGGGTTACGACTAGGGTTAGTGTTAGGTTTAGGTTTAGGGTTAGCATTAGGGTTAGGATTAGGGTTTGGGTTAGGGTTAGGGTTAGGGTTAGGGTTAGGGTTTCGGTTGGGTTATGTTTTGGGTTAGGTTTATGGTTAGAGTTAGGGTTTGGCTTCGGGTTAGGAATAGGGTTATGGTTTGAGTTTGAATTAGGTTTAGGGTTAGCATTAGGGTTAGGGTTAGGTTTAGGATTAGTGTTTCAGTAAGGGTTAGGGTTAGGTTAAGGTTAGGGTTAGGGTTAGGTTTAGGGTTTGATTTAGGGTTAGGGTTAGGGTTAGTGTTAATGTTAGGGTTTGGGTTAGGGTTAGGTTTACGACTAGGGTTAGGGTTAGGTTTAGGGTTAGCATTGGTTTTAGGATTAGGGTTTGGGTTAGGGTTTGGGCTTGGGTTAGGTTTAGGGTTAGGGTTAGGGTTAGGGTTTGGGTTAGTGTTAGGGTTAGGGTTAACGTTTGAGTTAGGGTTACGGTTAGGGTTAGGATTAGGGTTAGGTTTTGTGTTAAGATTAGGGTTTGGTTTAGGGTTAGTGTTAGGGTTTGGGTTAAAGTTACGTTTAGGGTTAGGTTTTGTTTTAGGGTTAGGGTTAGGGTTAGGATTAGGTTTAAGGTTTAGGTTTTCGGTTAGGTTTAGTGTTAGGGTTAGGGTTAGGATTAGGGTTTGGGTTAGGGTTTAGGTTTGGTTAGGTTTAGGGTTAGGGTTAGGGTTAGGGTTAGGTTTAGCTTTACGGTTAGGGTTAGGGTTATGGTTAGGGTTAGCGTTAGGTTTAGGGTTAGGGTTAGGGTTCCGATTAGAGTTAGGTTTAGAGTTTGGGTTTGGGTAAGGGTTAAGGTTAGGGTTAGGGTTAGGGTTAGGGTTAGGACTAGGATTAGGGTTAGGGTTAGGGTTAGGATTAGGGTTAGGGTTTGGGTTTAGGTTTGGATTATGGTTAGGTTAAGTGTTAGGGTTACAGTTTAGGGTTAGGGTTAGGGTTAGGGTTAGGGTTAACGTTTGAGTTAGGGTTACGGTTAGGGTTAGGATTAGGGTTAGGTTTTGTGTTAAGATTAGGGTTTGGTTTAGGGTTAGGGTTAGGGTTAACGTTTGAGTTAGGGTTACGGTTAGGGTTAGGTTTAGGATTAGGGATAGGATTAGGTTTAGGGTTTAGGTTTTCGGTTAGGTTTAGTGTTAGGGTTAGGGTTAGGATTAGGGTTTGGGTTAGGGTTTGAATTAGGTTTATGGTTAGCATTAAGGTTAGGGTTAGTTTTAGGATTAGTGTTTCAGTTACGGTTAGGGTTAGGGTTAAGGTTAGGGTTAGGGTTAGGTTTAGGGTTTGATTTAGGGTTAGGGTTAGGGTTAGTGTTAGGGTTTGGGTTAGGGTTAGGGTTACGACTAGGGTTAGTGTTAGGGTTAGATTAGGTTTAGCATTAGGGTTAGGATTAGGGTTAGGGTTAGGGTTTGGGTTAGGGTTAGGGTTAGGGTTAGGGTTAGTGTTAGGGTTAGCGTTAGGGTTTGGGTTAGGGTTAGGGTTAGGGTTAGGGTTCGGGTTAGGGTTAGAATTATGGTTAGGGTTAAGGTTAGGGTTAGGGTTAGGGTTAGGGTTAGGGTTATTATTTGGGTTATGGTTTGTGTTAGGGTTAGGGTTAGGGTTTGGGTTAGTGTTAGAGTTAGGGTTTGAATTAGTGATAGGTTTAGGGTTAGGTTATGGTTTGGGTTAGAGTTAGGATTAGGGTTAGGGTTTGGGTTTGGTTTAGAGTTAGGTTTAGGTTAGGGTTTATGTTAGAGATAGGGTTAGCGTGAGGTGTTGGATTAGGGTTATGGTTAAGGTTAGGGTTAGGATTAGGGTTAGGTTCAGGGTTCCGATTAGAGTTTGGTTTAGAGTTTGGGTTTGGGTAAGGGTTAAGGTTAGGGTTAGGGTTAGGGTTAGGGTTAGGACGAGGATTAGGGTTAGGGTTAGGGTTAGGATTAGGGTTAGGCTTTGGGTTTAGGTTTGGGTTATGATTAGGGTAAGTGTTAGGGTTAGGGTTTAGGGTTAGGGTTAGGGATAGGGTTAAGGTTTCGGTTTCGGTTATGTTTTGGGTTAGGTTTAGGGTTACGGTTAGTGTTTGGGTTCGGGTTAGGATTAGGGTTAGGGTTTGAGTTTGAATTAGGTTTACGGTTAGCATTACGGTTCGGGTTAGGTTTAGGATTAGTGTTTCAGTTAGGGTTAGGGTTAGGGTTAGGGTTTGGGTTCGGGTTAGGTTTAGGATTAGGTTTAGGGTTTGATTTAGGGTTAGGGTTAGGGTTAGGGTTAGTGTTAGGGTTTGGGTTAGGGTTAGGGTTAGGGTTAGGGTTTGGGTTAGAGTTAGGGTTAGGGTTAACATTTGAGTTAGGGATACGGTTAGGGTTAGGATTAGGTTTAGGGTTTGTGTTAAGATTAGGGTTTGGTTTAGGGTTAGGGTTAATGTTAGGGTTAGGGTTAGGGTTAGGGTTAGGGTTAGGGTTAGGATTAGGGTTAGGGTTTGTGTTTAGGTTTGGGTTATGGTTAGGGTAAGTGTTAGGGTTAGGGTTTAGGGTTAGCTTTAGGGTTAGGGTTAGGGTTTCGGTTTGGGTTATATTTTGCGTTAGGTTTAGGGTTAGGGTTAGGGTTTGGGTTCGGGTTAGGATTAGGGTTAGGGTTTGAGTTTGAATTAGGTTTAGGGTTAGCATTAGGGTTAGGGTTAGGTTTAGGATTAGTGTTTCAGTTAGGGTTAGGGTTATGTTAAGGTTAGGGTTAGGGTTAGGTTTAGGGTTTGATTTAGGGTTAGGGTTAGGGTTAGGGTTAGTGTTAGGTTTTGGGTTAGGGTTAGGGTTAGGTCTAGGGTTAGTGTTAGGGTTAGGTTTAGGGTTAGCATTAGGGTTAGATTTAGGTTTAGGGTTAGGGTTTGGTTTAGGGTTAGGGTTAGGGTTAGGGTTAGGGTTAGGGTTTGGGTTAGGTTTGGGTTGGAGTTAGGTTTAGGGTTAGGGTTTGTATTAAAATTAGGGTTTGGGTTTATGTTAGGCTTAGGGTTAGGCTTAGGGTTAGGGTTAGGTTTAGAATTAGGGTTAGGGTTAGGGTTAGGATAAGGATGAGGGTTAAGTTTAGGGTTAGGATTAGGGTTATTATTTGGGTTATGGTTTTGGTTAGTGTTAGGGTTAGGGTTTGGGTTAGTGTTAGAGTTAGGGTTTGAGTTAGGGTTAGGTTTAGGGTTAGGTTAGGGTTTGGGTTAGAGTTAGTGTTAGGGTTACGGTTTGGGTTTGGTTTAGAGTTAGGGTTAGGTTAGGCTTTGGGTTAGAGTTAGGGTTAGGGTGAGGTGTTGGATTAGGGTTATGGTTAGGGTTAGGGTTAGGATTAGGGTTAGGGTTAGGGTTCCGATTAGAGTTATGTTTAGAGTTTGGTTTTGGGTAAGGGTTAAGGTTAGGTTTAGTGTTAGGATTAGGGTTAGGGTTTGAGTTTGAGTTAGGTTTAGGGTTAGCATTAGGGTTAGGGTTAGGTTTAGTATAAGTATTTCAGTTAGGGTTAGGGTTACGGTTAGGGTTTGGGTTCGGGTTCGGGTTAGGGTTAGGGTTAGGGTTTGATTTAGGGTTAGGGTTAGGCTTAGGGTTAGTGTAAGGGTTTGGGTTAGGGTTAGGGTTAGGACTAGGGTTAGTGTTAGGGTTAGGTTTAGGGTTAGGATTAGGGTTAGGATGAGGGTTAGGGTTAGGGTTAGTGTTAGGGTTAGGGTTAGGGTTTGGGTTAGGGTTAGGGTTAGGGTTAGGTTTTGGGTTAGGGTTAGGGTTAGGGTTAGGGTTAGGATTAGGGTTAGGGTTTGTGTTAAGATTAGGGATTGGGTTTGGGTTAGGGTTAGGATTAGGGTTTGGGTTAGGGTTAGGGTTAGGGTTTGGGTTAGGGTTAGGGTTAGGATTAGGGTTAGATTTTGTGTTAAGATTAGGGTTTGGGTTTGGGTTAGGGTTAGGGTGAGGGTTAGGGTTAGGGTTAGGGTTAGGGTTAGGGTTAGGGTTTGGGTTAGGGTTAGGGTTACGACTAGGGTTAGGGTTAGGTTTAGGGTTAGCATTAGTTTTAGGATTAGGGTTAGGGTTAGGGTTTGGGTTTGGGTTAGAGTTAGGGTTAGGGTTAGGGTTTGGGTTGGGTTAGAGTTAGGGTTAGGGTTAGGGTTTGGGTTAGGGTTATGGTTAGCGTTAGTGTTAGGGTTAGGCTTTCGGGTTAGGGTTAGGGTTAGGGTTAGGGTTTCGGTTTGGGTTATGTTTTGGGTTAGATTTATGGTTAGAGTTAGGGTTTGGGTTCGGGTTAGGAATAGTGTTATGGTTTGAGTTTGAATTAGGTTTAGGGTTAGCATTAGGGTTAGGGTTAGGTTTAGGATTAGTGTTTCAGTAAGGGTTAGGGTTAGGTTAAGGTTAGGGTTAGGGTTAGGTTTAGGGTTTGATTTAGGGTTAGGGTTAGGGTTAGGGTTAGGGTTAGTGTTAGTGTTAGGGTTTGGGTTAGGGTTAGGGTTACGACTAGGTTTAGGGTTAGGTTTAGGGTTAGCATTAGTTTTAGGATTAGGGTTAGGGTTAGGTTTTGTGTTAAGATTAGGGTTTGGTTTAGGGTTAGTGTTAAGGTTAGGGTTAGGGTTAGGGTTAGGGTTAGGGATAGGGTTAGGATTAGGGTTTGGGTTAGGGTTTAGGTTTGGTTAGGTTTAGGGTTAGGGTTAGGGTTACGGTTAGGTTTAGCTTTACGGTTAGGGTTAGGGTTATGGTTAGGGTTAGCGTTACGTTTAGGGTTAGGGTTAGGGTTCCGATTAGAGTTAGGTTTAGAGTTTGGGTTTGGGTAAGGGTTAAGGTTAGGGTTAGGGTTAGGGTTAGGGTTAGGACTAGGATTAGGTTTGGGGTTAGGGTTAGGATTAGGGTTAGGGTTTGGGTTTAGGTTTGGGTTATGGTTAGGGTAAGTGTTAGGGTTACAGTTTAGGGTTAGGGTTAGGGTTAGGGTTTCGGTTTGGGTTATGTTTTGGGCTAGATTTAGGGTTAGGGTTAGGGTTTGGGTTCGGATTAGGATTAGGGTTAGGGTTTGAGTTTGAATTAGGTTTATGGTTAGCATTAAGGTTAGGGTTAGTTTTAGGATTAGTGTTTCAGTTACGGTTAGGGTTAGGGTTAAGGTTAGGGTTAGGGTTAGGTTTAGGGTTTGATTTAGGGTTAGGGTTAGGGTTAGGGTTGGTGGTAGGGTTTGGGTTAGGGTTAGGGTTACGAGTAGGGTTAGTGTTAGGGTTAGATTAGGTTTAGCATTAGGGTTAGGATTAGGGTTAGGGTTAGGGTTTGGGTTAGGGTTAGGGTTAGGGTTAGGGTTAGGGTTAGGGTTTGGGTTAGGGTTAGGGTTAGGGTTAGGGTTTGGGTTAGGTTTAGGGTTGGAATTAGGATTAGGGTTAGGGTTTGTGTTAAAATTAGGGTTTGGGTTAGTGTTAGGGTTAGGGTTAGGGTTAGGGTTAGAGTTAGGGTTAGGGTTAGGTTTAGAATTAGGGTTAGGGTTAGGGTTAGGATAAGGATGAGGGTTAAGGTTAGGGTTAGGATTAGGGTTATTATTTGGGTTATGGTTTGGGTTAGTGTTAGGGTTAGGGTTTGGGTTAGTGTTAGAGTGAGGGTTTGAGTTAGGGTTAGGTTTGGGTTAGGTTAGGGTTAGGGTTAGGGTTAGGGTTAAGGTTAACGTTTGAGTTAGGGTTACGGTTAGGGTTAGGGTTAGGGTGAGTACGAGGGTTAGTGTTAGGGTTAGGTTTAGGGTTAGCATTAGGGTTAGGATTAGGGTTAGGGTTAAGGTTAGGATTAGGGTTTGGTTGGGATTAGGGTTAGGGTTAGGGTTAGGGTTTAGGTTTGGGTTATGGTTAGGGTTAGTGTTAGGCTTAGGGTTTAGGGTTAGGGTTAGGGTTAGGGTTAGGGTTTCGGTTTGGGTTATGTTTTGGGTTAGGTTTATGGTTAGGTTTAGGGTTTGGGTTCGGGTTAGAAATAGGGTTATGGTTTGAGTTTGAATTATGTTTATGGTTCGCATTAAGGTTAGGGTTAGGTTTAGGATTAGTGTTTCAGTTAGGGTTAGGGTTAGGGTTAAGGTTAGCGTTAGTGTTAGGTTTAGGGTTTGGTTTAGCGTTAGCGTTAGGGTTAGCGTTAGTGTTAGGGTTTGGGTCAGGGCTAGGGTTAGGATTAGGGTTAGTGTTAGGGTTAGGTTTAGGGTTAGCATTAGGGTTAGGATTAGGGTTAGGGTTAGGGTTTGGGTTAGGGTTAGGGTTAGGGTTAGGGTTAGGGTTTGGGTTAGGGTTACGGTTAGGGTTAGGGTTAGGCTTAGGGTTAGGGTTAGGGTTAGGGTTAGGACGAGGGTTAGTGTTAGGGTTAGGTTTAGGGTTAGCATTAGGGTTAGGATTAGGGTTAGGGTTAAGGTTAGGATTAGGGTTTGGTTGGGATTAGGGTTAGGGTTAGGGTTTGGGTTAGGTTTAGGGTTAGGGTAAGGATTAGGGTTAGGGTTTGTGTTAAGATTAGGTTTTGGTTTTGGGTTAGGGTTAGGGTTAGGGTTAGGGTTAGGGTTAGGGTTCGGGTTAGGGTTAGAATTATGGTTAGGGTTAAGGTTAGGGTTAGGGTTAGGGTTAGGGTTAGGGTTATTATTTGGGTTATGGTTTGTGTTAGGGTTAGGTTTAGGGTTTGGGTTAGTGTTAGAGTTAGGGTTTGAATTAGTGATAGGTTTAGGTTTAGGTTATGGTTTGGGTTAGAGTTAGGATTAGGGTTAGGGTTTGGGTTTGGTTTAGAGTTAGGTTTAGGTTAGGGTTTAGGTTAGAGATAGGGTTAGCGTGAGGTGTTGGATTAGGGTTACGGTTAAGGTTAGGGTTAGGATTAGGGTTAGGTTTAGGGTTCCGAGTAGAGTTTGGTTTAGAGTTTGGGTTTGGGTAAGGGTTAAGGTTAGGGTTAGGGTTAGGGTTAGGGTTAGGGTTAGGACTAGGATTAGGGTTAGGGTTAGGGTTAGGATTAGGGTTAGGGTTTGGGTTATGATTAGGGTTTGGTTTAGGGTTAGGGTTTAGGGTTAGGGTTAGGGATAGGGTTAAGTTTTCGGTTTCGGTTATGTTTTGGGTTAGGTTTAGGGTTACGGTTAGGGTTTGGGTTCGGGTTAGGATTAGGGTTAGGGTTTGAGTTTGAATTAGGTTTAGGGTTAGCATTAGGGTTCGGGTTAGGTTTAGGATTAGTGTTTCAGTTAGGGTTAGGGTTAGGGTTAGGGTTTGGGTTCGGGTTAGGTTTAGGATTAGGTTTAGGGTTTGATTTAGGGTTAGGGTTAGGGTTAGGGTTAGTGTTAGGGTTTGGGTTAGGGTTAGGTTTAGGGTTAGGGTTTGGGTTAGAGTTAGGGTTAGGGTTAACGTTTGAGTTAGGGATACGGTTAGGGTTAGGATTAGGTTTAGGTTTTGTGTTAAGATTAGGGTTTGGTTTAGGGTTAGGGTTAATGTTAGGGTTAGGGTTAGGGTTAGGGTTAGGGTTAGGATTAGGGTTAGGGTTTGTGTTTAGGTTTGGGTTATGGTTAGGGTAAGTGTTAGGGTTAGGGTTTAGGGTTAGGTTTAGGGTTAGGGTTAGGGTTTCGGTTTGGGTTATATTTTGCGTTAGGTTTAGGGTTAGGGTTAGGGTTTGGGTTCGGGTTAGGATTAGGGTTAGGGTTTGAGTTTGAATTAGGTTTAGGGTTAGCATTAGGGTTAGGGTTAGGTTTAGGATTAGTGTTTCAGTTAGGGTTAGGGTTATGTTAAGGTTAGGGTTAGGGTTAGGTTTAGGGTTTGATTTAGGGTTAGGGTTAGGGTTAGGGTTAGTGTTAGGTTTTGGGTTAGGGTTAGGGTTAGGTCTAGGGTTAGTGTTAGGGTTAGGTTTAGGGTTAGCATTAGGGTTAGATTTAGGTTTAGGGTTAGGGTTTGGTTTAGGGTTAGGGTTAGGGTTAGGGTTAGGGTTTGGGTTAGTGTTAGGTTTAGGGTTAGGGTTAGGGTTAGGGTTTGGGTTAGGTTTGGGTTGGAGTTAGGTTTAGGGTTAGGGTTTGTGTTAAAATTAGGGTTTGGGTTTGTGTTAGACTTAGTGTTAGGCTTAGGGTTAGGGTTAGGTTTATAATTAGGGTTAGGGTTAGGGTTAGGATAAGGATGAGGGTTAAGTTTAGGGTTAGGATTAGGGTTATTATTTGGGTTATGGTTTTGGTTAGTGTTAGGGTTAGGGTTTGGGTTAGTGTTAGAGTTAGGGTCTGAGTTAGGGTTAGGTTCTGGATTTGGTTAGGGTTTGGGTTAGAGTTAGGGTTAGGGTTACGGCCTGGGTTTGGCTTAGAGCTACGGCTAGGTTAGGCTTTGGGATAGAGCTAGGGTTAGGGTGAGGAGTTGGATTAGGGTTATGGTTAGGGTTAGGGTTATGATTAGGGTTAGGGATAGGGTTCTGATTAGAGTTATGTGTAGA
>JAJHUQ010000065.1:1430000-1435000 GCA_035773235.1 Eospalax fontanierii | reverse complement strand
ATTTGGGTTATGGTTTGGGTTAGTGTTAGGGTTTGGGTTAGTGTTAGAGTGAGGGTTTGAGTTAGGGTTAGGTTTGGGTTAGGTTAGGGTTAGGGTTAGGGTTAGGGTTATTGTTAACGTTTGAGTTAGGGTTACGGTTAGGGTTAGGATTAGGGTTAGGTTTTGTGTTAAGATTAGGGTTTGATTTAGGGTTAGGGTTAGGGTTTGGGTTAAAGTTACGTTTAGGGTTAGGTTTTGTTTTAGGGTTAGGGTTAGGGTTAGGATTAGGTTTAGGGTTTAGGTTTTCGGTTAGGTTTAGTGTTAGGGTTAGGTTTAGGATTAGGGTTTGGGTTAGGGTTTAGGTTTGGTTAGGTTTAGGGTTAGGGTTAGGGTTAGGGTTATGGTTAGGTTTAGATTTACGGTTAGGGTTAGGGTTATGGTTAGGTTTAGCGTTAGGTTTAGGGTTAGGTTTAGGGTTCCGATTAGAGTAAGGTTTAGAGTTTGGGTTTGGGTAAGGGTTAAGGTGAGGGTTAGGGTTAGGGTTAGGGTTATAACTAGGATTAGGGTTAGGGTTAGGGTTAGGATTAGTGTTAGGGTTTGGGTTTAGGTTTGGATTATGGTTAGGGTAAGTGTTAGGATTACAGTTTAGGGTTAGGGTTAGGGTTAGGGTTAGGGTTTCGGTTTGCGTTATGTTTTGGGCTAGATTTAGGGTTAGGGTTAGGGTTTGGGTTCGGATTAGGATTAGGGTTAGGGTTTGAGTTTGAATTATGTTTATGGTTCGCATTAAGGTTAGGGTTAGGTTTAGGATTAGTGTTTCAGTTAGGGTTAGGGTTAGGGTTAAGGTTAGGGTTAGGGTTAGTGTTAGAGTGAGGGTTTGAGTTAGGGTTAGGTTTGGGTTAGGTTAGGGTTAGGGTTAGGGTTAGGGTTAGGGTTAACGTTTGAGTTAGGGTTACGGTTAGGGTTAGGATTAGGGTTAGGTTTTGTGGTAAGATTAGGGTTTGGTTTAGGGTTAGGGTTAGGGTTTGGGTTAAAGTTACGTTTAGGGTTAGGTTTTGTTTTAGGGTTAGGGTTAGGGTTAGGATTAGGTTTAGGGTTTAGGTTTTCGGTTAGGTTTAGTGTTAGGGTTAGGGTTAGGATTAGGGTTTGGGTTAGGGTTTAGGTTTGGTTAGGTTTAGGGTTAGGGTTAGGGTTAGGGTTATGGTTAGGTTTAGATTTACGGTTAGGGTTAGGATTATGGTTAGGGTTAGCGTTAGGTTTAGGGTTAGGGTTAGGGTTCCGATTAGAGTAAGGTTTAGAGTTTGGGTTTGGATAAGGGTTAAGGTTAGGGTTAGGGTTAGGGTTAGGGTTAGGGTTAGGACTAGGATTAGGGTTAGGTTTAGGGTTAGGATTAGTGTTAGGGTTTGGGTTTAGGTTTGGATTATGGTTAGGGTAAGTGTTAGGGTTACAGTTTAGGGTTAGGGTTAGGGTTGGGGTTGGGGGTTGGGTTTGCGTTATGTTTTGGGCTAGATTTAGGGTTAGGGTTAGGGTTTGGGTTCGGATTAGGATTAGGGTTAGGGTTTGAGTTTGAATTATGTTTATGGTTCGCATTAAGGTTAGGGTTAGGTTTAGGATTAGTGTTTCAGTTAGGGTTAGGGTTAGGGTTAAGGTTAGGGTTAGGGTTAGTGTTAGAGTGAGGGTTTGAGTTAGGGTTAGGTTTGGGTTAGGTTAGGGTTAGGGTTAGGGTTAGGGTTAGGGTTAACGTTTGAGTTAGGGTTACGGTTAGGGTTAGGATTAGGGTTAGGTTTTGTGGTAAGATTAGGGTTTGGTTTAGGGTTAGGGTTAGGGTTTGGGTTAAAGTTACGTTTAGCGTTAGGTTTTGTTTTAGGGTTACGGTTACGGTTAGGATTAGGTTTAGGCTTTAGGTTTTCGGTTAGGTTTAGTGTTAGGGTTAGGGTTAGGATTACGGTTTGCGTTACCGATTAGGATTGGTTAGCTTTAGGGTTAGGGTTAGGGTTAGGGTAATGGTTAGGTTTAGATTTACGGTTAGGGTTAGGATTATGGTTAGGGTTAGCGTTAGGTTTAGGGTTAGGGTTAGGGTTCCGATTAGAGTAAGGTTTAGAGTTTGGGTTTGGATAAGGGTTAAGGTTAGGGTTAGGGTTAGGGTTAGGGTTAGGGTTAGGACTAGGATTAGGGTTAGGTTTAGGGTTAGGATTAGTGTTAGGGTTTGGGTTTAGGTTTGGATTATGGTTAGGGTAAGTGTTAGGGTTACAGTTTAGGGTTAGGGTTAGGGTTAGGGTTAGGGTTTCGGTTTGCGTTATGTTTTGGGCTAGATTTAGGGTTAGGGTTAGGGTTTGGGTTCGGATTAGGATTAGGGTTAGGGTTTGAGTTTGAATTATGTTTATGGTTCGCATTAAGGTTAGGGTTAGGTTTAGGATTAGTGTTTCAGTTAGGGTTAGGGTTAGGGTTAAGGTTAGGGTTAGGGTTAGGTTTAGGGTTTGATTTAGGGTTAGCGTTAGGGTTAGGGTTAGTGTTAGGGTTTGGGTTAGGGTTAGGGTTAGGATTAGGGTTAGTGTTAGGGTTAGGTTTAGGGTTAGCATTAGGGTTAGGATTAGGGTTAGGGTTAGGGTTTGGGTTAGGGTTAGGGTTAGGGTTAGGGTTAGGGTTAGGGTTTGGGTTAGGGTTACGGTTAGGGTTAGGGTTAGGCTTAGGGTTAGGGTTAGGGTTAGGGTTAGGACGAGGGTTAGTGTTAGGGTTAGGTTTAGGGTTAGCATTAGGGTTAGGATTAGGGTTAGGGTTAAGGTTAGGATTAGGGTTTGGTTGGGATTAGGGTTAGGGTTAGGGTTTGGGTTAGGTTTAGGGTTAGGGCAAGGATTAGGGTTAGGGTTTGTGTTAAGATTAGGTTTTGGGTTTGGGTTAGGGTTAGGGTTAGGGTTAGGGTTAGGGTTCGGGTTAGGGTTAGAATTATGGTTAGGGTTAAGGTTGGGGTTAGGGTTAGGGTTAGGGTTAGGGTAATTATTTGGGTTATGGTTTGTGTTAGGGTTAGGGTTAGGGTTTGGGTTAGTGTTAGAGTTAGGGTTTGAATTAGTGATAGGTTTAGGTTTAGGTTATGGTTTGGGTTAGAGTTAGGATTAGGGTTAGGGTTTGGGTTTGGTTTAGAGTTAGGTTTAGGTTAGGGTTTAGATTAAAGATAGGGTTAGCGTGAGGTGTTGGATTAGGGTTATGGTTAAGGTTAGGGTTAGGATTAGGGTTAGGTTTAGGGTTCCGATTAGAGTTTGGTTTAGAGTTTAGGTTTGGGTAAGGGTTAAGGTTAGGGTTAGGGTTAGGGTTAGGGTTAGGGTTAGGACTAGGATTAGGGTTAGGGTTAGGGTTAGGATTAGGGTTAGGGTTTGGGTTTAGGTTTGGGTTATGATTAGGGTAAGTGTTAGGGTTAGGGTTTAGTGTTAGGGTTCGGGATAGGGTTAAGGTTTCGGTTTCGGTTATGTTTTGGGTTAGGTTTAGGGTTACGGTTAGGGTTTGGGTTCGGGTTAGGATTAGGGTTAGGGTTTGAGTTTGAATTAGGTTTAGGGTTAGCATTAGGGTTCGGGTTAGGTTTAGGATTAGTGTTTCAGTTAGGGTTAGAGTTAGGGTTAGCGTTTGGGTTCGGGTTAGGTTTAGGATTAGGTTTAGGGTTTGATTTAGGGTTAGGGTTAGGGTTAGGGTTAGTGTTAGGGTTTGGGTTAGGGTTAGGGTTAGGGTTAGGGTTTGGGTTAGAGTTAGGGATAGGGTTAACGTTTGAGTTAGGGATACGGTTAGGGTTAGGATTAGGTTTAGGGTTTGTGTTAAGATTAGGGTTTGGTTTAGGGTTAGGGTTAATGTTAGGGTTAGGGTTAGGGTTAGGGTTAGGATTAGGGTTAGGGTTTGTGTTTAGGTTTGGGTTATGGTTAGGGTAAGTGTAAGGGTTCGGGTTCAGGGTTAGGTTTAGGGTTGGGGTTGGGGTTTCGGTTTGGGTTATATTCTGCGTTAGGTTTCGGGTTAGGGTTAGGGCTTGGGTTCGGGTTAGGATTAGGGTTAGGGTTTGAGTTTGAATTAGGTTTAGGGTTAACATTAGGGTTAGAGTTAGGTTTAGGATTAGTGTTTCAGTTAGGGTTAGGGTTATGTTAAGGTTAGGGTTAGGGTTAGGTTTAGGGTTTGATTTAGGGTTAGGGTTAGGGTTAGGGTTAGTGTTAGGTTTTGGGTTAGGGTTAGGGTTAGGTCTAGGTTTAGTGTTAGGGTTAGGTTTAGGGTTAGCATTAGAGTTAGATTTAGGTTTAGGTTTAGGGTTTGGTTTAGGGTTAGGGTTAGGGTTAGGGTTAGGGTTTGGGTTAGTGTTAGGTTTAGGGTTAGGGTTAGGGTTAGGGTTTGGGTTAGGTTTGGGTTGGAGTTAGGTTTAGGGTTAGGGTTTGTGTTAAAATTAGGGTTTGGGTTTGTGTTAGGCTTAGGGTTAGGCTTAGGGTTAGGGTTAGGTTTATAATTAGGGTTAGGGTTAGGGTTAGGATAAGGATGAGGGTTAAGTTTAGGGTTAGGATTAGGGTTATTATTTGGGTTATGGTTTTGGTTAGTGTTAGGGTTAGGGTTTGGGTTAGTGTTAGAGTTAGGGTTTGAGCTAGGGTTAGGTTTAGGGTTAGGTTAGGGTTTGGGTTAGAGTTAGGGTTAGGGTTACGGTTTGGGTTTGTTTTAGAGTTAGGGTTAGGTTAGGCTTTGGGTTAGAGTTAGGGTTAGGGTGAGGTGTTGGATTAGGGTTGTGGTTAGGGTGAGGGTTAGGATTAGGGTTACGGATAGGGTTCCGATTAGAGTTATGTTTAGAGTTTGGGTTTGGGTAAGGGTTAAGGTTAGGTTTAGTGTTAGGATTAGGGTTAGGGTTTGAGTTTGAGTTAGGTTTAGGGTTAGCATTAGGGTTAGGGTTAAGTTTAGGATAAGTATTTCAGTTAGGGTTAGGGTTACGTTTAGGGTTTGGGTTCGGGTTAGGGTTAGGGTTAGGGTTAGGGTTAGGGTTTGATTTAGGGTTAGGGTTAGGCTTAGGGTTA
>JAJHUQ010000065.1:1417500-1425000 GCA_035773235.1 Eospalax fontanierii | reverse complement strand
GGTTAGGGTTAGGATTAGGGTTAGGGTTAGGGTTCCGATTAGAGTTAGGTTTAGAGTTTGGGTTTGGGTAAGGGTTAACGTTAGGGTTAGGGTTAGGGTTAGGGTTAGGGTTAGGACTAGGATTAGTGTTAGTGTTAGGGTTAGGATTAGGGTTAGGGTTTGGTTTTAGGTTTGGGTTATGGTTAGGGTAGGTGTTAGGGTTAGGGTTTAGGGTTAGGGTTAGGTTTAAGGTTATGGTTTCGGTTTGGGTTATGTTTTGGGTTAGGTTTAGGGATAGGGTTAGGGTTTGAGTTGGAATTAGGTTTAGGGTTAGCATTAGGGTTAGGGGTAGGTTTACGATTAGTGTTTCAGTTAGGGTTAGGGTTAGGGTTAGGGTTTGGGTTCGGGTTAGGTATAGGGTTAGGTTTAGGTTTTGATTTAGGGTTAGGGTTAGGGTTAGGGTTTTTGTTAGGGTTTGGGTTAGGGTTAGGGTTAAGACTAGGGTTAGTGTTAGGGTTAGGTTTAGGGTTAGCATTAGGGTTAGGATTAGGGTTAGGGTTAGGGTTAGGGTTTGGGTTAGGGTTATGGTTAGGGTTAGCTTTAGGGTTAGGGTTAGGGTTTGGGTTTGGGTTAGGGTTTGGGTTAGGGTTAGGGTTAGGGTTCGGGTTAGGATTTGGGTTAGGGTTAGGGTTAGAGTCGGATTTGGGTTAGAGTTATGGTGAGGATTAGGGGTTGGGTTAGGGTTAGGGTTACGGTTAGGGTTACGGTTATGGTTAGGGTTAGGATTAGGGTTAGGGTTAGGGTTAGGGTTACGGTTTCGGGTTCGGTTATGTTTTGGGTTAGTTTTAGGGTTAGGGTTAGGGTTTAGGTTGGGTTAGGATTAGGGATAGGGTTTGAGTTTGAATTAGGTTTTGGGTTAGCTTTAGGGTTAGGGTTAGGTTTAGGATAAGTGGTTAAGGTAGGGTTAGGGTTAGGATTAGGGTTTGGGTTCGGGTTAGGGTTAGGGTTAGGGTTTGATTTAAGGTTAAGGTTAGGGTTAGGGTTAGTGTTAGGGTTTGGGTTAGGGTTACGGTTAGGAGTAGGGTTAGTGTTAGGGTTAGGTTTAGGGTTAGCATTAGGGTTAGGATTAGCGTTAGGGTTAGGGTTTGGGTTAGGGTTAGGGTTAGGGTTAGGGTTTGGGTTAGGGTTAGGTTTAGGGTTAGGGTTAGGGTCTGGTTAGGGTTAGGGTTAGGATTAGGGTTAGGGTTTGTGTTAAGATCAGGGTTTTTGTTTGGGTTAGGGTTACGGTTAGGGTTAGGGTTAGGGTTAGGGTTAGGGTTAGAATTAGGGTTAGGGTTAAAGTTAGGGTTAGGGTTAGGGTTAGGATAAGGATGAGGTTTAGGGTTAGGGTTAGGATTAGTGTTATTACTTGGGTTATGGTTTGGGTTAGGGTTAGGGTTAGGGTTTGGGTTAGTGTTAGAGTTAGGGTTTGAGTTAGGGTTAGGTATAGGGTTAGGTTAGAGTTTGGGTTAGAGTTAGGGTTAGGGTTAGGTTTGGGTTTGGTTTAGAGTTAGGGTTAGGTTTGGGTTTGGGTTAGAGTTAGTGTTAGGGTGAGGTGTTGGATTAGTGTTATGGTTAGGGTTAGGGTTAGATTAGGGTTAGGGTTAGGGTTCCGATTAGAGTTAGGTTTAGAGTTTGGGTTTTGTAAGGGTTAAGGTTAAGGTTAGGGTTTCGGGTTAGGGTTAGGGTTAGGGTTAGAGTTTCGGTTTGGGTTATTTTTTGGGTTAGGTTTAGGGTTAGGGTTAGGGTTTGGGTTCGGATTAGGATTAGGGTTAGGGTTTGAGTTTGAATTAGGTTTAGGGTTAGCATTAGGGTTAGGGTTAGGTTTAGGATTAGTGTTTCAGTTAGGTTTAGGGTTAGGGTTAGGGTTTGGGTTCGGGTTAGGGTTAGGGTTAGGGTTTGATTTACGGTTAGGGTTAGGGTTAGGGTTAGTGTTTGGGTTTGTGTAGGGTTAGGGTTAGGCCTAGGGTTAGTGTTAGGGTTAGGTTTAGGGTTAGCATTAGGGTTAGGATTAGGGTTAGGTTTAGGGTTTGGGTTAGGGCTAGGGTTAGTTTTAGTGTTAGGGTTAGGGTTTGGGTTAGGGTTAGTGTTAGGGTTAGGGTTTGGGTTAGGGTTAGGGTTAGGATTAGGGTTAGGGTTTGTGTTAAGATTAGGGTTTGGGTGTGGGTTAGGGTTAGGGTTAGGGTTTGGATTAAGGTGACGTTTAGGGTTACGGTTTGGCTTTGGGTTAGGGTTAGGGTTAGGTTTACGTTTAGGGTTATATTTTCGGTTTCGGTGTGGATTAGGCTTAGGTTTCGTGTTAGGGTTTGGGTTTCGGTTAGGATTAGGGTTAGGGTTAAAGTTAGGGTTAGGGTTTGGTTTAGGGTTAGGGTTAGGGTTAGGGTTAGGGATAGGGTTAGAATTAGGGTTAGGGTTAAGTTTAGTGTTAGGTTTAGGTTTAGGTTTAGGGTTAGGGTTAGGGTTGGTGTTAAGATTATGGTTAGGGTTAGGGTTTGGGATAGGTTTTCTGTCAGGATTAGGGTTAGGGTTAGAATTAGGGTTACGGTTAGGGTTAGGTTTAGAGTTTGGGTTTGGGTAAGGGTTAAGGTTAGGTTTAGGGTTAGGGTTAGATTTAGGGTTAGGACTAGGATTAGGGCTAGGGTTAGGGTTAGGATTAGGGTTAGGGTTTGGTTTTAGGTTTGGGTTATGGTTAGGGTAAGTGTTAGGGTTAGGGTTTAGGGTTAGTGTTAGGTTTAAGGTTATGGTTTCGGTTTGGGTTATGTTTTGGGTTAGGTTTAGGGTTAGGGTTAGGGTTTGAGTTGGAATTAGGTTTAGGGTTAGCATTAGGGTTAGGGTTAGGTTTAGGATTAGTGTTTCAGTTAGGGTTAGGGTTAGGGTTAGGGTTTGGCTTCGGGTTCTGGTTAGGGTTAGGGTTAGGGTTAGGTTTTGATTTAGGGTTAGGGTTAGGGTTAGGGTTTTTGTTAGGGTTTGGGTTAGGGTTAGGGTTAAGACTAGGGTTAGTGTTAGGGTTAGGTTTAGGGTTAGTATTAGGGTTAGGATTAGGGTTAGGGTTACGGTTTGGGTTACGGTTAGGGTTAGGGTTAGGGTTAGGGTTAGGGTTTGGGTTAGGGTGAGGGTTAGGGTTAGAGTTAGGGTTATGGTTAGGTTTCGCATTAGGGTTAGGGTTAGGGTTATGGTTAGGGTTAGCTTTAGGGTTAGGGTTAGGGTTTGGGTTTGGGTTAGGGTTTGGGTTACGGTTAGGGTTTGGGTTAGGGTTAGGGTTAGAGTTCGGGTTAGGATTTGGGTTAGGGTTAGGGTTAGAGTCGGATTTGGGTTAGAGTTATGGTGAGGGTTAGGGGTTGGGTTAGGGTTAGGGTGAGGGTTAGGGTTAGGGTTAGGGTTAGGGTTAGGGTTTCTGTTTGGGTTTCGCTTATATTTTGTGTTAGTTTTAGGGTAAGGGTTAGGGTTTGGGTTGGCTTAGGATTAGGGTTAGCGTTTGAGTTTGAATTAGGTTTAGGGTTAGCATTAGGGTTAGGGTTAGGTTTCGGATAAGTCTTACAGTTAGGGTTAGGGTTAGGGTTAGGGTTATGGTTAGGGTTAGGATTAGGGTTAGGTTTAGGGTTAGGGTTAAGGTTTCGGTTTCGGTTATGTTTTGGGTTAGTTTTAGGGTTAGGGTTAGGGTTTGGGTTGGGTTAGGATTAGGGTTAGGGTTTGAGTTTGAATTAGGTTTAGGGTTAGCATTAGGGTTAGGGTTAGGTTTAGGATAAGCCTTTCAGTTAGGGTTAGGGTTAGGGTTAGGGTTTGGGTTCGGGTTAGGGTTAGGGTTAGGGTTTGATTTAGGGTTAAGTTTAGGGTTAGGGTTAGTGTTAGGGTTTGTGTTAGGGTTACGGTTAGGAGTAGGGTTAGTGTTAGGGTTAGGTTTAGGGTTAGCATTAGGGTTAGGATTAACGTTAGGGTTAGGGTTTGGGTTAGGGTTAGGGTTAGGGTTAGGGTTTGGGTTAGGTTTAGGGTTAGGGTTAGGGTTAGGTTCTGGTTAGGGTTAGGGTTAGGATTAGGGTTAGGGTTTGTGTTAAGATCAGGGTTTGGGTTTGGGTTAGGGTTACCTTTACGGTTACGGTTAGGGTTAGGGTTAGGGTTAGAATTACTGTTAGGTTTAAGGTTAGGGTTAGGGTTAGGGTTAGGATAAGGATGAGGGTTAGGGTTAGGGTTAGGATTAGTGTTATTATTTGGGTTATGGTTTGGGTTAGGGTTAGGGTTAGGGTTTGGGTTAGTGTTAGAGTTAGGGTTTGAGTTAGGGTTAGGTATAGGGTTAGGTTAGGGTTTGGGTTAGAGTTAGGGTTAGGGTTAGGTTTGGGTTTGGTTTAGAGTTAGGGTTAGGTTTGGGTTTGGGTTAGAGTTAGTGTTAGGGTGAGGTGTTGGATTAGTGTTATGGTTAGGGTTAGGGTTAGGAATAGGGTTAGGGTTAGGGTTCCGATTAGAGTTAGGTTTAGAGTTTGGGTTTTGTAAGGGTTAAGGTTAGGGTTAGGGTTAGGGTTAGGGTTAGGGTTAGGGTTAGGGTTAGGGTTCCGATTAGAGTTAGGTTTAGAGTTTGGGTTTTGTAAGGGTTAAGGTTAGGGTTAGGGTTTCGGGTTAGGGTTAGGGTTAGGGTTAGAGTTTCGGTTTGGGTTATTTTTTGGGTTAGGTTTAGGGTTAGGGTTAGGGTTTGGGTTCGGATTAGGATTAGGGTTAGGGTTTGAGTTTGAATTAGGTTTAGGGTTAGAATTAGGGTTAGGGTTAGGTTTAGGATTAGTGTTTCAGTTAGGTTTAGGGTTAGGGTTAGGGTTTGGGTTCGGGTTAGGGTTAGGGTTAGGGTTTGATTTGCGGTTAGGGTTAGGGTTAGGGTTAGTGTTTGGGTTTGTGTAGGGTTAGGGTTAGGCCTAGGGTTAGTGTTAGGGTTAGGTTTAGGGTTAGCATTAGGGTTAGGATTAGGGTTAGGTTTAGGGTTTGGGTTAGGGCTAGGGTTAGTTTTAGTGTTAGTGTTAGGGTTTGGGTTAGGGTTAGTGTTAGGGTTAGGGTTTGGGTTAGGTTTAGGGTTAGGATTAGGGTTAGGGTTTGTGTTAAGATTAGGGTTTGGGTTTGGGTTAGGGTTAGGGTTAGGGTTTGGATTAAGGTGACGTTTAGGGTTACGGTTTGGGTTTGGGTTAGGGTTAGGGTTAGGTTTACGTTTAGGGTTATATTTTCGGTTTCGGTGTGGATTAGGCTTAGGTTTCGTGTTAGGGTTTGGGTTTCGGTTAGGATTAGGGTTAGGGTAAAAGTTAGGGTTAGGGTTTGGTTTAGGGTTAGGGTTAGGGTTAGGGTTAGGGATAGGGTAAGAATTAGGGTTAGGGTTAAGGTTAGTGTTAGGTTTAGGTTTAGGTTTAGGGTTAGGGTTAGGGTTGGTGTTAAGATTATGGTTAGGGTTAGGCTTTGGGATAGGTTTTCTGTCAGGATTAGGGTTAGGGTTAGAATTAGGGTTACGGTTAGGGTTAGGTTTAGAGTTTGGTTTTGGGTAAGGGTTAAGGTTAGGTTTAGGGTTAGGGTTAGATTTAGGGTTAGGACTAGGATTAGGGCTAGGGTTAGGGTTAGGATTAGGGTTAGGGTTTGGTTTTAGGTTTGGGTTATGGTTAGGGTAAGTGTTAGGGTTAGGGTTTAGGGTTAGTGTTAGGTTTAAGGTTATGGTTTCGGTTTGGGTTATGTTTTGGGTTAGGTTTAGGGTTAGGGTTAGGGTTTGAGTTGGAATTAGGTTTAGGGTTAGCATTAGGGTTAGGGTTAGGTTTAGGATTAGTGTTTCAGTTAGGGTTAGGGTTAGGGTTAGGGTTTGGCTTCGGGTTCTGGTTAGGGTTAGGGTTAGGGTTAGGTTTTGATTTAGGGTTAGGGTTAGGGTTAGGGTTTTTGTTAGGGTTTGGGTTAGGGTTAGGGTTAAGACTAGGGTTAGTGTTAGGGTTAGGTTTAGGGTTAGTATTAGGGTTAGGATTAGGGTTAGGGTTACGGTTTGGGTTACGGGTAGGGTTAGGGTTAGGGTTAGGGTTTGGGTTAGGGTGAGGGTTAGGGTTAGAGTTAGGGTTATGGTTAGGTTCCGCATTAGGGTTAGGGTTAGGGTTATGGTTAGGGTTAGCTTTAGGGTTAGGGTTAGGGTTTGGGTTTGGGTTAGGGTTTGGGTTACGGTTAGGGTTTGGGTTAGGGTTAGGGTTAGAGTTCGGGTTAGGATTTGGGTTAGGGTTAGGGTTAGAGTCGGATTTGGGTTAGAGTTATGGTGAGGGTTAGGGGTTGGTTTAGGGTTAGGGTTAGGGTTAGGGTTAGGGTTAGGGTTAGGGTTACTGTTTCGATTTCGGTTATATTTTGGGTTAGTTTTAGGGTTAGGGTTAGGGTTTGGGTTGGGTTAGGATTAGGGTTAGGGTTTGAGTTTGAATTAGGTTTAGGGTTAGCATTAGGGTTAGGGTTAGGTTTCGTGTTAGGGTTAGGGTTAGGGTTAGGGGTAGGGTTATGGTTAGGGTTAGGATTAGGGTTAGGTTTAGGGTTAGGGTTACGGTTTCGGTTTCGGTTATGTTTTGGGTTAGTTTTGGGGTTAGGGTTAGGGTTTGGGTTGGGTTAGGATTAGGGTTAGGGTTTGAGTTTGAATTAGGTTTAGGGTTAGCATTAGGGTTAGGGTTAGGTTTAGGATAAGCCTTTCAGTTAGGGTTAGGGTTAGGGTGAGGGTTTGGGTTCGCGTTAGGGTTAGGGTTACGGTTTGATTTAGGGTTAAGTTTAGGGTTAGGGTTAGTGTTAGGGTTTGTGTTAGGGTTACGGTTAGGAGTAGGGTTAGTGTTAGGGTTAGGTTTAGGGTTAGCATTAGGGTTAGGATTAACGTTAGGGTTAGGGTTTGGGTTAGGGTTAGGGTTAGGGTTAGGGTTTGGGTTAGGTTTAGGGTTAGGGTTAGGGTTAGGGTCTGGTTAGGGTTAGGGTTAGGATTAGGGTTAGGGTTTGTGTTAAGATCAGGGTTTGGGTTTGGGTTAGGGTTAGGGTTTGGGTTAGTGTTAGAGTTAGGGTTTGAGTTAGGGTTAGGTATAGGGTTAGGTTAGGGTTTGGGTTAGAGTTAGGGTTAGGGTTAGGTTTGGGTTTGGTTTAGAGTTAGGGTTAGGTTTGGGTTTGGGTTAGAGTTAGTGTTAGGGTGAGGTGTTGGATTAGTGTTACGGTTAGGGTTAGGGTTAGGAATAGGGTTAGGGTTAGGGTTCCGATTAGAGTTAGGTTTAGAGTTTGGGTTTTGTAAGGGTTAAGGTTAGGGTTAGGGTTAGGGTTAGGGTTAGGGTTAGGGTTAGGACTTGGATTAGGGTTAGGGTTAGGGTTAGGATTATGGTTAGGGTTTGGATTTAGGTTTGGGTTATGTTTAGGGTAAGTGTTAGGGTTAGGGTTTCGGGTTAGGGTTAGGGTTAGGGTTAGGGTTTCGGTTTTGTTTATTTTTTGGGTTAGGTTTAGGGTTAGGGTTAGGGTTTGGGTTCGGGTTAGGAT